>JAFEMH010001374.1:0-484242 GCA_022495995.1 Adenophora triphylla var. japonica
GAGTAATCATATGTTTGTTGTGTTTTAGACAAAAATTGCATATTGCTTTGAAATTCTTCCCTGTCGCGTACAACGGAAACTTTTTCTCAGAGAATTTCGTGAAAACTTCTGATTCAATTTTGGTTTTTGAAACTTGGAAGGGGAGATTGTTTTTGCTTTACGACGTCACCCTCCCATTGTGGATTTCCATAGTATTTTCATCACTTTCTCGAGTACTTGGTGTGTGGATTATCAACATTTTGTGGTGGCCACCGAAATTCGAAAGCTTCTTCCACTTCGTTATCACCTTTTCCACTCATTTTCATTTTGCCCCGAAAAATCCTATATTATAAAATTGACCACCTTCATTTTCAACAGGAAATCGTGGGTGGTGGTGATTGAGAAAAAGATTTCATTTGCCTGTCTACTACCTTACCACACTCTCTTGTTTGCCCAAGGTTTTTAAGAATATTCATAATGTAAAATATGAAAATATATGAAATGAAGATGAAATAAAAAGATGTTGGGTGAAAATATGAATATTGGATAAAAATATGAAAGTGGATTATGATTTGAGCTTGAAAATCAAATAAATTAACTAAATTCATTAGAAAAAGTTAATAGAAAGTTAATGGAGTTTGTGTGAAAAAAAATGTGAGGGGAGAGGGATGGTATATTTATAGTTGAGAAAATATGCTAAGATTACAAAAAAAATTATTTTTATTTTTTTTGCTGACCGAAAACCGGATTTAAAAAACAGTCAAAAACGGCTATTTTTGGTCGATTATTCGTTAGCTAACTTGAATATAATCGCAGCTATATTATGACGAATTGTGACAAAAATTTAATCGCTCGGTATTGGTCTACGGTTTGACGGTTATGCAGTTTCGATTCGGAATCGACGGTTCACGATTTTTCGGATGGAGAAACCGGATCGCCAAATCGGGCGGTTACGATTTCAACCTGTTCCGGTTCAAGACGGATTTCGATTCCGATTCAAGGCGGTTCAACGGCTTCGGTTGATCATCCCTAGGTAATAGGTAAGGAGTTAACGAAATTAAAATTTTCGACCCACAAGTCATCAAATTAGATTATTCAATTTATCTATATATTTTTTTATAATATTTTCGGAGCCAAAAATCTTAAAATTTTCCAAATAAATTGGAACAACGTTTTTTTAAAATGCATGATGTCAGTTTTGTAAATAAGTAAAACTTGTTTTAAAATACGATATGACATTTTTATAAAAGTAGCCAAAAACGAAAGCATTACTTTAGTTTATTTTTCTTCTGAAAATAGAAATTCTAAATAGAAATTCTAGTACGATTAGGACTGTTAAAAAAACTTCGTGATTAATAGAAATTGTAAATCAATCCGTGTGCAAAAAAAAAAGGAATCCCGAAGACTAGAGGGTACACTACCTAGGACTATAAATATAGGAGTAACAAGTAACGAATGCCATCAAACAAACCCAAGCTTTCTCTTGGTAATCATGGCTTCCAGGGCTTTGATTATCTTCTTCTTCTCTCTTCTTTCTCAACACTTCTTTGTTGCTGTCTCTGATGCCCAGGATCCAATCTCTCAATGGCTGTCCCTTTCAACAAACTTTACACAATTGGCTCTTCTTCTCCAACTCAAGCCTCTCTAATGGCTAGCTGCCACACCCACCTCCCTCCCCCACTCCGTACACCCCTTCCATGGCTGAATCAGATCCTACTCTTTTTCTCACTGACGGTGCCAGCTTTTTCAAACCCCGGCTCGACCATCATGCTCGCTTTGGTTCTTTCGCAAGATGGGTATTCAGCCGTCTAATCACACCCTCAACAAGCAACTCGAGTTCCTCTATGAGCATGGAGTTGGTCCGTTTGCCCCTCACAAGAAAGTTGCCTCAAGAGATTCGGAAGCGCTCTATTCTTTCTTTGATCCAACTCGGGAATTCGAAGACTATAAATCTATGTTCATGCAAGGGAAGTCAATACTCGAGGCTTCGAGAGCTTGTACCGCAAGTTACTATGACTATCAAGGAAAAATTACAAACCCTAATTGCATTCGGAATGAAAAACCTATTTGTTTCCGGTAGTCCACCAATCGGATGCTTCCCCGGGTACCGTACTAAGTTTGGTGGTACTGGCATATCGAATCGTGGTTCAAACAAGTGTCACGAGGGGCTAAATAATTTCGCAAAACTGCACAACGATCATATTCGACAAGCACTTCTTTTGAGCTAACAAGGCGGGAGTTCCCTCATGTTCGGGTGGTCTATATGGATTACTACAATGCTTTCATGGCTCTGCTACGAAACCATGTTGCTTTAGGGTTTGAGGGTAAGACACTTATGAAGGCATGCTGCGGAACAGGGGGAAAGTACAATTTTGACCCAGAAAAACAATGTGGTGACGGAGCTCCGGTCTGTTCAGATCCTTCAAGGTTTATTCACTGGGATGGGTTCGGTTTGACTCAAGAAGCTCTGGTCAACATGTTCAAAACATTATTCAGTGGAAGAAAATTTGTCTACCCGGAATACAAATATCCTCCAGTTCACCACTGCATAATGTAGACAGCTTCTGTGTGTTCATTCTTTATAGATTATGTAAAAACTAGCTGCAGTTGTATTTCAATTTTTGAAAAAGATTTATCCAAAGTTCAATACAAGTCAATATCTCTAGGAATTTGCACCTCAAAAGTCTCGTTAATTGTGCGAAACGACTGCCAAGAAAGACTTGTAGCTATACGAAAATGACCTCAAATTTAGGACAAGGATTGCTTTCTATGTGACTTCTAAATGCAATATCACCTGTGAATCTAAAAGTATATAAAGCTTGCCTTTGAGTCATGCCCACTGGGTATATTCTGTAAATTTTGAATGAACCATCACCTCTTATGCTTTCTGGTCTTTCGTTTTTCCAAACAGGCACGTGTTTGAGAGACTTGAACTTTGATATAACAGCAGATTCCAAGGCTTGTATTGTTAAATTCTTGGAACTGCTCAGTCAAGTTCAAAATCAGGATTAGAGAGATGAGGGATAAAAGCTACAATCATCAAAACTAAGCTTACTTAGCATTAAATAAGAATAATGGAGGAGAAGCAGTTGAATGTATTAAAAGGATACATATCTCGTTTTCTTATGATATTTATCGCAAGGACATGCACAGATTGCATGTGTTTAGTTATTATACATGAAACTGTGCAAACTAATGAGTAAGAGCAATTGGGTTGAAAATAGTCGAGTTTTGACAGGGGTCTTGCTACTAGAACTTATTAGGCTATAAATGCGAGCCAAAGATACCCGTTGAGTGTAGTTAATACTCTTCCGCCCCCAAAATATCCACCTATTAAAAAGTCAACTTGGGACAGTATCAATAACAATTTTTAGATTTTCATTAGGATAATTAAATTATCCTAAAATTATCGCTAAAAGTTCATTCGATGTGATAACAACAAAAGTGTGAACCTTACTCTGGGGGACGGAGGTAGTATGTTTTAGGTTATGAAATTTTGTGGGTGAAATTGAAGCCGGTTTTTTGGGTCGTTTGTTTGTAAAATGTCCACGAGAATAATCATTAAAAGAGCAATGAGAAACTATCAACAATGACTTCAAAATTCATGCCTAAGCTTGACTTGGTTACTTCTATTGACTTCCACACTCAAGCTTCATTCAAGAATATGACTAAATAAAAGATACCACTCCCTTGATCCTCTCAGACCCAAAGTAGTCTCTTTTATAATGATTAGGGATGGCAATTTGACCAACCCAATCCGAATCGAAGGCAAACCGATCCAAAAAAGTAGGGTTTCGTTTGCAATTTCTAAAACCTGGTCGGGTTCGGATCACGTTGTCGACCCGACCAAAACCCGACCCGAACCAAAAATAAAAGGTTAATAAACATATAAGTTAAATATAATTATTATTTTTCTAAAGTATATATCTTTATTTGTGTTTGTGAGCGAGATTTTTGAACTATTCTAAATAGAACATTCAAGAGTGTGCTTAAAAAAATTGGCTCAAACAAATTTGGGCTGAAAAAATAGACTTTTAATATAAGTCGGATCGGTTGCGGGTTCTTGCGGGTTCGGGTTAGATCAGGTTCGGGTTCATGGATTTAAGAATCGGATCGAAATCGGATCAGGGCACTCGAACCCGACCCGTTGTCATCCCTAATAATAATTACTGAACTCTCCTTCATTAACTATGACAACTAACCTAAATTTCCAGTTATACAATGTTCAGACGCGAAGGTCATTCATGTCTGAAAAACCAAAAGGGACACTCATTATTGAATGGAGAATAACATATGGATATACTCCCTCCGTCCCAAAATAGATGTCGCAGTTGACTTGTCAACTTTTTTTTTAAGGAAAGTGCTTTACTAATTTGTACATTACCTGTACAATGTTAAAATTGTCCTATGTCACTTTCCTTATTTGAAATCGCGTATTTTGGGACAGACCAAAATGGAAAGTACGACATTTATTTCGGGACAGAGGGAGTACATAACATATTTTTGTGTTACCAAGCTTATACCAGAGAGGCCAAGTTGGGGGTGGTCATAGCTCAAGCCTGATATGAGATATCATGATTGATATAGATTCGACTCCAATGCATTTCACACCTAATTGAGTTTTAAATGAGCTAAGCTTGAGCTGGCTAGGTTTATTATCCAGCCCCAGACATACTGAGTTCACATAGATGTAGTGCATGCATAAATGTTGATAAAAGTGAACAACCAATGCACACATATGTAACGTGTATAAAGAAAAGATGTCGGATTTACGTCATTTACTAGAAAGTGAAAAGATAGAATTTACCTCAAGAAAACAGACTCCATTTTAAACCTCCCTCTTTCTCGTATATAAACATGATACAAAGTTTCTGTGCCCCGGTTACACTTGCAAGGGCGCTTTTGAAATCCCTCACTCTTCTCTTCTTTCTCACGGATCTTTGATGCAAGGAAAATACACAAGCGACATGATGAATGAACTGCTGCCATATCCACGAGTGCCTTAAAAGAATCAGAGGGACCCTCAAATTTCCACCTAAACAGAGTGAATTAAGTCAGCTACAATTACAATTACTGTTACAGTTCTATGTCCTTTTGATAGACTCCCCCTGTACAAGCTATGATGCTTGGACTCTTTGATTTACCCCGCCGGACTCTTGCCAACAAGACTAAAGTACAAGTGTCCGACACGGGTACGGCAGGTTAAACCAAAGAGCATGAGCAACACAGTGTTCAAGTAAAAGAGTGATATTTTCTATTGTATGTAGCATTGCAATTAAGAAGTCTTGTTTGAGAAATTAAGTTAATAGATTTCATTAGCTTGACTTGAGGGTATTCATGAATGTGAATGTATATCTTAAAAATGCTTAACGTTCAGATATGGAAACTTTGAGTGGAATAGTGTATAATAGTAACGACTAGGAGGTGATCACTTGTTACTTACTTCAGTGACTGATTAAATGCAGTGGGATTTTCAGAAATGTGTTTCATGGTCCTCCCAACTGACTCAGAATCTTTTAATTCTTTTATATGTAAAATTGAACCAGGTGAAGGAGCAAAATCTTGTATGTTTGGAGCACCAACAACCACAGGAATGGTTCCTGCAAGATTTAACGTTGTTACTGTTTAGTAGCAAATATCAGTAGTGAGTAGTTGATACTAGTGGGAGTCAAACAGCGAGTTTACATTGAGCATAATAAACAAATACAATTGAAAACTAATGCATGATATGCATCAATGAATAACAAAAATGGTTTTTTATCACATGTAAAAAGTAATTAATTCCCATTGTTATGAATTATGCAAGTGATGAAGTCCAATCTGCTGCTTTGGGGGAGGAAAAGCTACTCCATGCAAAGTTCAAAATTTGAAGTTTTAAAAACAGCAAACTATCAATAAAAAAAATACCATAGTGAAAGCCTAAAAATGGCGGCAGAAAAAGAGGTGAAATGAATGTATATAGATAACACATAACTCATGTATACAAAATATTTAGACATAGGTTACATGAAAAAGGAAGAAAGAGAACACCTTACATATATAAAACTTCCAGGGTATACTTGCAATCTAAAAATGCATCAGTAAAATAATATCATTTAAACAGAATAGAACTCATACCCGCAACAAGAGACTGGAAAAATTTCTCGGTGACATAGTCTTCCTCGTTGGAATTCTCAAAAGCCAAGCTGAACTTGTAGCGTTTCAGGGTTTTTACTTTGTCAACTGCAAAGCGGTTCACAATAACAAAATGCAGATAAGTTTAATAGGACGGGAAGGAGGCCAAATATACTAGTATAAGCTTTATTTCAGACTGTTAAAAGTATATGCACATTAGATAGGTTCAATTCTCTCTAGGTCTTTTGATGTGTGCTTCACTCTATCCCTCTCATGGACTTCACAATACAAATATAATCAACAGGAGAACAAAGACATAGCTGATACTTTTTCGCTTCCGAATTTCTCTTCTCAGAACATCTTAGAAAACCTTTATAATAAATACTTGGATAGAAAGCGGGTCAAAACTTGACTGACGCATGAATTAAAATTCCCTCGCTACCACTCAAAGGGTCTCCATTTGAAGAGCCTTGTATGGAAAACAAAATTACTTGCTGAGTTTCCAAATCTATCCTAGTTATGTTATACTTAATAATAAGAAAACACTTCAGTTCATATGAGGTTTTCTGAAAAAAAACCTGATCTTTCAAATAGTTTGACCTTCAAATGTGGAGTATTTAAGCAGAACAAATCACACTCAAATGTTAAATGACATAAATGAGCTGAAGAAATCTATTTTGAGGCCAATGACATACCAAATACTCATAAGAAACTACAAAGACTTCAGATTAAAATTAAGACCAGTATAGCTGACTAAAGAAAGAATGTAATGCAACTCTGTTCCATTTAAACTTATAAGTTTGAATACTTCATAGATACTAACAATAATTAGTCAGCGGGCATACCATTCCCATCGCGGTTTCCATGACAATTACCATAAGAATCAATCTTGATATTTAACTTCTCAAGGGCTTCGAGGGCTTGTAATCGAAAGTTGCGAGCACCGCAGTTTGAAATAAATGCAGCTGCCAATGCACTCTCAGTTTTGGCTCCAAGGTGCCATTATATCATACTCGGCCCAAGAGAAATATCCAACAGGAATATCCGATGAAAGACTGGTAGTCATAACAATGTCATATCCCTTCCTGATAAATGAAATGCCTACAACAGTAAGATTTATTCTTTGGCAATTCTATTAACTGCTACTAGATTCTTCAAAACTAATAAAAAGAAAAAGAAAGTAAGAGCACGTGAACAGATATATGCTAAGGTACAGCAGAGGTACTCTGAAAATACAATGAAATATTGAACCAAGTAGCAGAACTTTACAAGTAATTTACAGGATATTAATCCTCGTGAAGATGAGATAAGCATGAAGCCGCTCTAATATTTGAGTATACTCATTGATTTGAGCCCCCATAAATAAGAGTGGAATGAAAGAATGAGGGACACATGAATCATATATTCCAATTACTTTAGACAAGTCAATATATAGAGAACTATTTCCATTTTTTTAATTGTAAAAAAAAAAAAAAACTCTGCTACAGTACTTAAAATGTCAGCTTCAACCAGTTTGTGTCACTTGTACTTATAACCTAATGAAAGACATGTTTTCTGGCACGTTCTTCAACCCTGAAATGATACGGCCAGGGAAATCTAGAACACTATGAAGGAAATCCAGCATGCAATTTGAACATTAATGAGCATCTCATAGTGCTTACCCACCGTCGTGCCATTGCAATGTTGTTCTCAGCATAATATTGACTGGATTCCATTGATCGGAGCACACCAGCTATTCCACCTGTATGAGGTTCGCCAAATGCAGCGTCAACTTTTACCAGAGTCAGAGCCAAACTTACATCCAACAGCACAAGATTTCCATTCCACCCGTATGAGGTTCGCCAAATAGTATTTCTCTCAGTAGTTGATAGATAAAGAAGAAACAAAATTGGCATGCATTCCGCAACATGGAAAATGCTTACGATTGGGTTGAAAGTAGAATGTATATCTAACAATTAATGATTCGAAAATTGATAGTTTGAAGATGGGTATAAGATGTAAGATCCCAACTATCAGTTAAAATTAAGATACATGATGCAGCGAAACGAAATCGAAAACCTAAGCACTAGATTGTACTTGCCAAGTGCCAAACAACAGAAATCCAGTATAAGACCAGAATCTCTCCCAACTATCAAATAAATTTAAGTGCTTTCCCGCACATCTCCACAATATTGAAGCATCTCTATACAAAGACATAATACCCAAAAATGGAAATTAAATATTCCTACAAACTCATGTCACAGTGCTATAGAACTCAAAAACAGATAGAACATTAACTAAATCAGTTGAAATTGAAACAAAAAAAAAAAAAATAACAAAAAATATGAATCATACGCAGAGGATAGAAGACAGACCTGTTCACCCCCATTGACAATAATGGGGTCGGTCAGGAAATCCCTAGAATACACCACAGAGTCTTGTCTCTCCAACCACTCCTCACAACTCTCTCCACCGGAAACAACCTCATCGCCACCAAAAGCCACCGAATGAGAGGAGGTGGTGGTGAACTGGTAGAAGGAATCGGCCCATGAGTTGACCAAGTCAACATTCTTAGCCATGTCAAGACGACCCAAAAACCCAATCTCAGCAATAACAACTAGGGCTACAAACAAGGGCATCAAATTGTACCATTTCTTCTTGGGATTCAAGCTGTTGTTGTTGCCTCCACTTGAACTGGGCAGCTGTTCATCATCTTCATCATGGTTCAAACCCGGCTTTGATAATCTCAAATTCGGGATCACACCCATCAAAATAGAAGGAAAATTGAAAAATCTGTTCTTGTTGAAATGGTCATGGAGGAGTTAGAGAAGAATAGTAGACGTATTTGTGTGGTGGGACCCAATCTACGAAACAAAATGGAGGATAATCTCTTTCTTCTTAAAATTAAACAGGCAGTTTAACTGAAAAATAAAAAATTTTGATCTTTATAATTGGATTTTATTACACCAACCTAAGTCAAAATTTTGGCTTTATAGATTAGTCTGACCTTGTATGGAAGATCAAGATAAGTAGAGGTCTAAAGTTCATCCACATCCAATTATAATTACCAACCAAGGTTATATTGAGGAAATAGCTTCAGTAAACTGTAATAAATGTCACTTTTTTAGGTTATGAGTATCAAAATAACTGTTTTTAGTTTATGAGTATCGAAATAACGGTGACAAACTCATTTGTTAAATAATTTGTGAAGTCAATTGTAACACTTATTATATATCAAGTGAGTAATAAAATTGATAATTATGACAACTCGTTGTGTAGTCTCTAATCTATTTCTTCTCTTCTCTTTTCGTATCTTCACTTTCTTTTCGTTTTATTGTGGTCAAAGCAGCGGCAGATCCATAACATTTTGTGAGGGGACACAAATATACTATAAAAAATTTTTAAAAAAATAATGCTTGATATGAGACTCGACCTTCAAGTTAAAATCTTAACCACTAAATCACACGGACTATTTGATAAGGGAGGTTCACTTCCACCCCTTTAATTGTACTCGTGTCCGCCCCATCAAAGAACAGAAACAAACTTACTGTGAAAGCAGTTTTGAACAAATAAGAGCAACTATTTTCCCAGAAAGTTCTTCATTAACTTTATCTTACACAGTTTTACTTAAGTTGTTTACAACAAGCAGAGTAACCAGCATCACCAGGATCAGCTTCTTGAACAAGAACAGAGAACATACATTGAGAAAACCACAAAACTTTTAAGAAGATTAAAACAAACAAATGAATGACTGACAATTATATAACCGAGTCATTTAAGGGGCATGTGCAGTCTGTACAGTATAGAGTAGACTGCACTTCCCATATACTATTCCCTCCGTCCCAAAATGATCTTCCTATTTATTTTTTGGGGATGGAGGGAATATGTGTAATACACACAGCATTACAACAAACTAGAAGCCAAAACCACCAAACACGTTTGTTTACCTACATATATGCTATACACCACCATCTATATAAATGACCCCAAAAAGTAAGGTTTGGAAAAGAGCCACAGTTTCTCCAAAGATAGACAAAACGAGCTTCAAAAATCATCAATGACAAAGAAGCTCTTACGTACATGACATAGCTCTCTTGCTAATCTTCCTCCAATTCAGTAACCATCTAATGCATAAATACACAAAATCAACTTCTTTCCTCGTTATCATCTTATCAACCTTATGCCAGTAATTCCACTAGGATGTCGTAAAGAACCAATTTGTGGCAAATCCTTCATCTTCCGAACATTTCATCAATTAATGATACCAAGAAAGGGTGTCAAATGCTTTACATTGGTGTTGTTGTACTGTATGCCTATGTTTAGCTGACCTGTTAAATCACAGCTAAGCTTTTCCTCAACAAAATAATTTCATCAGATTCTGGTACGCATTATTGATGTGTTTTTTCTCCAGTTTTTGACGATGTATGACCAGGAGCTGGCACTGTCGTGTAGGACTTGGCCACAGGCACTATCTAAATGAGCACGCAAAGCAGAAAGAGAAATATGAATACTTGTACCTTTCATAAATGGATTCATAATGGGGTTTGTTCAAACCAACTGACGGGAAGAACACTAAGTAAATGGATTACCTGGTCCTGGGTTGAAGCATCGTCTACAGTAGCTTTTGACCTCTTTGACATGAATGTACTTGACTTCCCTAGGACGTCCTCTGCAAAGTTCTGATCCGAGAATTCTGCAAGAATTTCCACATCAGTTGGATTTTCTCATAATATAAGAAATACAAGAATTAAGATCATTTAATTCATCAGAATAAAATATCGGAAATATTTGTTCAACTGTAACAATAATACATTTATGAATAACTGTCCGTCCACCCAGAGTAATGAGCACGTCTCTAAGAGATAAGCTACACTGCAGACAAGCACAACTCCGAAACACTTTTTTTTTTTTTTTTTTGCACACAAATTCCAAATGCACATAGATACACACAAAGAGATAGTGCAGACATGAAAAAAAAAAAAAAAAAAAATCATTAAAATCCCAAAAGCAATGCAACAGTTTTCACTTAGCTAAATTAGAAAAACAACACTTTTCTCAAAAGTGATTAACAAATCAAGTGAATCCAAAAGCGGGATATAGATTACCCTCCAACTAAAAACAAAAAAGCTTCAAAAGCAGCATTCTCGATCACAGATCCCAGTCCCCAGCACATACTGGCAACGTAAACATGCTACAGTTCTGCTCTGTGCCAAACCCCATGCTCTCATGCAATAGGAGCACTGCATCTTAAATTAAATACTGACATCCTTAACAAACGGAAAGGTATGTTTGCCACCATCTTTGTTCATAAGTTGGAATCCTATCTTTTAGAGCAAATAGATCAGCACATGACAATGTATTCTGTGTGATCCAAAGATGCATATTTCATGTTCTTCAAACCATTAAAAAACTACTCTCTACGTTGTGGAAGCCTGGTTTCATTTAGGAGGTAATATTTACATGGAGATATATGGCCTTTGGAGATACCTCTAAATTCAGATTGGACTCCTAATTCATGAATAACAGTCGAGCAAAAAACAACCAGTCTTCCTTCCTAGTCAATCTCATTGCGTGTACAAGTACTGAAATCTTTGTGTGTGTGATTATGTGGTTACATGCTGAAAAAAAGATGGCAAAACAAAAAAGTAAAGGATAAAAACAACAGAAATCTTGCTTAAGTAGGCTGTGAACACACTAACAAAAGTTTGGTCGTAATCACCTTCAAGACAGCCAACTAACTCGTCCTGTGTACGGAGACTCTCAGGAATCTGATCTGAACTTGTTGCTGATTCATTCGAAAAAATCCTCTTCCGTGCTAAGCGCTTTTTCCCAGTAGGAACTAGATTGTGTTCTTGCAGATGAGATGACATTGCGAAGCAGTTTTTATATGCACATCCCAAATGTTGTACCCATGGAATTTTAAGGGTAACACGAGATTCAGCTGCATGTTTCGATATCGGCCTGTTAAGCTCAATCTTCTTCCAAGAGCCATCTTGGAGAACTGTCAACTGGAGAAAGATAAAGTCAAGATGCTTGTTAGTAGAAATGGTGTCTGTTATAAGGCACTTAGTGATGGCAATCATATACTATAGATGGTAATATAACTTATTGCCTTGCCTTCTCTGAAGCATGTTGCCCATTAGCAGACAGTTTTCGAGATACAGTTGTACCTTTTGTCTCATGTTCTGATCGCCACCGAGACAACCCCATAGAACGGTGCAGCTGCTCAATAAATGAAGATTCTAAATGACATAGATAAAGACTGTGCTTCTCATCTGTCCATGTTGTGCACTTATCCTGGTAAGAAACGAATATCTACCAATTACAACATGCAAAGATAACGAGAGATGTAGAGTTCAATTTTTTTTTTATTAAAATAGCAAATTGATGTAACTTGTGATAGGGAAAACCACTCAGCATAAAAATGGTAGTCGGTTGATGACCAATAATTTTCCTGTCTAAATTTTTTGCCCATCAATTTATCTAAGTATTCAGCAGATCTGGTAACACAGAGATGCATTTAGAAAACCAGAATCTGTTGTCTCCTATGGACTTCACAAGGTAAGCTTTTTTCTATACCAAACTTGGTTAAAAATCTGAAATGTTTCACCCACCCGGAGAAAGAAGGAAAGCAATAAATAATGAGGAAGCTCCTGAAACAGAACTACTGCTATATCTAAGATGAAAACACAATTTATGGATGGATAAACTGATAAAGAATAATCCTGAATGGGGAATATATCCAATTGCTCAAGCCTTAGAACTTCATATCTTGCCAAAACAAGAAAGTAAGTCTAAAGTTGTAAGAACAGAAAAATACAAAATCATCTGTTTCATTATCTCCCTAAGAAAAACATGTTACAGATTGAAATCCTATTGTGGTCAACGTCTAAACAATAGCTAGAAATGTCTCAAACCATTTTTAATAGCATAGGATGGGTGCCTAAGATTTGGAGTCCGAGATAAATTAGTTTAACCTCAAACTAACTAATATCCAATATCCACATTAGACCCTTGAATTCGGTGTTCGCAAACACTACTTTAAAGTACTCCCTCCGTCCCACCCGATATAGCATTTTCTCTCCCGGCATGGGGATTAAAAAATACTACTCCCTCCTTCCCGATTTAAGGTTCTTAGTTTGACTTGTCAGGGAAATTAAGAAAAAATAAATGTTGTGAGTATGAAAAGTAAAGTGGGAGTGAGAAAGTGGGTAGGGAGTTTTTGTTGTGAGAATAGCAAGTGTGTACTATTGTCCATTTTAGATAATAAAGCAACTAAGAACCTTAAACTACGACAGACCAAAAAGGACAGTAAAACCTTAAATCGGGACGGAGGGAGTATTATAATAAGAGGAGAGAGAATGAGTGGAGGAGGTATTGTGAGTATGAAAAGTAAAATAGGAGAGAATGAGTGAAAGAAATAGTAAGGGAATTGTTATTGTGAATATGACAAGTGAATCCTATTAAATATAAAAAAATACTATAAATTTGTCATTATTTTGGGATGTCCCAAATCAAATAGACGTCCAAAATGGCAAATTATCCTTAATCGAGTGGAACGGAGGGAGTACTTCAGAAACTCGCAATTATTCACACAAGTAACAAGCAGTAAACTTCAAGATCCATTAAAAAACAAAGGAAAATACAAGATCTTCATCAATATAAAGCACATAATCATGATATTTTCAAACTTTTGACATTAAAATAAATAGCTAGATTAAAATAGATTCTAGGAAAATCAAGGAATTACCGGTGTTGAATCCTGAGTTTGTCGGGAGGCATCCTTCAAATCCCTAACCGTCAAAGCAGATTCCTCCTCATCCGAGTACGACCTAGTCAACAAATCGGTGCAATCCTGGCTCTCCGCAAGATCTAGAAACGCCACCGGCGATAAATCCTGCCGGAATTCGGGCTTCATTTCTATCCCGTATTATGACTCCGACAATGTAAAACGTGCTCTAAAATTATTCCTGAAATTAGCAAAGAGTGAAAACAAACCCTAAGAGAGAGAGAGAGAGAGAGAGAGGGGGGAGGCGGCGTTATCGCTGGGGAGGGGCCTTATAAAGGACCCACGTGGCTACGCTTTTACACTTGTCAAAGCGCGGGATAAGTGCCACGTCAGAAAGGCGAATAAATATCTGGCCAATGTAAGCCAGATATTTTTGTTGAGAAAGTGAGATATTTGGAAAAAACCAGCTGTTGGGAATGTGGCAGCGTCCCATTAGTGTGGTCCGGCTTAGGGGGTTTTTGTTTTTTTTAAGTGATAAGTCTTTGAAATCCGATTTCGTTAGAAAATGGTGAATGATTAAGAGCGAACTGGAAAACCGATTGAATTGGATAAGTTATTTGATTTTGTATCTGAATTCATTATCTGAAACAGTTAAAAAAAATAAAAAAAAATTAAAAAAAAATTAAAAAAAACCCAAACGTAAATGCAAGGTGAACAAGAAACGGTTTTAAAAAAATTAACATAAACCAAGCATGAACGGTGCGTTTTAAGAGGCTTTCGGCACCATTTTTACCTCTTAAAAATCAGTGGCTTTTAAGAGCGCATTAAAGAATTTGAAAAAAAAAAAAAACAAACACACTTAAAGTGTTTTACCTCTTAGAATTAAGTGATTTACCTCTTAATAAGAGGTAAAAATGAAAAAACAAAAGCCCCCTTAGCCTTAATTAGGACAAACGAAACGACAAGTTTTTAGAAAAAAAAAAAAAAAAAAGGGATTAGTTATATAATTAAATATTTTCACCGTCCTTATTTAATGTATCTAGTTTGACGTTTCATAAAGATTAAGAAAAACAAATATTGTGAATATAGAAAATAAAAAAGAGGAGAGAAAGTTAATAAAAATAGTAAATGGGTTATTATTGTAAGTGTAGCAAGTAGGATTCATTTTTCATTTTAAAAAATAAAGCAACTAACTAAAAATTTTAAATTGAGACAAGCTAAAAAAAAAAAAAAATCTTAAATTTAAACAAGCTAAAAAAGAAGTAAAAACCTTAAACTTAAACGGTGACAAAAGAGTAGTTTATGTTTGTTTTTGTTTTTGTTTTTTTACAAATAAATTATTAATGTTTCATGTGTTCATCTAATAGTATGGAGTATTTTAAGATATCTTGGATATTTTTTCTTCAATGGTTTAAAAAAGCTTAGATATTTAAGAATAAACCATATTGAACATACCGAAAATATCTAACTAGGCCAAGCGAGTAAAGCCCAATCCTCAAGCAAATATGGCCGCCGCTTTCCCAGTAGGCTAGGCCCAATCACCATAAGGCCCAAGGCCCAGTTACAGGGTTCGTCGACCTAAGTTCATTGTCCGGCCTCCAAGGCCCCGACCAAGCTTGGTCCGACTCTACAAACTCCTGTCTTGATTCGGGTACGATCCATGCTCTACCCGTCAGTCAGGTCGACCATCCTTCAAATGGTCGACCTCGACCTAAACACCGAGCGTCGAGCCAACTGACGTAAGCGTACATGAATCAAATATTTCCATAACCGGTTCCCTACAAATCAGGAGCCGTTACCAGACACGTTCACATTACTTGTAACTGTCCCTAAAATCTCGGAGCTCATGTAGTCGTACCAAATATACAACAGTCATCACCTATAAATACTTCATCACTACCAACGGTGCAAAGGTAACTGCAATTTTGTTATTTGAATTCAACTGTTCATTTACAATATTTGCTCTCCGAAACATATACTTACTCACGCCCGAGGGTCTAAGCCTGAGACACATCCAGGCTAGTCGTGGGTTCTTGTTTTGGTCGGGAGCCGGGTGATTAGTCCTGCCGCGTGGAGGATTACTGATAAGCACAATTCCTGTAGCATCAGTTTGGTTCCATTGCCGGGAACTGTGCTTTAGCTTGACCTCGAAAATTTCATCAACCTACAACAATGGTAACCCCAGACGGGCATGTGACAGAAGCTTCTGATGAACTCAATGAGGTGAATGCCAACACCAACGCGGATCTCAACACCAATGCGAACGCAATCTGCCTCCTCCCCCACCAAATCGTCCTCATGGTAGAGCAACACGCTCTACCGGTGTTGTTGATGGCGAGGATTGCCGGATACAAGAAGGGGAAAAGACACATGGAGGGACAAGGAGCTCCACCTCCCCCACAGCGTCAGTTGCTCATGTGAATGTTGGAAATAGGGCGGAGTCCCTCATCCAACCCATTGAGCAGAAGGAAATGTTATTGGAGCGAGCCCAAATTCTGGCCGAGCTATTGGCAATAGAGGAGGCTGAGAAGGCGGATATAAGATCAGAGAGGGTGGCTCCCTCTCAAGTCTCCAACAGGCCAGGAGTGCTAGGCCTAATGAGGGTGTGGGACAGAATGGCGAAGACAGGATAGTTCAACGACCTCCAACTCTCATTCATGTGTCGAGTAATGACTTATGGGCTAGCCTCACCAGGAATAGGGAGCAGGAGGCTCAATCAGATTTGAGGACGCATCTAGAGGCCAATAGAAGCCAGCGTGGTTCCCCTGCCCGGACACAAAGATCGGGATCTCGCGGGGACGGGAATGGGCGCGGGTCGCCCATAAGAGAAGAAAGGCGCAGGTCGCCACTTGGAGATAATAGGCGCAGGTCGCCATCGAGGGATGAGAGGCGCGGAGTCGCCCCAAAGGAATGACGAGGCATAGGTCTCCGGTTCGATCGAAAGGGCTCATTCTCTTCGAGACGGGAGGAGTAGGCGAGTAACTCCCCCAGTGAGGGTCGAAGGTCGAATGTCGTACCCCTGCGGGGAGATGACGGGCAGACGCTAGGGAATGACTGATGATGAAAAAGAGGTTCGAACAATGGGAGGAGGAGAAGAAAAAGGACATTGGAAAAGTTGAACGAATCGACTTTGCTCTTCAACCTTTGTCCAAGGGCTGAGAGACGGTCGACCTCCTGCTTTGGATTTAGGTTGCCCCTTCTGAGAAGTATTCGGGGTCAACCAACGCAAAAGTCATATAGCACATCTGGAAGCCACAATGTGCTTTGTCGCCAATGAGGGACGACAATATGTGTAAAGCCCTCATAAGCACACTCAGGGGCGGCCCTAACCTGGTTCAATGGTTTGGCGGTGGTAGCATCTCCACTGGACGTGTTTCAGGACGAAGTTCCTAGATCGCTTCTCGACTGCTGGAGCTCGAAAGGTGACAGTTACTGATCTAAGAAACTTGGTGCAAGCTAAAAATGAAAGCTCAATGAGCTACTTCACCAAGTGCAAGGAGATGGTGGATAAGATCAAGGAAGATCTCACCGACAGGGAAGTTATCAACTGCTTCAGGAATGGCATTTCCTCGCGACATGGATTATGAACTCACGGTTCAGATACAAGTCACAACTCGACAAGAGTTGTTCGAAAAGGTTTACAACGTCGCACTGGCCGAGGAAAGGAAGGAAAAGATAAATGGGAAAAGCCCCAAGGTGGAGGTTGCTGATGACAAGAAGGACTCCAACAAGAATGAAGGAAACAATAAAAATGGCAAGAACAGGACAAGGGCGACAGAGAAGGTGCCCGAGACTTTCACTCCCCTAACGGTGAGTCGAATCAAATTATGAATGCGGTCGGCGCCCCACCTGCCCAGTGAACCCGAGCAACAAGTTCGGACGGGACAATAGCAAATCTTGTGATTATCACAAAGACACCAGCATCTCACGCAGGATTGCTTGGGATTGAAGCGTATCATCCGAGAGAATGGTCGACCGGGGAAGGCTCGACGCATATGTGAAAAGGCCCCAAGCCGGTGGGGGCGAGCAACCAGCAGGTGGACAGCAGGGACCAAGGCAACCTAGATTGAACTTGGGAGTCATCACAGTGCAAGCCAGCAACACGGCCATCAAGCACAAAATTTTTCAGCTCAATAAAGCCCCACATGTGCCTCCAAGGAGAGATGTCAGAGATGATGTGATCAGCTTCTACCCCCATGAATTGGCAACCAATATGGTGGCTAGGGAGCAAGTTCTCGTCATCCCAGGTCTCATAGACGGATGTACGACGAGCAGACTCCTGGTCGACACGGGGGCCTGTAAAGATATTTTGTTCTACAAGACCTTCCTGGAGATGGGTCTTAATGACGAGCAGATGGAAAGATATGATGGCAGGTTGGAGGGATTCACCAACCATCGAGTTGATGCCAAAGGACAGATTGAGCTCGACGTCGACCTTGGCCAGCACCCCCACAGGGTAGTATCGAAGGTACAATTTATTGTGATAGATGTGAACAGTGATTACGCTGCTATACTTGGTATTCCAGGTCAGGTCGCGCTTGGAATGGTGGCATCAATCCCCCACCAACGAGTCAAGTTCCCTACACCTGCTGGAGTGGGTTGTGTACAAGGAACAACTCGAGCCTACCTAGATCATGTTCTCAGAGAAAGAAAGAAAAGGGAGTTAGAAATTGAGACTGCAGATGGTTACTTAAAGCTGTCCCAGTCAGTCACCAAAACTACCCGACTGTCAACGATCACCAAAGTGGAAGAGTCGACCTATCGCTCAAATGACGAGGTCATGCTTGAGTCGACACGTCACTCTGAAACCACAGCGGTCGATCCAGATGTAGTTATGGTCGACCAAGTCCTCATAGGCAACCTATGCCTCCAGATCGACAATAACTCGGGGGCCATCACCAGCGAGGTTGCAGATAAGCTGGATGATATGATAGCTGAGGAAGCTCCACACCTGGGGGCCTAGGAGAGACAAAGAGTTAGGGAGATCATCATTGAGACTCTGCAGTTCAGAGATGGTCCAGAGCCGGAGAGGCATGGACGAGCTAGAATCAGTAGTCACCAACCCTTCCTACCCCGACCAAAAAATTCAGATTGGGAAACAATTGTCAGCTGAAGAAAGGCTAGAAATCATCGAGCTACTCAAGGGGAGCAATGATATCTTTGTATGGAGAGTAGAAGACATGAAGGGAATCAAGGAAGAGGTCGTCGTTCACAGACTTGAAGTCAACCCGACCATAAAGCCTAGACCCCAAAAATTGAGAAGTTTTGCTCGCGATAAGGAGGAGGCCATAAAAGCTGAGGTACAAAAACTTTTAAGTGCAGGAATAATCAAGGAGGCCACTCACACAACGTGGTTGGCCAATGTGGTCATGGTGAAAAAATCAAATGGCAAATGGCGGATGTGTGTCGACTTCACCACTCTGAATCTTGCTTGCCCGAAGGACAGCTACCCCCTTCCTAGAATCGACAAACTAGTTGATTCCATTGCTGGTCACTCCACCCTCAGCTTCCTCGACGCTTACTCAGGGTACCACCAGATTAAGATGCATGAGGACGACATAGTCAAGACGGCATTTCAAGCGGCTGGAGGCATCTACTGCTACAACATGATGCCATTTGGATTGAAGAATGCAGGTGCGACTTATCAAAGAATGGTGAACAAGGTCTTTGCCTCACAAATTGGCCTAAATATGGAGGCTTACGTAGACGATATGGTCATTAAAACTAAGGTCGGACGTCACATAGTCGACCTAAAAGAAACATTCGCCATACAGAAGTCGGATAGAACAGGACCACCCACAGACACACTTGTGTTGGGACATGTGGGAAACCATTTTATATTGGTATGATACTTTAATTCGTTATATTTAACTATCTTATTTAAATTTGTTATATTTAACTATATTTTCTAAATTTGTTATATTTGACTATTTTATTACTTTTGCAGCTGCACATGTCGGATAGTGATTACCCGATACCATCAGTAGCACTATATTGGGGGGAGCAACGTCATCCAAGCGCAAGTAACCTGATCATGCCATACAGAAGTCGGATAGAAACATTCAACCGACTCTCAATTATGGCGAACGAAGCACGAATTGCAGAAAATAGGCCATAGTTTATGTGTATAGCGTATTGATTATTTTTTGTATGAAGTTTTGGGACGGATATAGTATATTAAAATTGGATCACTTGATGTAGTACTTAAATTATAGTTTTGATGTATGGATACATCAGTTTGTTTGTTTCAGTGTCTGTTTTTTTTTCATTACAGGGACCATCTCGTGTTCTTATACACAAGATTTAATATCATAACTCGTATATATATACACGATGTATTTCTTTTTTGTCGTATGAAAATTACACGAATTAAACTAACTACCCAGTAATGTATCTCGTGTGTGTTCATACGAGATAAAAGAAAACATGTCGTGTGTATATATACGAGATGAGTCAAATCATCTTGTGTATAAGCACACGAGATGGTAGTCTGAGGGCAACTTATCCTGAAACACAAACTGAAACAAACTGCTTCCAATATTTGCAAACCAAAATGAACATATCCCAAACATATTCCAAAACATAAACAACCAAAATGAACATATCCCAAATACAAACATTGTATCCAAAATTTACAAACCAAAACAAACATATCCCAAATACAAACATTGTATCCAAAATTTACAAACCAAATACAATGAACATATCCCAAACATATTCCAAAACAAACATTGTATCCAAAATTTACAAACCAACATAAACAACCAAAATGAACATAATCATGAACCGTCTCCGTATAGATCAATGGCCCGTCTAATCTTATCTTTGACCTCCGCGGATAAACTGTCATCCGTGAGCAGCGAAAGTAGTATGCCTCGTGCCTCTACAACCCTAGGCGGTGGTGGAACGTTAACTAGGGCATCATGATTCGGATTAGTAATCCGAACATGAGTCCTAGCCAGGAACCACCGCATATACGTGGAAGTAACAGATCGAGATGCGCTCACGGACGGGCCCCATCTACGCCGGATCGAAACTCCCAAGCCGTCCTCTAACCAATCCTCCCATATCTCATCACGCGCTCCATAGGACTTCTTGTACCCCTTTTGACCTGCTATCAATGAACAATTTTGGCCGCAAGATATGGGGTCTCTGGGGAGTTTCTGCTGGATCCCAAACTGT
This sequence comes from Adenophora triphylla var. japonica, assembly GCA_022495995.1. Lineage (NCBI taxonomy): Eukaryota > Viridiplantae > Streptophyta > Magnoliopsida > Asterales > Campanulaceae > Adenophora > Adenophora triphylla. The sequence continues at coordinate 20,984 of JAFEMH010001374.1, forward strand.
CGTGTAACACGGTCGGGCATATACGCCTCCGTGATATCACTGAAGCGTATAACCCCACGGAAGTATGAGGCCGGCAGCGCCTGCAGGGTGGTGCCGTAGGGAGTTCAACAAACCTAAAAATGAATTTGTTAGACACCGTCAACAGAAATAATAAATTATAATAATTTGTAAAACTTTAAATATAACTAACTCACCCTATCAACCGTCATCGTGTCCAGGGTATGCCGAAACCTCAATAGATGGGGCATATCCCTACCGGCCGTATCAGTACGTACCCATCTACGAGCCCTCGTGGCCCTCCGTTCATAACGGGTCAATATCTCTCCGGAAAACCGGAAAGTGCTCGTATATCCAGGCCTGCAAATGTATGAAATAAATAAGTTAACAATGTTATAACCATAAATGCATGTTGTAATTATTAAATGATTGTTAAATATTACCTCTAAAAGACTCAAACAACCACCAATACGCTTGCATCCGTATCTAGATGCCTTCCCCAACTCCGGTATAGATATGCCAACACAGTGTCCCCCAGGATAGAGCCCCCACTCTGTCAATATCCACGCACAATGAAAGGTAGTCTGAGGGCATCTTATCCTGAGTCTTGTCCACGAACAGCGTGGAGCCGAGGAGGAACATGATGTACGTAGAAGCGCGCTCATCGTCAGTCATGTCGGAAGGGGACTCAAAGGACGGCGTGAGGCCATCTAAAGAGTAGGTCGTGCCCTTCCGACATGTCTCAAGGCGTGCCACAGTACGGGCTACGTCAGGCTCTGGATCCGCCTTCGCAACAGGGCCACCTGAACAGCTGATGCCTACAAATTGAAAATGAAATAATTAATAAAATTGATAAAATTTATGAAATTGATAAAATTTATGTAATTTATAAAAAATAGACAACAAACAAGAATATACCTAGGATATGAGTGACGTCATGCATAGTGATCGTCATCTCCCCCCCACGGCATGTGGAAGGTATTAGTCTCGGGAGACCACCGTTCCACAAACGCCGTTAGGAGCGCCATGCTAGGCCGGCGAATGGTAGCATCATGTAGGAAATGGAGGCCGGTACCCTCAACACGAGCCCACCAAGCTCTATCATCCTCCGGTAAAGAAGCATGGGAGAACCTGTTGATTACAAACAAAAAATTATAATTAATACTCCCTCTGTTTCAAGATTCAGATGACATTTCGTGTTCCAATACCCGAAATGTTGGTGACATTTCGTATGTGTTCATACGAATGGTCACCAACATTTCTGGTATTAACATCTGAAATGTAAACTGATTCATCGGTTACATTTCGTATGCCAATACCCGAAATGTTGGTGACCATTCGTATGAACACATACGAAATGTCACCAACATTTCTGGTATTGGAACACGAAATGCCATCTGATTCTTGATAATGTTTTGCAAATGGATATTTAATAAACAAATCATATAATTACTTATCTAGAATTTGCTGCCTCGTTTGGCGCTTCAACACCGGCTCACAAGTGGCGTTCTCCCATATCTTACGGGCTCGATGATGACCAAACCCGTACAACAACTCAACCTCCTCCGGGCCGCCACCGGGGTTACTCTTCAGCTGCCACTGGTCATCCTTAGCCCCTTTCCCCTTTCTGCCCCGTGCCTCCCGCCTCTTGCGAGGCCTCACATATACACTCTCCTCCGCCTCCTCCTCCTCCTCCTCCTCCTCCTCCTCCTCCTCATCATCACTAGATAAATGTGCCTCCTGCGCAGATGTACCTCGGGAACGAGTACGTGAAGATGAATCCTCACTAGAATATGTACCCTCACTATCACTCTCCTCAACCACAGGCTCCTCAATCACGACTTTCTTGTCGTGAATCTTTTTGCTCCGTTTATATGCCTTAGCTGCAGCTGCCTCCTCGGCCTTCCTCTTTCTATTAGAGGCCGTCGCAGGGTTACGTCCCTACAAAAAATTAAATAAGAGACAGATAATATTCAAGAACCAGTTGACATTTCGTGTTACAATACCCGAAATGTTGGTGACATTTCGTATGTGTTCATACGAAATGTCACAAACATTTCGGGTATTGGCATACGAAATGTAAACTGATGAATCAGTTTACATTTCGTATTCCAATACCCGAAATGTTGGTGCCCATTCGTATGAACACATACGAAATGTCACCAACACCCGAAATGTTTGTGACATTTCGTATGTGTTCATACGAAACACACGCCGACAATTTCAAATTTTAGGCACACAAATTCGTATCCGATTCAAACAAAAAACCCAAATTAATGTTACGAAATCGCAATTAGAACCATTTAGGATACGTTTAAAACAACATTAAGCATTATATAATAGGTTTTAGGCATAAATTTGTTGTTGGGTTTTCAAATTTAAAATCTAGGTTGAAAAGAATTACTTTTGGTGCGGAGGGAGAAGAGGCGGACTTTTCACCGGTTTTAGGGAGGTTTGTCTTCATTTTTTTCGGCGGTGGTGATCGGCGGCGTTCGTCGAGTGATTGAGAGAAGAGAGAGCGCCGTTTAATTTTGAGAGAGAGAGAGAGAGCGCACTAGGTAGGAATAGGAATAGAAGAAACAGTGCGTCGTTTGAACCGGGGGAGGGAATGAATTTTTTTTTTTTAAGTATATATATGAGGGTATTTTGATCATTTTGTACATGCCTTGTAAAATCATGCCTTGTATATAGTACTACCCGTTATTGATTTCATTAATTTTTAACCGCCCATCTTTTTTACATTACATTGTAACACTATAACAAGTCTAGGAATTGGATTTGTACAATTACAAACTGGATAACTGGTTGCAACAAATCGTAAGACTCAGGTATCTAAATTATAATTAACCCTTGATCGATTTTTGCAGAAGTTTAATGATTTTAAACTAGTAATTATTAAAATAGAGTTATCTTTTTATATACAAACAAAAATTGATAAATGAGAACATTTTTAAAGGAGGTAGAAAGTATTTTAAGCAAATACTTTGTATAAAAACATAATTTTAATTAAAATAATAGTCACATCGTCTATCAAAATTATTAGATAACATCTAATATTGTCGGTTAAAACACCATTCAATTTAGAGTTTATCTTTCTCCTTTCGCTTTGCGTTGTAGTTCATCAATGCTTTGTTAAAGAGCTCTATATCAAGCGATATTCGATGTCCCTTTCTATCATGAGAGGTCAGGTGTTCAAACCCCACCAATTACAATTTTTAGAACTTTCAAGTGCCACTTTGTAGTGTAATTATGGTCTATCGATACAGCTTTAGCCTATACCACTTGATTAATGGTGAGACACAGTAACCATGCAACAATTCATATGAAATTAATCAACAAGAAATACACAATTTATTAACTCAATTCATTGCAACAACGACTACACCTGTAAGCAGTATCAGGCAAGAATATCTACTAATATCTCTAAATCTTTGGTGTTTTAATTTCGCTCATGTATACAACAATAAACATAGTCTCACATCAACACACTCTAGAAACGTAAATCCTCACATATTTTGGCCATCAATGGAATGCCTCAAAGGGCACCCTATAGGTACTCAATGTTCTTGGCTCTGTAGGTCTTACAGATTCTCTCTCAAACAGTTATTTACTACATCTATCTCAAATAAATATTAAAAAATAATATTATATTTGCTCTTAATAAGAATTGTTTTTTTTAAAAAAAATTAAACATTACTTTGGGAGTGAGGGAATCTTACCTTGTAACCAAATGTTCATTTTATTCGTGATAAAAGAAACGAATAATTATTTTGAAACAAAAACAAATAATTATTTTGAAACAAGATAATACTATTAGATGATAAACCAAAAAATTAAAAAAAATATTACCCCCTCAGGCCATAAATGAATGTCCAGTTTACATAAATTTTTGTTTTAAATAAAGTTCTTTTTGAAAAAAACTTTGTCCCTAAATGGTTTCTACCAAAAAAAAAATCACTAGTCACTTTATAATCGCAAAACTAAATGTTTGAAAAGTAAAAAGTAAGAATATTTATGTTTTTTTGCCATTTAATTATACAAAAAGTGAATAATATCAAATTGTCCCCTAAGATTATCTCCAATGATTTAGTGAAAAAAATGCACTATTTCTTTAAAATGGTGTAAGTTTTGCACCAAATATCTATTATCCTCTCCAACCATCATGTTTCAACTCTTGCACTAAAAAGCATATTCTTAGAGTACTCTTTATTATTTTACTTTATACTAAAAAATATAATTAATTAGCTAAATTAATCATTGTAACGTACAAATTTGAGAAGTATATTAATTTTTAAAAGTTGTTAAGTCAAATGTGATGTAGTAGTTATTTGGGTATAGTAAAAAATATTTATTTTATAAAAAAAAGTTCTCCCTCTGTTCTATCCAGTTTGAATTAAGATTTTAGTAAACTCGATTAAAGTGTGACCAAATATTTAAATATAAAATAATTATTGTAATGAAGATTTCAAAATTTTATAGAAAGAATTTTGAAGATTTTTTTTCCAAAATATTACTTTTTAAAAATTTATTTACAAAAATAACATTATTAAAACTTAGTACCAAAGTAACACTTTTCAACCAAATCCGGAATTGGTAATTCCGGATTAATGCATTCCGGAATTACCAATTTCGGATTTGATTTTTTTTTTTTTAAACTGAATTTAACAAAATAATATTTCTGTTAATAGAGAGCGATGACGCCTATAATAGGGAGCGATCGCTCCTAATGTATTCCGGCGTTACCAATTTCGGATTCCATTTTTTTTTTTTACAAAACTGATAAAGCAAATTAATATTTTCTGAAAAAAAATAGAGAGCGATCACGCCATAAGATAGGGCAATAGCTTCTAAAGGCGTATTTTCAAATTCGGAAATGCAAATTCCGAATTTATTTAAAGTGGAATCCGGAATTACCATTTCCGGATTCAAAATTTGAAAAATTTGTTCCTTCCTTTTTCAGATTCAATAATTCAAAGAGAGGAAGAGAGAGTTACTCCAGCCTGAGAGAAATAAAGAAGACAGAAAGAGAAAGAGAGAAGGAGAAGAACTTTGGAGAAGAAGAAGGAGAAGGAGAAAGAGTTTGAAGAGAAAAGTTTTTGACAGAAAGAGTTTGAAAGGTTAGTTTTATTTCTTCTTTTTATTTGTTTTGAGTTGTTAATTTTAGCTATATAAATTTTTCTAAGAGTTTATTTATGTATTTTTATATAATTTGTTGTTAAAACTATTATAATTTATGTACTTAATTGTTGATTGTCAATGAATTAAACAATTGTAATTCAGTTTTTGCCTAGTTAGGATTTTCTTAAGTTAGGTTTAAAATAAAGTGCTTGTTAAAATTACTTTGACAAACTTGTTGCAATTTTTCTACTTATTTATTAATTTTTAAGTGTTAAATTTAAAATTTGAGCTTAAATGTAGCAAAACCTTAAGTCTCATTTAAATTTAATTACTATTAAATTTTTGTGTTTCAGATGAATCAACATGAACAACAACCATTTATTGATCCTGGGTCAATCGATCCACATGTATTGACTTCTCAGGATACACATAGATCTAATTATATTTGGGGTGGACAACAGTTAACCAATTTAAGACCTAGGCATGGTACAGAACTTCCAGCTAGAGTTGATTGGATGATAGAATCTAAGCTTATAAATACTAGATTTTATGGAGTGTATTTATTAGGTCATTTACAAAATGATTGACATTTGATTGAGGCTTTAATTGAGAGATGGCGTTCAGAGACACACACTTCTCCCTTACCTGTAGAGGAGATGACCATCACCTTAGAGAATATTGGTATGTTGCGTGGTCTTCCTGTAGACGGATTGGCGGTGACTAGTTCAGAAACTAGTAGGAGTACGGGGGCATGGGTTGAGATTGTTGAGAAGTTATTTGGGGTTACACCCTCACCCGCAGACATCAAAAAAGATGGACTGGTGTCTATGAGATGGGTTCTAGATCACTAACCTCTTTTTGATCAGCTTCCCAATAATGCATCCAAGTATATGATTGAGACATATACTTGAGCCTACATTTTCCTGTTATTGGGGTCATACATTATGCCCGACTCGTCTGATAACCTAGTGAAGTTGATGTACCTCTCACTTCTTAGGGAAATAAATAATATTGGTGAGTACAGTTGGGGCAGTGGAGTGTTGGCCTTCTTGTATAGGGAGATGTGTATAGCATCTCAGCACAATTCGAAAGGGTGTGGTGGCTTCTTGACCATTGTACAGGTATGTCGATTATATTTGATTACATTATGCTAGTGGAGTGGACTTAATTTGTTTTGTACGTAATGACAATTTTTTTATAGCTTTGGGAATGGGAGAGGTTATTGTGTACACAACCTAGGAGACATACAGAAATAATACTTAATGGATTGCAACCAGTGGGCTACAGGTATATTTCAATTACTTCATTTTGTAAATGATCTATTTTGTAATTTATCGCTTTTTTACTCATTATTTTATATGTCAATTGTTTCATATGTAGGTGGAAGGGTCCATTGTCGTATACTTCTGTGACTGCCCATAACCTGCAAGGCTATCGAGACCAATTGTCATATTTGAAAGAGGATCAGGTTGTGTGGCAGCCATACAACGGTGTGATAGCTCCGAATTCCTGCCTTCAGGGGAAAGTTATATGGAGGGCGAAGGTGCCCCTCATCTGCTTTGAGAGGGTTGAATGGCACTTTCCAGATCGCGTAATGCGACAGTTTGGGATGGTTCAAGGTGTGCCTGATGACTGCGACACTCGTTTGGACCTGTATCGGATTAGTCAGCGAGGTCGTTCAGCCGTTAACTGGATGCAAGAACATGCTCCGCACATAGAAAAGTGGAATGAACGGGCGTTTAATGTCGTTGATGGAGAGTTTGGTGAAGTGGATATGAGTTAGCATCACCCCTATTTGAGATGGTATAGGAGTATTACTCGATCGTTCATCCAGAATTCGTCTAATGTGGAGGGACTAGGGTTCAGGCCACGTTCAACTAGTTTTGAGGGTGTGGTAAGTTATATACTACATACAATGCTTTTACAAAAAAAAATTACCATTTTTTTCCGTATTAATTAATTTTAGTTAATTGTTTTGAACAGATTCAACGTCTCCAAGGGATGCACATATACAACGAGAATGCCACATCCTTGGAAGAACTACAGAATTACAACCGTCAATGTATCAAAGACACACTGACAGCTGTTAGGGAGCAGGAACGACTTTTAGCCCAAGCTCCCCCTCCAACGGTTGATCATACTGCTGAAGAGGAGCCACAGAGGCAGAATCGGGTTCGTAGACATGGCGGATACCAGCTGGAGGATGAGCCAGAGATGGAGTATCAATACGGTGAGATGCATCAGTTTGGCTTCACTCCGACAGGATCGGGTAATTCTTTTACCGAATTGATGAATCAGTTTGGTTTCATGCAACCGCCTGAGATCCCTTCTTCTAGCAATTATACTCAGACTCCTGAGCAGGCATTCGGGATTCTAAGATTTAGGCCTAGTTTCCATTTGCCTCGTGTGCAGTTTTCAGAAAATCCCGATGGATCATCCTCATCCTCATCTCAACAATCTAGATCAGGTGGTCGTCGTGTACCTAGGAGAGGGAGTAGGATTCGCAATCCTCCTAATGAATTTACCCCGTCTAATTATCCTTGACGGGTATCCTACGTGACCGGTATGTGGTCAATTTTCCCTCATACTTATTCTTTTATTATTGTTAATTTTAATTCCATGAAAGCTTGCCATGGACTGATATATATATAGACGTGTCCAAACGGTTATAACCGGCGGTTAACAGTTTCTGTTAATTTTTGTACTCTATATGTCTTTTTCTTTTAATAAAGATTACTACTTGAAAACTAACTGAAAATTTTGAAAAACTAACTGGAAAACGTAAAAAAACTGACTGGAAATTCCAAAAACTAACTGAAATTCTGAAAAACTAACTGGAAACGTTAAAAAACTGATGGAAATTCTAAAAAACTAACTGAAAACGTTAAAAAACTAATTGAAATTTCAAAAAAGTGGAACGGACAAGAGAGCGATCGCTCCCTATATATCGGGCGATCGCCCCCGCTGTAATCCGGTATTAATAATTTCGAATTCTATTATTATTATTTTTTATCTGAAAAAACAAATAATGCAGAGGTTGAACGATCACCCCAATAATACCAGCGATCGCCCTCTTTTAACAGAGAAAAGGCGCGATCGCTCCATTAATACCGGGCGATCGCTCCCTATGCGAATTTCTCAAGAACGCAGTTTTATCAAAAAATCCTCCTCTCTCTCAAACAAAAAACCCTCCTCTTTCCTAAGAACCCAGCCGCCCCCTTTTCTCTTTCTCTCTAAAATTTCATTCCTCAAACCTCAAAATCAATCTTTTTCAACCAATCAATCATTTTCAAAACTTCATTCAAGGTAAGAGGTGTATTTTGAAGAGGCTCACGCATTTGATTTTGAAGACAAAAATTCCGGCGACATTCCGGTGAATTTTCGGCCAATCCCAAAGTAAGCTTCAAATCTGTAATTTTGAGTTTTGATTTACTATTATAATGCCGCCGAATCACTACCACCAACACTACCACCCCTCCCGTCGGTCCCCCGTTTGATGGGACCAAATTTGTTGGGTATAAAGCTCAAAAATTCTTTGAGCTATACGAAACCAAGTCCTTCAACTCGGAGAGGGAATTTGATTTTGAAGGCTTGTATGTAGACAACTATGTTACCCAATACAAATGGGAAAAGTTGGGGAGTAAGCCCCCAAACTTTGGATGCGGGCTTTTAGTAAAATAATTTTATGCCAATGTTTTTGAAATGGGGAACACGGGGGTGTCATCTGTGCGGGGAGTGTGGGTAAAGTATTCTAGGGATGTGATTAATCAATATTACGGATTAGCCTCCGACATTGAGGAGGATGGGTGTGAGTATACGAAAGAGATGGAGAGGATTGAGAAATATTATAAGGCGAATCTGTATTTGCTAGCTCCGACTTTCGGGGAAATTGACCCGAACTCTGTGAAGAAGGGTGTAATTGTAAAGTCCCGGGACATGGACAATTGGATGAAGGTGCTTCATAGATTTATTTGTGAGAGGATCCTCTCCTCCTCGCATTTTAATGAGGTGAATTGGAGGCGTGCATTTCTGATGCACATGATTGTTCAAGGAAAAACAACTGACTTCGGGAAATTAATCTGTAATGAGATATGGAACACATCTAAGGGTATGGCCAATACCAACTACAATTTCCCGTTGTTGATCACAGCCTTGATAGCAAAAGCGGGATTGAACGTGTCGAAAGCAAACAAGGACATTAAAACAAGTCCTAAGATTAACAGGTTCACCCTCACCACTAAATGTCAGAATGAAAAGAGAGGTGAGGGGTCATCTAGGGGACATCAGGGTGAAGATGATGATGATGATGAGGAGGAGGAGGAGGAGGAGGATGAATGGTGAGCAGACCCGACCGAGGCTGCTTATTTTCTGTCACAGCAGGTTGGCTCCTTGGAGAGTCAGATTAGCGATCTGAGGGGAGATTTTGGACATCTATCCATCCACGTGGATCGGGAGATTGATGCGGCCCAGGCTTGGAGGGCAGAACAGAATCTTCAGCAGGAGGAGCAGACTCAGTTGCTCCAGACCCTCCTAGGACGGATGCCACCACCACCGGGAGGTGGCTCGAGCTATGGTGGCCAGTATTGAATATTGAATCTGTTTGTTGAATTTTGAAACTCGTTTTTAATTTCATATTTGGTTTGTACTTTAATTTGATGAGGGGGGTCCTCATAAACAATATTTCATCTTTGGTTTGTACTTTAATTCGTCATGCCTTTGTTGTCATGCAAACTTGGTTTTAAATAGGGGTGCGTCCCAATGACATCTTTATTTTTGGTTTGTAACAGACACATAAGACTCAGTACATTTCTTTGAAGGTGTTGGGTTGGTCCAACATCATAAGCTCTATTTAGAGTAGGATGTTATAATGTTGCAGTATTTGAATATTGATTACTATATTATATGTTATATGTATTTTGTGATTATCAATCTTACTTATGCATTTGTGCTAGTAAAAATTTATATAAAAGCAAATATTTCATAAATAAAATTAAATATTTATTTAGAAAAAAGAAAGATATAATGCTAAATATACGTTCAAATTCGACATCTTCACTGACAAATCCGACATTGTCAATGCCGAATTTATCTTAACTTACAAATCCGGGACTGCTAATGCCGATTTTATCAAATCTGAATTCCCCTTTAAAAGGAAGGAGTAGCTTCATTACAACCTGCTTCATACAAAACTCAAAAATGGATCGTAGACTCCCCCGCCATTCCAATCTCCGTCCTCATTCTTTCGGCCAAACATCTGCCCCTCAACCCTCTCACCTCTCTCAAATAAATCAGTCTCAACCCTCTTCAGAGCGTCTGATTCCTGGTCCCGCTAGTGACGTGCAGTTGGCTATGCGCCAGAGAAACCTCAATCGTCAGAGCGTTTCCTCTCAGGAACCTCTAATTCCGACCCAAGAGTATGTGAGGAGAGCGATTGAAGATCCCGTGGAGGATAAAGATTTCCAACGCAGTCCTTGGCTCTCTGCACTTGAACTGCTCAATGGCGATGTTATGATTCCTGCTACCCCTTTGAATACTGTCAAGGGTGGATGTATCAATTTTGATAGGATTAATGTTGTCGTTGCTGTTGTCAAGACCATTACATGAAATGAATTTGGTGATGCTATGGTGACTTTGAAGGTTTGAATATGAGTTTTTTATGTTTTCTAGCCTGATTAGTATGTGTCTTGTCTTACTAATTAAGGTAAAATTGATAGGATCCTACGGGAACAATAGGTGCTTCAATTCATCATAAGGTGTTTACTGAGTGTGAGTTCGGAAATGACATAGCTGTTGGTTCTGTTCTGATACTTCATCAGGTATGATGTATTAAAAATGCAACAACTGAAACCTATTATTAATATTGCCATCTAATCATGTTGTTTTGTAATTTTTAGGTTGTTGTTTTCTCCCCCTCACGTAAAGTATATTATCTTAACATCACACTCTCCAATGTATTCAAGATAAAATTGTTTGAATCCTGCTATGAGTGAGTGATTGTTCAACCAATGACATTAGTTTATTTGCGTTGCAGGTATTCCATAAGGATTTCATCCCATCTGATTTTTCATGAAGGGGTTTTTCATGTCACGTGGAAGTGGTTACTCGTTGCTTTTGTTTGATTAATGTAATAGTTGTTGAATTGTTGAACTTGTATTTCTATCCTATGTGATCGGGATGTGATCACTAATTTGAACTATTTATTTTAATGTTATTTCAGTTTTTTTTCATATTTTATTTGCTATAATATAATGTTATTTTAGTCTTAACATCACACTCCCCAATATAATGTATTTTACAAGATTTTGTGAATTTTTGCCCAACACAGATCGTACGCACGCCTCATTTTTGACTGGGGAGCGGTCGCCCCTCTTAATGGTGCGATCGCCCCTTATTTCCAGCAACTTCGCGTGAACGCGCCAATGAAACAGAGCGGTCGCCCCATTCGTACGAAATTGCCAAATAACTCCTCTAATTCTACTAAAATACCAAAACAACACTCGTTTTGACCCATTTAGTCATTTTAAGTTCCACAACTACAACTATATTTGATGACATACTCCACCAAGAGTTAAATATATTACAAATTTAATATATTACAAGTTCAAATAAAACAACAATACTTAAAAGTTCAAAGTACTTAATTTAAGAAGTAATAATAAAAATAACAATTAACTCTTACTGCCTAAGAGTTGGACATCTCCTTCGCGTGTGACCTTCTACCTTGCAAATCCCACAGCGATTCTTTTTTTTTTTTTTGCAACTTGCCAATCCATAGAGTTTCTCAGCGCCTTGACTTGGGTCTCCCTTGCTTCTGGTCACGTCGATGGTCCGGGTTAGGGTAAAAACGTGGGACAATATGATCTACATTCCAATAGGCCTCGTCATGGATTGGATGAAAAGAGCAACTCCACGTCTTGTAGTATGAGCCAACGTTGTAAAAAGGATGAATATAATTCATACCATCGACACTTTACGATTTGAAACACGCAAGCACATGCGAACAAGGGTAATGATATTGCATCCATTTGCCACAAGTGCATGTTCGATCACGCAATCTCACAACTTGAACGTGTCCACCTTTGTCACCACGTACCCTGGTCGTCACACTATAAACACCCACAGACGTAGTGTTAAACCTTGTGACGTGATGAAACCCAGCCTTAGTCAAGTTGTATCGGTATCTTCGATCAAATCTCTCACTGAATTGTAGCATGGCAATTGGTGGTGGGATGCCATTAGGATCTCCCCCTAAAGCACTAATTGCTTTAGTGAGTCTATCTTGAAAGTATGCCACACACCTATAGAATGAGGTCTCAACAACTGCTGAAATAGGCATCCCCCGAGCTCCTTTCATAACGCCATTAAAAACTACAGACAAATTAGTAGTCTTAATGCCGTACCTATATTCACCATCGTGAGCCATTGTCCAATTTCTAGCATCCAAGTGCTCAAACCATTTAGTTGCCTCAGGGTTGATGATATGAATTTGCCTCAGATAGCATTTAAGCTTTCTATCTTGGGTGGTGCTAACAGCACGCCAAAAAAGATCTTTCAATCCAACGCCCTTGTGAGCTTTAAGAAAATTAGCTCGCAAGTGCAACATGCACCATCAGTGGATAACATTTCATGGCCAGCTGGCAATGTCTCCAACCGTGGAAAGGATGCCATTATGCCGATCAGATATCAAGCAAACTTCACGACCCTTAACAATATGTTTGCAAAGAAGATGCAGAAACCAACACCAGTTTCGATAGTCCTCTTTTTCAACAATAGCAAATGCGAGAGGAAGTAGACTATCATTTGCGTCAACACCCATGACAATAAGAATAACCCCTCTATATATTCCAAGCAGGAATGTGCCATCAACAGAAATAACAGGACGACAATGAGAGAATGCTTCCACACAAGTGTCAAATGCCCAGAACACACGATCAAACATACCTAAAGCACCGGGAGGAGGAGGATCAGAATGCTCCACAATTGTTCCAGGGTTCCACTTTTGGATGGCTGCTAACAAACGTGGCAGTCTTATGTAAGATTCTTCCCAGTCTCCATATGCCTCTGCAATAGCTTTTTGTTTGTCACACCATGCCTTTCTATATGAAACTTCCTTCCCATGGGCTTTTTTTATTTCCGCCTTCACTAGTGCAATCTTCAACTTGGGATCAGCCTTAACCAGTTCCAAAACTTCTTTCCCTATGAACTTAGCATCTATGTTTTGATGATCTTGGCTAATTTCAGTTCCCAAGCAAGAATGAGGACCCTTGTATTTGGTAACTTCCCAATACCCGGCATTCTTCAAACTCACATTCACATAAAAATTGCACGGAAAATCTTTCACCAAACACTCAATAGTTCACTTTCGGGTTGTGCTTCGTTTTACCTTGAAGTGCAGATTTTTCTTAATATGAAACAACTTCATTTTATACTGCACCTCTGTCTTCTTTGAAAAGCGAATACCTTTGGCAATTTCATCATGTTCTACATTTCATTCAGCAAAGTCATATTGGTTATCATCATATATCTCTGATCCTTCTCCAATATCACGATAAAATTAATACTCGACTCTCTCATCCACATGATATTGTGGTTCTTCGTAAGCAACCAAATGTAACGCCAAATCTTTCCTCACCCCAGCTTCACCCTCATTCTCGCTATTATCAGTAGGACTACTGCAATCATCATATCCATCGTCACGATCTTCATTTAGAAGCAACACAATATTTTCTTCATAATCTGAATCATTATCATCATCATTATACAATTCCTCACCCTTACCCCCCTCTCTCTTCCTCTCTCTCTTCCTCCTCCTCTTCTTCTTCCTCTGCCTCTCCCTCTTCCTCTTTCACACATGTTTGTGTACTTGTTCTAGCATCCCTCTGACTATAGCAGTTTAAAGAATCCATCTGGAAGGTATCCATGTCATTAACATACTCATTTTGTAATGGCTCCTCATGGGTTTCAAATTCCTCAACATTCACATTATCAACTAAATTCATCTTAACATACAATTGTAAGCTACTCAACCCACCAAACTGAGCAGAAACATCAAACATGACTTCCATACTCATATCATTGTCGATTACAAATGGAATGTAATTTGCAATCCCGGGAGCGACAAGATGAGGATATCTACATGTAACTTGCAACTGAACAATAGCTCGATCTACCCCAATTTTCTTAGCTAACTTTTTAATCAACTTATTGTAAATCCACCGAGTTTTAGCCTTAAGTGCACATTTTGGTCCACTTTCAAAATGTTCACCTTCAAACGGGTGTTCATCATCTCCTCCCCAATAACATATGAAAATAAGTGAAACTCCAGCCATATTTATTCCTAAAATTAAAAAATAAATTATAAAAATCTAATTTAACAATATGACTACATTTACAAAAAAATTAAATAAATACTAAATTTAAATTTCAAACAAAAATTAAGAGGGATTAAATGTACCTTCTTTTTTTGGATCTTCTTATGCTCACTTCTTTGAATTTTTCAGCTTTTTTTTTTTATAAAAATCTACCACCTCCCTTCTCTTCTCCTTGAACTTCTTAATCAATTTCTTGAATTTTCAAATTTTTTTGAAAAAAATTCACCTACTCTCCTCTTCTTCTTCCTTCTTTTTTCCTTCTTCTTCTTCTTCACTGAGGTTTGTTTATGTGTGGGTTGTTTACAGATTTGCTGGGGGAGAAGGGTTTTGTAAAGCAAATCCGGAATAAGCATTTACGGATTTGAATTTTCAAAAAAATTAATTACTCAATTCAATTAAGTTCAATTCAGTATTAAAAAAATTAATAAAATTCGGAATTACCAATACCGGATTACATTAGGAGCGATCTCCCTCCTAAAACGTGCGATCGCTCTTTATTTTTTCCAGAAAATATTAATTTGCTAATTTAATCAGTTTTGAAAAAAAAAAGAAAAGGAAATCCGGAATTGGTAACGCCGGAATACATTGGGAGCGATCGCTCCATACTATAGGCGCGATAACTCCCTATTAACAGAAATATTATTTTGTTAAATTCAGTTTTGAAAAAAAAAAAAAACCAAATCCGGAATTGGTAATTCCGGAATGCATTAATCCGGAATTATCAATTCCGGATTTGATTGAAAAGTGTTACTTTGGTAGTTAAAGTTTTAATAATGTTATTTTCGTAAATAAATTTTTAAGCAGTAATATTTTGGAAAAAAAAATCAATTTTGAATCGTGATATAATAATAATAAATATTATTAGGATCAAATATTGGTCAAAGAAGTGTAATACCGAAATCTTATTTCAAACGAGAGGGAATATATGATAAAAAAAATATTAATTTCGGAATGAAGGGATTCTTATGATAAAAGTTTTTAAAAAAAATGGTAATAAATATTATTTTGGAATAAAGGGAGTCAAAGGTGTAAAAAGTTAAAAAAAATAAAATGAAGTTTGTTTGTGTTGGAGATTAATTTCAACCAAATTCTATTAAAAATAGAAGTTTAAAGTTGGATTGGAGGGTCTAAAAATATTAATTCGGAGGGAGTAATTAACAAACCACTTGACATACCATCTACAACATCATGAACATGGTTATGAATATACTCCCTCCGTCTCACTATAAACTGCACACTTTTCATATTGGGCGTTCCATTACAAACTGTACACTTCCTAAAATGGCAAAGAATTTTTACTATTCCCTCCACTCATTCTCTCTCCTACATTATTTTAATACTCACAACACCATTATAATTTATTCCCTCCACTCATTCTCTCTCCTATTTTATTTTTACACTCACAACATTTATATCATTATTTTTTCCTTAATATCCACGCAAACAGTAACCGTGCAGTTTGTAGCGGGACGGAGGGAGTATATAACATCACTTCAAATACCATGTCAAGCAACATCTGCTTCTCCCAAAAATCAAATAATGTACCACTGTTGTTACCGTTACAACAAATTTTTATGTCACATGATAAAACACACTAATATTATTCAGCCCCAAGTTTTTTGTCAATATTATTAATTGACACGCCAAAACTACTGCAAACCACATGAATGCCGTTTGCAATCATAACCTAGCTAGATTTTCATTCAACATTCTACCATTTTAATCTGTTTTCCCATTATTTTACATTTTACCACCTCTCTACGGAAAATTAACCATATAGTATAGTATTTCACTTTTAATTCATTCTAATCTGGACTCATGATTAATTATCTCAGATCACCAGTTTCGTCGGAGAAGCTTCTCGAACTGAACAAGCCACCACTTGTGCCCACTGCCTTAATCTCCCCTTCACCTTCTCCGGTCCATCACCTTCATCAAATCAACACCGAAAACAACTCTAAATTCATCAAATCTTAAAAAGGAAAATGATTTGATTTTGTGAAAATAATAATAATAAAAAAGTATAAAAATTACTTGGATCAAGCAAGTTGCTGAGGCTAGGGCTTGAGCCGCTGGACTCCGACTCAGAGCTGGCCCAAGAAGAAGACCTGGACAGTCTATTCACAGCGCTGTAAAGCTCGAGAGCGGGAAAAGTACGCGCCAGCTTCGGATCGAAGTTCGGGGTATCAAATCCAAACCCTAAGTCAACGCAAGCCTTCAGCTCCTTCAGATCATCGTCAGTGACGCTCACGCTACCGCCATGGCGGAGGTGGCGCTGCTGCTTGCGCTTGAGCCGCGACCACTCCTCGTCACGGTCAATGTCCGGGGACCACGAGCGCTGCTTGTGCAGAACGAAAGCTGGCTCCGGAGGCGGCGGTAGCGGTTGCGATCGTGGCTTGGGTTTGCCTTCTGACAAGGTCTGAGCGGGAGGAGCGCTTTTTGCGGCCGGGGAGAAAATGGAGAATTTTGTACTGGCCATGTCGGCGGGAAAAGCTGGGGGGCCCTTGAGGGGGTTTGATTTGGTAGGTGTACTATTGTCTGATAGGCCACTGACGAGCATAGAAGGGCATTAATTTATAGTGATATACGTGAAGAATAATTTATGTTTTTACCCTTCCTTTTTAGCCAATGTTTATATTAAGGCTTGATTATTTAATTGATGTCAAACTATGTCATAAAATATGGAGTGAGTTTAAAAAGGGTAAGTTTTGATCATAGATTTATTAGAAGGAGGTATGATGTATTATTGTCTAATTGAGTGTGGTTTAAAAGGATAGCATACCTTTCTTTCGACTACATAACTTGGCGCGCTATTATTTCGCTTGATTTCAATTTGTATATAGGCATTTCGTAATGGCAATGTTGATAAGGAAAAGGTGGATTTTGCATTTTTAAGCAAAATTCCCCATTTCTTAGGTTGGTCTTTCGGTAGGGCTCCAATGACTTTTCTCAAACGAGAATCAATCAATTAGCGAAATGCAAAATTCAGATTCTTCTTGAAATTGATTTTCCTCCTTGTAATTGTAAAGAATACGAGTCGGTCTGCTGAGAAACGCGTTTCTCCGTCGCGTGTGGAGAAACGGGGCTATGTTTGTCGCGCGACATACTTAGCCAGTTTCTGGATATCCTTTTCAAAGCTTCTGGATATCCAGAAGCTTGAATATGGATATCCAGAAGCTTTGAAAAGGATATCCAGAAATCAAATTTTTTTGGATATCCTTTCCAAAGCTTCTGGATATCCAGAAGCTTGAATATGGATATCCAGAAGCTTTGGAAAGGATATCCAGAAAAAAAATTTGATTTTTGGATATCCTTTCCAAAGCTTCTGGATATCCATATTCAAGCTTCTGGATATCCAGAAGCTTTGGAAAGGATATCCAGTTGTTGTGGCTAAGTATGTCGCGCGACAAACTAAGCCTTGTTTCTCCATACGCGACGGAGAAACGCGTTTCTCCCCAGATTTTGTGAAAGAATACACATTTAACTTGATAAATCCCTCTCCCTTCACTTTGGCAAGGATGCTTATTTCTAGCCTTATAAATCTCATATGGAGTTGCCAATACCAAGCCAGGAGAAAGATGCATGTGTAATGACTAATGACAACATCATAAATAGCGTGGGGTGGTAGGTTATATATTGTTGACAATGAGAGACAAAAAATGATATTGGAAAAATGAAAATGGTGTATTGATTATATTGATAATAAGAGCACGAATTGAACATTTACGAGCGAACACCACGTTTTGTTTTCTGATACCTAATACATAATTTAGCTTATTAAGACATAATTTAGGAGCTTTGCATGACCGTGTCAAACGAATTGCACAATCGTGCCAAAGTGTGAGGGTCTGAGCTTGATCGAATTTTGCATTAGGGCTAGGATGAGGTACTATAAATACTCACCTATCCCCTAGTATTGTTTATTAGTTCTTTGGAAATGTTGGCTATAGTAATTTTGATAATTTGGCTCCATAATTATGAAATCAATTTCTTTTGAGAATTTTTAACGGAGATAATGGCTGAAATTGAAATTTTCAAGGTGTGCAATATATGTTAAAATTCATTTCCATTTATAGAAGAAAAAAAATTATGGCTGTTGTTGGTACATTTTTTTTTTTTAATTTTTAAATTATATTTTTATGTACAACAACAAGAATTTTTTATTTATTAAGTAGTTAATATTCTTGACACATGGCATAATTTGGTTGGGTGAGAAAATATATTATTGTTGAAATACCATTTGTAAAAATGGTTCCCTATTTGTCAGCAAATCAAATTTCCACTAGCACCTACTAGTTTGTAGTGCACGCACAATATTACTCCCTTTGTTATGTGCGTGTGTTTCAAAAGAAAGTGGGAGATGACTCACATATTTTTCACGCCAAAATCATTTTTTGAGCCTGTCATTGAAGCCAAAATTTAAAATCACCACCGTGGAGTGTCTTAACAAATATTACCCCTTTATTGTGATTATTTAAAATATTTTATTATATACAGACCATGACCACTGAGGTAACTCAATTGATAAGTTATTTTCTAATGTATTTATATATTCATGAAATATTGCATAACAAATATTACCCCTTTAGAATAAGAAAATTGAAAAACAAATAGAATAATTACAAAGAATATAAAATATACTACACTCCCGTTTATACAAACTAAAGATAGTATGATTTAATAACATAGTGTAAAGCATTTTTAAGTCTCATAATAATAATTAAGATAACTAAATTGAATGACGTTAGTTTTCATTATCAAAATAATTGTTAAAATTAATCAGTGTTCTAAAAAGCGGGCCAGGCATCCGCCTAGGCGGGGCCTAGGCGCTAGGCGGTGTCCAGGCGCCACGACTTTTCACTAGGTGGTCAAACTAGGCGTTAGGCGGTCTAGGCGAATTTAGGCAGTCCTAGGCGGGTCTAGGCGTTCTGGGCAGTCTAGGCGGACCAGGTGGTCTGGGCGAGTCTAGGCGGGTCTAGGCGAGCCTAGGCGAATTTAGGCGGGTCTAGGCGGTCTAAGTAATTTTTTTGTTGCCATTGAACGAAGTCGTTTAACAAGAATTGAAAATGAAAACAAATGACACAAGGTTGAATTTGACTTGACCTTAGTTTATGTTGTGAATGATAGAATACCTTTATAATTTTCATATGCTCTATAATCTTTTGTCAAAATTCTCAGCCCTGCCTGGGCCCAGCTTAGGCCTCGCCTAGGCCCCTAGGCGCTAGGCCCGGCTCCACCGCCTAGCATTCGCCCACCGCCTAGCATTCGCCTAGCGCTTTTTAGGATGAATTAATTCGTCGCTACAAGAATTCATTTGGCTACGAAAAATACCCTTTAGCGACGATTTAATATTTTGTCGCAGAAACTATTTGGCGACGAAATTTATTTTTCGTAGCCAAAAAATATACCTACGACTACGAATATTATTTCGTCGCCAATACCCTTTAGCGACGTTGCATAGGCGACGAAATTGAGACAAAAACAGGTTCGTCGCCAATACTCTTTAGCTACGAAATCTTAACATTTTGCTACAAATTTTTTCGTAGCAAAATCTCAATTTTTTTGTAGTGTTCGGTTCTGTAAAAATTTAGGACCAGAACCAGACCATTACATTAGAGGACCGGTCCCATCGGTCCGGTTCTAATGGTCCGATTTCGATCCGATTCCACCGGTTCTACAAATTACAAATATGATTTTTTACAATAACAAAATCTACAAGCAAGCATATTTACGAACCAAATTGTTGAACAATATTTCAGGACGGAGGGAGTATATGGCTGTATATTGTAGGGGAATACAGGGTCTTGATCTTGATACCAAGGCCGGATATATGATTGAATCGTGTATAATCCACTTTCCGAATAAAGTATTTTGACCCTTATTGCCTGGGTTACACGAAATCTCTATCGGGATAAGACAATCACACAATTTGTTTTTAGGTAAAGAAGACAAATCTAAAGCTTGAGAATTGTTTTGCTTTCGTTATTGTTGTATCACTCTTGTGTTTTTCATGTGTGAACAAATGAGATCAAACTCTGTATATATACAGATGGAAAGGTATCAGTTTAAGGGTATAATCAAAAGACATGACTTTATCCAAGCAATGTGTCTTTTCATTTGAAAATGACACCTGTTCAGGAACTGCTCGACCGAGTCAAGGGACTTGCTCGGCCGAGCAAAGATGTCCCAAGACATTTTGCCCAGCTGCACGGCCGTGTCTTTTGAACTGCACGGCCGTGTCAATCATACAGCTCGGCCGAGCAAGGCATATTGTGAGGACCCCGACCCGGAACCTACACGTGTCCCGAGTTGGAGCGTCCTCAAACTAACCCAAATATCACTAAACCTTTAAAAATTTGAATTAACTTCCAAATACAAACATCATTAACATTGTCATTTCAAAATAACTCCACTCCTCTCCACCTTGGAGGAGGAGTTGACCAACTTTGAAAACATTCACCTGTTTAGTTACAAAATATATTGGTTTTAACGTAGAAATGTAAAGTTTATAATTACAAACTCCCAAAAGGAATTATAACAAAATACTTTCTACGCCAACCTAACGTATCCCGACAATACCCAAAAGCTCACTGCCAAACTCCTTTCCGTCCTTACTTGGCCGGTCCTCCTGTCTCGGGATCTAAAACATTAAAGGGAGAGGGGTGAGAATAAATCTCAGCAAGCTATTATGAATGCAGCAATATGCCAGATAAATGTAACACATAACAAGTCGCACATAACACATTGGGAAAGCTATAAATACATTCCATTACCTTGGTTTACCTTTTCCCGTCTGAACAGTAGTCGTACAACATTGGGTATAATAATACTCCAATCTTACAGTGAGCTGCTTAAGCAATACTCACGTCTTATAAGACCCGTTTTTCAGGGAACCAAATAAGACAGTAGCAACTCTGTAAGGCTTTTGGCTCAATAGAGATGCTATACCCCATCCTGTGGCCACAGGAGGGGACGGCCACAGATATAACATAATCCGATCACATTAGGTCACACTTCCATAATTGGTCGTATTATGTTATACCCCAAATGTCAGCTGACTAACACATTATCAAGCACATAATAGATACTTGAATAAAATCCACAAAAATGGATAACAATATAGCAACATGGTAAAATATACTCATGCCCAACCAATATCATAGTGCAACATTTAGTCAATACACTATGCATAAAATAACAATGTATATGAACTCAAGTAAGACAAGGAAATATCATCAATCCCTCCTACAAGGTCATTATACAATAATACAAGGCACCTATGAAGGTTCAAGCTCAATTTACCATGTGGGAGTCATAATTCATAAGTTACCAAACAAGGTTGCCAAGCTAATTCTGGTTCAGATTTAAAGTTAATTTCCTGGGGTCTTGGGCGACCGCCCATACCTCTTGGGCGACCGCCCAAGAGGGTTTTCAAAGGGAACCTAAGTTTCTGCCAAGGTGGGCGACCGCACATACCAGCATGGGCGACCGCTCAAAGAAGAATTCAAAGGGAAGGGCGACCGCCCATACCTCTTGGGCGACCGCCCAAGAGGATTTTCAAAGGCAATGGTGTTGCTGGACTCATGGGCGACCGCACATGTCCCCATGGGCGACCGCCCAAGGCGAATTTCCCACAGCTCGCATTTTCCAAATTCCTTTTTTTTTTTTTTTTTTTTTTACCATTTTTCTCTTCCTTTCCAAATTTTCCTTCTACTCTAAATTCAAGAATCAACAAGAAGATTTCCTAGCTTTACTAAGTTCATCCTAAATCGTGCAACCCAAAATAAAGAAATTCTAAGTTATTTATCATTCCACATTTTACCCATTTTGTACCCTCTATATCATCTTCCAAGAACATTAACCTCAACCCAATCCATTTACCCATCATCTAACTCATGTAAGGTTTCCAAGGCTTGAAACAACTTCATAAGAACAAGCATAACATTCAAGAGTTATGAACATTTGGGAGAAAGGAAATCATAACAACTCACCTTAGGTTTTTAGAATAGAATGTTGATCTTCTTAGCTTGATTTGTTCCTCTAGATGATCCAAACTCAAAAATGCTCTTGGACTTGAAAATGGTGTAGAAATGGACTAGCTACAAGGCTTGGAATGGAGAGGCTTTCAATGGAAGTTCCATGGAGGAAATGTAAGAAGAAGATGAAGAATGATGAAGGAGGAGGTTAGAGGGGTATGGGGGAAGTAAGAGAGTATGGTGGTGGAGTGGGGAGTTTGACAAATGGGTACAAGGAGGATGAGTAAATTAAGGGGAGGCATGGCCCCCCATGCCACCCAACTCAAGGCTTTCACATTTTAATAATTAACCCATCCCAAAATCATTTATCTACCTAATTTAACCTCCTTCTACTATGTATTCATTTCCTATTATTATATTTTCCCAATGCTTTATTTATTTCTATTTTTATATTTTTTTCTAGAACATTAATTTATTACACTATCATTTATCCTAACATATGAAATCAAGTATATAAAAATGGACACATAACATTAACAATAATATTAAAAACACACAATATGATATTAAAATTAGTGCCTAGGGTTAGGGTCGTTACACATATGCCTCGGCCGAACAAGGCTGTCCAGAAACTTGGACAATCTGCTATGCTCTGCTCGGCCGAGTCAAGGACCCTGCTCGGCCGAGCACATCAGCAAAATGTGCTACCCATTAACTTTTACTTCTTTATCGAGGTTGGTTTCGTTTTAGCTCAAACGAGTGTGTACTCCACACTTTTTCTTACTCGTATCTGAGTCTACTACGAATCACATTGATCTCTAGTAAATCACCATTACAATAAAATAGTTGATGACACTAAAATCACCAACAAATCCCCTCCATTTTAGTGTAATCCTTTAATTTACTAATCTTATAAATAACGAAACAAACGAATGCATAAATGAAAATGTCTTGCGATTGAATTTTCATCTTATTATAATACACATTTCAAATACTCGAGAATCGGGGTGTCCTAACGATTGAACCCGTCAACTCATATGAATACCTGAAGATACTATACACATAAGTTTAGTACAATTCTTTTTGTTTAATCTTGACACTATTACAAGCCATGTGTCCATATCCATTAGTGAAAATATAGGAAGCCAAGTCCTAGCTTCTTGAAGCAGCAAAACTTCATGTCCACATAGGTAGTTCCTTTAATCTTGCACCTGCAGTTGCAATTTTTCAAAGGAACTATTAAGAAGATATTCTTCAACCTAACCTTTACTTGCAGGTCTGAACACATACCTTGGGAAAGATAATAACATGTGTTCCAATCTCCAACTGCGAGCTTTCCACATTGAATTCAAGCTTCTAACGTTGTATTAGAAGGGAATTGGGTATCTCACAATTAGAGGATTAAATGGACTTTAATCCCATTCCCATTGCAGACTTATTTACCAAGTCTCTGGCTAACCCTTTCGTCAAGTGGTCAGCCAAATTTTGTTGCGACCGAACAAACTCAACTGATATCACACCATTCATGATTAACTCCCGAATCATACTATGTCTGACACCTAAGTGTCTAGATTTGCCATTATACATTTGACTATAAGCCCTAGCCAACGTAGCTGCACTATCACAATGGATAGATATTGGTGATATCGGTTTTGGCCATAATTGAATCTCATATATCAAGTTTCGAAGCCACTCTGCTTCTTTTTCAGCAGCAGCCAATGCTACAAACTCAGATTCCATTGTAGAATGTGTAATACATGTCTACTTTTGGAAGCACAAGAAATGGCACCTCCTCCAAGCAAGAACACCCAACCACTAGTAGAAGATGAACCTTCTTGGTTGATCCAACTGGCATCTGTATAACCTTCTAATATAGAAGGATGTCCACAATAACACAAACTATAGTCCATAGTACTTTTAAGTACTTGAACACCCGTGTTATAGCATGCCAATGTTGTCTACTAGGATTACTAGTGAACCTGCTCAATCTTCCAACTGCATAAGCAATATCAGGTCGAGTGCCCGTCATACCATACATCAAACTGCCTATGGCTTTTGAGTATTTGAGCTGTGACACAGGTTTACCAGTGTTTGACACAAGTTTCTCACAATTAAACCTCTTGAGAATTTTCTCAATATAATGAGATTATGTAATTGCAATTCCTTTGTTTATTCGTTTAATCTTTATACCAAGAATTATGTCGGCTTCTCCCATGTCCTTCATAGAAAACTTTGATGACAAAAATTTCTTAGTTTCATCAACTACATTTTGGTCTGTGCCAAAAATCAACATGTCATCTACATATAGGCAGATGATTACACCTTTGCCAGATTCATCAAATCTGCTATACACACATTTGTCTGATTGATTTAATACAAAACCCATCGACAAAACAACCTCATCAAATTTTGGATGCCATTGTTTAGGTGCTTGCTTCAGCCCATACAATGACTTAATTAACTTACATACCTTATGCTCATTACCTGGCATAACAAATTCTTCAGATTGTTTCATATACACTTCTTCTTCCAAATCACCATTTAAAAATACTGTTTTGACATCCATTTGATGGATCAATAGATTCTGAATAGCTGCCAAAGCTATCAGTAATCTAATAGTAGTGATACGAGCAACCGGTGTATAGGTATCGAAGTAATTGATCCCTTTCTTTTGTCTATAGCCTTGGATTACCAATCGAGCTTTAAACTTGTCAATTGATCCATCGACTTTCATCTTCTTTTTGAAGATCCATTTGCACCCTAAAGGTTTACAGTCTGGTGGTAAATCAGACAATATCCACGTGTTATTTTTCATAATAGAACTAATCTCATCATCGATTGCTTCTTTCCAAAAACCAGCATCTCGAGATTTTATTGCTTCATCATAGGTTCTTGGATCCTCCTCTATACTATAACAATAAAAGTATTGAGATTCAATTTGATCTCTTGATCCCATAACTAAATATAGTTGAAAATCAGAACCATATGATTTAGCTTTTCTTACTCTTTTACTTTTACGAGGTTCGGGCGTCTCACTTGGTACATTAATTGAATGATCATCCATTTGAGATTCAGCCGATATTGGTATAATATCCTTTGGTCTAGGTATTGAAGAGAAACGATTCTCATCAAAGATTGCATCTCTCGATTCTATAATTGTGTTAATAGAAATGAATTCTTTAGGTTCTATAACATAAAACCTATATGCCTTGAGATGCTCAGCATATCCAACAAAGATGCAGTCAATACCTTTTTCTCCCAACTTTTTCCTTTTAGGATTCGAAAGCCTAACCATGGCCCTACATCCCCAAACTCACAAAAATGTCAAGTTTGGTCGTTTTTTATATCAAAGCTCATATGGGGTAATCTTGTTCCTTTTATTAGGAACTCTATTCAATAAATGACAAGCCGTTAACATGGCTTCTCCCCAAAACCCGTCACTCAAGCCCGAGTAAGACAACATGGCGTTAACCATTTCTTCAAGAGTTCTATTTTTCCTTTCAGCCACACCATTTTGTTGTGGTACATAAGGAGCCGTAGTTTCATGAATTATCCCTACGGTTTGGAAATATTTAGGATCATAATATTCACCACCTCTATCTGTACGTAAGGTTTTAATCAAGCCATTTAGTTGAAGTTCAACTTCTGTTTTATAGATTTTAAATTTATTTAAGGCTTCATCTTTTGCATGCAGCAAATAAATATAGCAAAACCTAGAAGCATCATCTATAAAAGTGACAATATACTTTTTATTGCCTAAAGATGGAGTTGCATGAAAATCACATAAATCACTATGAATTAATTCAAGATTTACAGAATTCCTTGTAACACTTTTAAAAGGTTTTCTAGTGATTTTTTCAACATGCAAGTATTACACTTTTTCGTATTTTTATCAATAACAGGAATCAAATCATCTTTGGACATTTCAAGGATTCTTTTATAGTGCACATGTCCTAACCGAGCATGCCATAATGAGAAATTGATAACAACAGAGGAAGTCATATAAACAGAACTAGAGTTAACATGAATTTTATTTAAATTCAACATAAACATCCCATTATTACAGTAACCAAATCCTACAAATACACCCGACTTCGATAAGATATACTTATCAGATTGATAAACTTGTTTATAACCACACTTGTTTAATACAGGACCAGAAATTAAATTCTTACGAAGTTTAGGTACATATAAAACATTAAACAAAGAAATAGTTTTTCCCGAACTGAATTCCAACACTACACTTCCTCTTTCTTGAATAGGAGCGGAATGGTCATCACCCATGTAAAGGAAAGATTCGTCTTCCATTGGTTCGTATGTCTTAAACCAACAACGATCTTTACAAACATGAGTTGTGGCTTCAGAATCAATCCACCACGCAATAGCATCATCCTTGGTTTTGAGAATGGTCCTTAGACCCCTTTCCCGAACCACTGGTGCTTGCGCCATTCTTGTTGTTTCCAACACGACAATCCTTCTTAAAGTGACCAGTTTTGCCACACTTCCAACATGTCAATTTAGGCTTCTTGTTGGGACCAGAACCATTGTCTTTGAAACTACGTTTCTTTCCTTTGTTTTTATTGTTTTCACCCTCATCAATCATATTTACCGAAGGTCCAGCAACTTCTTTTCCTTTGCCTTTGTCATTCTCTTATGCCCTAAGAGATTCCTCTATGCGCAAGTGACTACCAAGTTGAACCAAAGACAGATCGTCTTTACCATATTTCAAAGTGTGTTTGAAATCCTTCCAGGAGGGAGGCAACTTATCAATCACACTTGAAACAGATATAGACTCATCCATCTTCAACCCATGTTGTGTATATTTTCCAAGGATTCTAAGGAGTTCATTGAATTGTTCCATGACAGGCCTTGAATCGACCATTCTGTAATTATTAAAATTACTTACAAGGAACTTCTTACTAGAAGCATCCTCTGCCATTTACTTGGATTCAAGAGAATTCCATAACTCTTTTGCAGATTCCTCATTTTGATAAATGTCAAATAGAGAATCAGACATACCGTTTAATATGTGTCCTCTACAGATGTAGTCATCATTTTCCCACTTTGATCTACGTCTGACTGCTTCCAAGTTATCATCTTCAAACAATTCTGGAATAGGGGTAGATAGAACATACACCACTTTTAACGTTGTTAAAAGGAAGTGCATCTTCTTCTGCCAACGCCTGAAATCTTGTCCTTCAAATTTGTCTAGCTTTCCAAACTTAGTCGTCATTTCCTTCACAGTACTTCCACCAGCCATGAGTATCACCTAAATACATTATTCTTTGTAGGGGAATACAGGGTCTTGA
This sequence comes from Adenophora triphylla var. japonica, assembly GCA_022495995.1. Lineage (NCBI taxonomy): Eukaryota > Viridiplantae > Streptophyta > Magnoliopsida > Asterales > Campanulaceae > Adenophora > Adenophora triphylla. The sequence goes on from JAFEMH010001374.1 coordinate 48,755, forward strand.
TCTTGATACCAAGGCCGGATATATGATTGAATAGTGTATAATCCACTTTCCGAATAAAGTATTTCGACCCTTATTGCCTGGGTTACACGAAATCTCTATTGGGATAAGACAATCACACAATTTGTTTCTAGGCAAAGAAGACAAATCTAAAACTTGAGAATTATTTTGCTTTCGTTATTGTTGTATCACTCTTGTGTTTTTCATGTGTGAACAAATGAGATCAAACTCTGTATATATACAGATGGAAATGTATCAGTTAAAGGGTATAATCAAAAGACATGACTTTATCCAAGCAATGTGTCTTTTCATTTGAAAATGACACCTGTTCAGGAACTGCTCGGCCGAGTCAAGGGACTTGCTCGGCCGAGCGAAGATGTCCCAAGCCATTTTGCCCAGCTGCACGGCCGTGTCTTTTTTTTGGTCCCAAAGGTGGCAACAAGGGTGAAAATACAGCTAGAGGGGGGGTGAATAGCTGTTACAAATTTTTCGCCCTCAATTTAAAACTAAACCTCTACGCTTACAAAACCTTTTGCAGTGTATAAGAAACTGCAAGTAGAGTTGTAAAATGCACAGCGGAATATACTTAAAATAAATGCGGTTTTGAGGAGGCGGTTTTGCAAGGCGGTTTTAGTGCAATTTTCTGAGCAGTTGTAAAACTGAAAGTGTAGTTTGACAATGTTAACTCCAAACACAATTTCACAATAAAGGATAACTATATAAAGATCAAACAGAGAAAAAGATAATCAGTAAGCACAAGGAATAATAAATGCAGAAAGTAAGAACACAATATTTGGAGTGGTTCAATCGATAAACGATCTACGTCCACTACCAAGATGGTTAGTCTTGGATTTCTAAGAGAGATTTTATATTGAGTATTTGAGATTACAAAGAACAATAAAATCTTTTCTATGAAGAACAAATCCTAGACTATAACCAGTGTTTCTCAAATGAATAAACTATGTGTTTAAACAAGTGAGGTGTGTGTGTGTTCAAGATCAAGGCTCTTTAAATCTGAGAGATGTAGAGCTCAATGATTCTTGAATGTGTTAAGGCTTTATTTCTGGGCTGGGATATATATTTCTTGAAGTAGAAGATGAAGATTCAAAGGACTTAGAATTTTTGGGCAGAGCTTCAATCTTCGTATGAACTCACAGCACATTCAAAATCTCAAGCAATCTTCAAATGGTGAAGATTAGGGGTATTTATACCCAAGCATCAAGAAACTAGCCGTTGGATATAACTGTTATAAGGACAGTACTTGATGCAATCCTATTGGTCCACAATATCCACTTTTGTCCTTTGAGTACAGCGATTTGCGAGATAAAGGCGATCGTGCTCCATTGCAAGCAATGAGGTTAGGACACCTGTCACCTATTCAAGATCCTTGCAGATCTTCTCTGACATTGAATCACGTGACAAGATATGGTGGTTACTTTTGATATTGCTGACGTGGATTCCAACGGATAAAAAGTGGTTCACTTCAAGTCTTCAATCATTGGATGCGGTTGGTGAGGAGCGATTAGGATCATGCGGTTTGCTACACCAGGAGGTTGCACAGATGCGGTTGCACATGAACTGCACAGGTGCGGTTCAAGAGCGGTTACACTGCAGTTGGTTCAAGAAATAGATTCAAAGGAGAAATACACATGCGGTTACATGTGCGGTTCATAGGGGCGGTTTTGAACACTGCTGGAACTGCAACCTCATATCCAATGAGTCTTGTGCCAGTCTTCAAGCCTAAATTTAACCTATTCTATAGAATGGACTTAGCTAAACAATTGAAGTCTAAGCTTCATTACATAGGGTCCTAAAGTCCTTAAAATAGATAGGAGGTTATGGTATCAATCAAATCTAATACAAAATAGGAGGGTTAAAACATGCATACCCAACAATCTCCCCCTATTTGATTGATGTCATTACCTACTATAACTAAAGCAAACATTGTACTTGGAAAGAACATGTCCATAAGAATTAACATGGTAAATCATTTCCCAAGTCAATGCACACACTTAGCTTAAGCTATAGATTTCTATACTATCTGAAAGATAAAAACTTACAATATGGAAAGTATAGAAATGTATTCAGTGCACTTAAAAATATGAGTTTAAGTTCAAAGTGCGGTTTAAACTGAATGTTTAACCTTCATTTCAAAACTATGATTTTAAGTTAGAAAATATTTGAATGAGGTTATAAACCATAGGCGGTTTCATTGTTCTACAAACAAGCAGTTTGATATGAACAAAGTTTTGGAACCAATGATGCATTTTTCATTACTACCACTGCGGTTACAATTACAAGGGTAGAAAAGCAAAATGCAAAGGTTGCAAAAACAAAAGGAGGTTGGACAAAAATACAAAGAGTGCGGTCCAACAAAACAAAACGAGTTCAGCAAAAAGGACAAAGAAATTACAATGAAGAGCGGTCCTAGTGCTGACGCGGTTGGTGCTGATGATGCGGTTGCTGATGATGGCGCGGTTGATCCTGACGCTGGTTTACCTCTTGATTTGGCACTTGCGGTCCTGAAGGTCTGAAGGCTGAGCTTTTACCTCTGATAAGTCTTCTAAGGGCTCTGAAGTCTTCAGCTTGCCTTCCAAGGGTGGTCTCAACTGCTCTAAGGGCGGTTACTGATTGAGCAGCAGTTGATCCAACAGCATCAACAGATCTAGTGTTTGCAGCAACACTCTTCTTGATCTCAGTTGTAAATCCTTCAATGTAGGCCTTCAAGGAATTGTAGAATGTGAAGATCTCATCCTGAATGGTCACAGTTTGAGTAGATAGAGCATCTCTCAATGGTTCCAGATCAACAGACACATCCAGGTTGGATTTCAATTCCTTTAGAGAGTTGTCAAGCTTGAGGTTGAAGCCTGCCTTGAGGTTCTCAAACCTGAAGGAGATATCATCATCAAAGTTCTTTACCTGCTCCTTGATACTGTCTCCCACTATGTTGAGGTCAATATTGATTCTTTCTTTGAGGTAGTCCAGTTCAGAAAAGATTTTAAGCTGCAAGTCGTCTAGAGCGGTTTGAGAAGGAGCGACTGAGGTAGAGGCTTGTTGCGGTTGGGTTTCTTGGAGGGATTTCATGAAAGAAATCAAAGCAGAGTTGGTTGAAGAAACAAACTCATCAGATAGCTTGGAGAGCATCTCTTGGAGTTGAGTTTTTGAAATAGCATCTCCCATGGCTTTGAGCACTCCTCTGGCTAAATCTTCTTTAAAAGCTTGAAAGCGCTCAGTAGCTGCAGTTTTGACAGCGGTTTTGACAGCTTATGTGGAAACTCTCTCCCCCTTAATGGCATCAATCAATTGGGCTTTCATGATTGCCAGTTCAGTGGCTTGAGAGTCCACCTTCGAAAGAAGAGTGCGGTTGGAGGCTTCAAGGGATGAGTTGGAGGCAGCCAGGGCAATGTTGGATTCAGTGAGCTTTAGCATATGCCCTTGGTTTACAACCAACTGTGATTGAATCAGTTGGAGGGTAGAAAGAATTTGAAGGTAGTCAGAAGGGGCGATTGAAGAAGATGGAATTTGGGTAACTGAGGGAGGCGGTTGAGATTGAGTTGTAGGGGCAGTTTGAGGTAAAGGGGATAGGAGGGTTTGGAATATATGGGTGGCTGGGACAGTGAATTGAGAAGCAGTTGATGGAGGAATAGGAAGTGTTTGGGGTAAAGTAGTAGGTGCGGTTGAGATTGGGATGAAAGGAATTGGAGCAGTTGAAATAGGTGCGGTTGAAGGAGGTGGAATGTTAGAAGTAGGGATTCCAGAGGTAACAGGGTTGGAATCAGAAGAAGAACTGGTGTGAGTATCATGAAGGTTGAGAGAAGGAGGACTTTGTTGAATTGGTGATTTTTCAGGGATTGGTGAATTTGGAGGCGGAGGGGAATGGACGCGGTCGGGAGAAGGGGTTGGATCGCGGTTTCGATTAGAAATGGAGATGGCTGGAGTGTGATGAGAGTAAGGAGGTGATTTGGCGCGGTTTGAGTGAGGAGGGGACTTGGAGCGGTTGGAATTTTGAGGTGAGGGAGTTGGGGTTCTGGATTGGCTAGAGGAGGAATTTGATTTGGTAGAGAAATCTTTGGATGAATCTGTGTTTGAAGGTGAAGTGGAATGAGAAGAAGGTGGTGAAGGAGTAGGTTGTTTGGAAAGGCGGTACAAAAAGCGTTTTGGGCCTTTAACAGGGGTTCTTCTTTTGGCTAACTGCTTGAGCCTAGGTTGCTTCTCCCCCTGAGCGGTTGCAGCTCTTTGTGGTTGGGGAGGAGAAAGCGGTTCAGGAGTTGGAGATTTTGCAGGGGATTGATGATGAGAGTGGATAGGAGATTGAGGTGGGGTTTGGACAAGCGGTTGGGTTTGGGGCGGTTTAGAAGGAGGCGGTTGAGGAATTGGTTCCTTTGTTTTTCCTTTGGCAGCCCCAGCTTCAGCTCTTTTCTTCTTGATTCTCTCAATCTCAGCTTCATAGTAGGCAGATAATTCTTCATCAGTCATCTTGGCCAACTCAGCCTGGGTTTGCTTTGCCCTCTTAGCTTTGGCAATCAAGGGAGGAATAGTGTCATCCTCCTCTTCTTCTCCTTCTTCAATCACTTCATCTAGAAGGGTCATCTTCTCCTTTTCTTTCCTCTGCTTCTTTTGACTAGGGCCTGCACCAGCTGAACCACGCGGTTGGGTAGGCGCGGTTGAGGTTGGCTTTGGGAGCGGTTCTGCAGGGCCCTTCCTCTTCCTTGAGGCCTTCTTCATTGCTTTTCCAAGTGCGGTTGAAGCAGTAGCAGGAGTCATCTCAACATATAGCTCCTTGTTCTGAGATGTATCAGCATCATACAAAGTTTTGTAATCATCATTCCCAAAAGAACGTCTGAAGGAATGCATTGCCTTAAGGCCAAAAGATTCTTCAACTCCCCAGTGGATAGATAATTCTGGAGTTGAAATCCTTAAATCCTCCAGATGCTGATAATTGCCAAAAATTGCGGTCAGCATTCTTCCAAAAGGTCTCCACCTTATCTTCTCATTTTTGACCTTCAGCTGATACGCATCTATACTGCTGGCTAGCTCTCTCATCAGGATCTTGGGCCAATGGAGCTTCATGCCGTGGTAGATGGCACAGCAGTATTGCCATTGATGAGAGGTGAAGTTGTTGTGGTTTCCAGTCTTCCCACAAACGGACTTCCCAACTAGATAGCACAAGTGGCTCATCAGCTCACCAAAGTCTCTCCTTGCTATCTTCTTGTAGTAGCCAGATAAAGAATCCAGCTTTCCAGTAAGGGTTGAGCAGGTAGCATCCTGAATCTCCTGGGAAACTTCAATGGGAGCACCAGATACATGGAAGTCATAGGTGCTCCTGATATCCAAATAATCAATGGATACGCTGAATCCTTCTACAACTCCCACTAAGCTGGGGATCTTGGTTCCATCAGATAGCTCAGTCTCCCCCTTCACAGCGGTTTCATAGAACTGGTCAATGAATTAAGGGATGGTATAGGTTTGCTTTTTGTTGAAGAGGGGAAGGATTCCTGAGGCTTGCATCTTCCTGATCATCTCCCTTCCAAGAGCATCAGACCGCAACTCAGGTTCATTGATCTCCCAACCTGGTAGGAAATACTTGGTATTCTACAAAGAAAACACACAAGTAAGAACAATTCAGGAAAATCACAGTTCACAAGCGGTTGGTGCACACATGCGGTTGGCAATAGTGCGGTTTTGGAAATGATAATTTCCAACCTCAAGGAAACTGTGAACACAGGTAGGAAAACAAATAGGAAAAATACAAAAGCATTTTTACTTAGTATGTGGCATTGTAATCCAAAGTTATCCCACACTGCAAGCAGTTGTTTTGTAGGGGAAGGTTATGGTGTCCAGCCTATATACTTAGTAAAGCTTAAGTAATTTTCAAGCATGCGGTTTGAAAATGTAAATATGCGGTTTTCAGCATGCGATTGGCTTAGAGAGAAAACTAAGCGGTTCATATGATACGGTTTTGAAACAAGAAATCAACAACTATAAGTGTGGTTTCAAAACATAGCATGCGGTTCTAAGGATGCGGTTCAAACATACAAAATAGGCAAAATTTTCAGAAATTTTCTAAGTGTGGAAAAACAAGTTTGAAAAATAGGTCAAACCAAAACATAAGGAAAAATCTGAAAATGGAGATGAACAGTCATATGAGTGCATGAAGAACACGAAGAACATCAAGAACAGAGATTTGATGAAAGTTAACCAAAATGATCAAACAACATGTCAAAATGATCACATTGAGCAGTAGATTAACAATATAACAATAAAAATATCTACTTTACTCAGAATCACCCAGAAAATGCAAAAATCATAAAGTGGGTTTCGAAACTTAAAGAGTTTAAAAATCAAAATCAGTGCTCAGGATGTGTATTGATCATGAAACAAAGTACATAATCAGAATTAGAAGTACAATCCGAGCATAACCCAACAAATTTCATTCAAAATGATCAAGAAACGAAGCATTAATGGACAAAAATCAGATTATGAGTGTTCGAAGCTTTCAAGGTCAACAATGGCAGATTAATAAATAAACATGTTATGATTTGCAGAAGATTAAGAAGTTTAGGTTTAAGAAATTATACCATGTCTTCGATGGGTGCCATTGATTTGAAGAACACTTAAAGCTTTATGAAGGTTTTTGAAGGTTAGAGAGAGAAAGCGAGTTGATAGAAGAAACTGACAAAGGTACGGTGACAGAGATGGCAGTTGAAAAAGTTTAGAAAGAAGAGAATGATTTCTATTTATAGGCACAATTTGAGGGTTAGGCAGCTGAAGGGACAGTTACAAGTTCCCACAGGGTGAATCATTACAAATGTTGCACCCTTTCAGCTTCAACACATCAATTAATGACGGCTGACATGAAGGCCATTAAATGCTAATGTTCCCCAATAAATGCATTCAAAATTTAAAATTTCGTGGGAAAACATTTGCAAATAAACCCTTAAAGAAAAAATAAGGACTGAAAAATAAATAAAGGAATTTGAACAGTTTTTTTTTTTTAAACAATCATAAGCAAAGATAGAAAATACTCCAAGTTGAAATGCGGTTGAGATCCAAGCGGTTGAGCTGCAGCAAGCGGTTTGAGTGAAGCGGTTGGCTGCAGTGCGGTTGGACATACTTGCGGTTTGATGCACGCGGTTCAACAAAGGTGAGGTTTGAATCCTCCATAGGAATTTCAACCTATACTCAACACACAAGTTAGCAAATAAAAAGTATGGAATCATTTAAGTTCAAGCATACCCATTTCTCCTCTGAGAAAAGAAAATCTCTTGGAGTCAAGAGCCTTTGTGAGGATATCAGCAATCTGGTTGTCTGTCCTCACGTACTCTAAATGGATATTCCTCTTCTCTACATGGTCTTTGAGGAAATGATATTTGATATCAATATGCTTGGTCTTGAAATGCATGACAGGGTTGTTGGAGACTGAAATTGTTGAAGTGTTGTTACACATGATGGGGCAATTCCCTTCATGGATTCCATAGTCCACCAACTGCTGCTTCATCCAAAGAATTTGACAGCAACAACTACCAGCAGCAATGTACTCAGCCTCTGTGGTTGACACTGAAATCGAAGCTTGCTTCTTGCTGGCCCAAGCGACTAGTCTATTCCCGAGGAAATGACAAGTACCACTAGTGCTTTTCCTGTCAATAGTACAAGCTGCATAATCTGCATCTGAATAACCTACAAGATCGAAGTTCGAATCTTTGGAATACCAAAGTCCAAGGTTAGTGGTTCCAGATAAATAGCGGATTATACGCTTGACTGCAATTAGATGTGCTTCTCTAGGATGCGCTTGATAGCGAGCACATACACAGACACTAAACATGATATCTGGCCTACTAGCAGTTAAGTAAAGTAATGAGCCGATCATACCTCGATATAAAGTCTGATCAACTTTCTTACCTTTGAGATCCTTATCTAGCTTATTGCCGGTGGCAATAGGAGTATCATATGCTTTAGCATTTTCTAATCCAAACTTCTTTATCAACTCCTTGGTGTATTTAGCTTGGCTGAGAAAAATACCTTCTTCGCATTGCTTGATTTGAAGCCCGAGGAAGAATGTTAATTCTCCCATCATGCTCATCTCAAACTTGCTTTTCATTAGCTTTTCGAAACGCTTACAAAGTAACTCATTAGTAGAACCAAAAATAATATCATCGACATATATTTAAACAAGTAAAGTATGCTCATTATATTTGGCAATAAAAAGAGTTGTATCAATTTTACCACGTTTGAATCCTTTTTCTAGTAAAAATTTAGAGAGAGTCTCATACCATGCCCTTGGAGCTTGCTTAAGTCCATACAAAGCTTTCTGGAGTTTGTAGACATGATTGGGAAATTTGGAGTCTTCAAATCCAGGCGGTTGGGCAACATACACGGTCTCTTGCAGTTCGCCGTTGAGGAATGCACTCTTTACGTCCATTTGATATAACTTGAAACGCTTGAAAGAGGCGTAGGCTAAGAAGATTACGATAGCTTCCAATCTTGCAAGCTGGAGCAAAGGTTTCATCATAATCGATTCCTTCTTCTTGCCTATATCCTTGTGCAACCAACCTTGCTTTATTCCTAGTGATGCTTCCATTCTCATCCATCTTATTCCTAAATACCCACTTAGTTCCTATCACTCCTTGATCCTGAGGTCTAGGCACCAAAGTCCAGACCTTGCATCTTTCAAACTGGTTGAGTTCTTCTTGCATGGCAACGACCCAACTGGAATCTTGGAGTGCTTCATCAATCTTCTTGGGTTCAACTTGAGATAAAAGAGAAGTATGCTCGTCATAATTCGATCTCCTTGTTTGAACACCGGAAAACAGATCACCTATCACATTTGTGAGGGGTGGCTGCGACTTCACGAACCTCAGGGGTAAGTCTGATTGGGTGAGGTTTCTTTGAAGATCTTCAATTGGAACGTCGTTAGATCCTTCGGCGAAGTCATGGAAGGTAAGTTGACGAAGAGGTTCTATAAGTTGGATAGGGAATTCTCAACTTCTTCTTCCCTTGGAGTTGCATCTGGAGTAGGAACTTCAGGTGCGGTTTCAAAGGTGCGATTTGAGGGAATTTCAGTTGAGGGTGCTGGATTTTGCGGTTGAGGTTCAGGTGCGGTTTGAGATGGTTCACCTGTTTCATTATGCTCAACAAAATCATCAGCAACATTTGGAGCCAAATGTGGCTCAAGGAGAGAATGCTCATCAAAAGTAACATGAACAGACTCAACTATTTTTAAACTAGTTTTATTGAAAACACGAAAAGATTTTGAATGTTTAGCATACCCAACAAAAATACCTTCATCGGCTTTAGCTCCGAATTTACCTCTATTTTCTCTTCCGTTGTAGAGGACAAAACATTTGCGTAGAAGATCTTGAAGAATGCAATGTTGGGGGTTCTTCCTCGCCAAAGCTCATAGGGAGTCTTGTTATAGGTTTTGTTGATGAGGAGCGGTTACGAGTGAAGCATGCGGTATTGATTGCTTCGGCCCAAAAATGCGAGGTAGCTTCGCTTCGAGATATCATTGTCTTTCCGGCCTCAATCAACGTCCTATTCTTCCTTTCCACAACCCCATTTTGTTGTGGAACACCAGCGGTTGAAAAATTGTGATCAATCCCATGGTCATCACAATACTGAGCAACACCGTTGTTCTTAAATTCTGTTTCATTATCTGATCGAACACTAACAATGTCATCTTCTTTTTGAGTTTGGAGTCGTCTAAAGAGTGCGGTGAGAATCTCATAGCAATCGTCTTTGGAAATCATCATCTCAACCCACGTATATCTTGAATAATCATCCACCACCACTAAGGTATATCTATTCCCTCCAATGCTGGCAGTGGTTACGGGTCCAAACAAATCAATGTGAAGCAGTTGTAAGCATCTTGAAGTTGAAGGAGCGGTCTTGCTGGTGAAAGACGACGCGGACTGCTTACCAAGCTGGCATGCACTGCATTTCTCTGGATGGTGGTCAGCCACTTTGGGTAAACCACGAACGAGGTTTTCCCTACCAATCTTTGCAAGATACTTGAAGTTCAAGTGGCTCAACCTCTTGTGCCATAGCCAACTATTTTCGCTCACATTCTTAGCTACAAAACAGAGATTAGTAATACTACATGCAGAATTTAGATCAATAATGTAAATATTACTCTTACGAATCCCTGTGAGTAGGGTGACGCCGGAAATGCTATCTTTGATAAAGCAATTTGATGACGTGAAGTTGCAAAGCATTCCTTTGTCGCAAAATTGAGAAATTGAAAGGAGGTTGTGCTTGAGTCCTTCAACAAGAGAAACCTTCTCAATGGTTAGGTTTCCTCTCCTTATGATACCATATCCAATGGTCTTGCCTTTGTTGTTGTCACCAAAGGTTACAGACGGACCACTTGCTTCAATGACATCTTCAAGTAATGATCTATCTCCAGTCATATGTCTTGAGCAGCCACTATCAAGATACCATTCATTATCCTTGGAGTGACCAGCCATTAAGCAGAGGACCTGAAATGTAAACATTAAGAACGAGGTCCCCCTTTATTCCTTGGGTCCTGAAGTTAGCAACCCTTTACGACCCACACCTGCTTGACAGAAGGAGGTTTACTCTTCCTGGCATTGAATGTGAACCGCAAAAGGCATTCTGCAGCCTTGTGACCTAAAACATCACACACAGAACAATTATAAAAGCTACAAGCTTCATGAGGTTTTACTAACTCCTTACTCTTCTTAGGAGTTGCATGCGGTTTGGGAGGAGCGGTTGTAGCTGGGACAAAAGGAACTGGCTTTAGTTTGACCACGTATTTTCTAGGAACGCTATTCCTGCTTTTGAAGGCAGGAGGAGCGGTCGAAGAAGAGGCGCGGTCGGACTGCGGTTGCCAGCATCTCTTTTCCACCAGAAGCGGTTGGAGCAGGGATTCAACCAATTCCATAAGCCATTTCTTCTGAAGCTACACTCTCAGAATCCTTTGGCTTCATCTGAGAGTTCTTCCCATATTGCTTCCCTTTAGGTTAGACATAATTTATTTGTTGTCCTTTACCCTTGTCTTTAGCATGCTTTCCCTTAGAAATTTCTTTAGTTAGTTCCAAAATTTCCTCATCCTTTTCACTCGAGGATGCACACTTCTCCTCTTCCTCAGATCCAAAACCTAGGCCTTCCTTAATTCCAGAAGGAACTTGGGAGTCCATGATTTTATCCTTGGTGGATTGAGACTTGAGCCACGAATCAATAATCTTTTGGAGATCGTTGATTTGGGTTACCAAGTCATCATTACGGAGTTGAAGTGCAGCAACCTTAGTTTCAAGGATGCGGTTCTGATCAGCAAGAGGAGTCATACTTCTGATTTGGTCCTTAAGATTTGAAATTTCAGACTTCATCACAGTTTTCTTCGTCTTGTACAGATTAAGTTCATCATGAGCTAAGCTTAAGGCTTTCTTAAAATTAGAGAATTGATGGATCACCATTTCAGCTTCCTTGAACATCTTTTCATGTTTCATGGGAGAAACCTCTTCCACCACCTTTTTCAAAATTTTTTTTGGAATTGCTTTTGAAGGTGGAGCATTTTTAGATGAGAAAATGGGACGTGAATACGAGCAATTTCCTATCTTAACGCTAGGAGTAAGTTTGAATTCATCATCCAATTTATAATTTGGAAGTTTTGCAAAAACCTCTTTTTCTTCCATATCTTGCAACTCAAATGATTCAGAATCTGATTCATCGGAAGCGTCTGCAACTAAGCAGAGATTAACCTCTTCGGTTTCATCATCACTTCCATCATCAGAATCTGTTTCAATCCAAGTTGCTAATTCCTTGGAATTCTCTTCCTCCTCAGCAACCATTCCCTTGCGACGAGAAAATTTCGCAGGAGTGTTTTCTTTTTCATATATTCATACTTAGGCTGTGGACACTCAGATGCAAAGTGGTCAGGTTTTCTACAGTTGTAGCAAACTAGATCACACTTTTTCTTTGTATCTGCAGCCCTAGAAAATGTTGCAGGAGGTTTGCCTTTTGAAAATGGTTTTGTGAAAGGTTTTGAAGATTTTCTAAATTTTTGAAATCTTTTCACAAACATGGCAAAATCATCATCATCCATCTCGATGAGTGATGAGGTTGATATGGAAGGATCAGCGGTTTGATTGGATGTAGATGGTTTCTCCTCATGTTCTACTACGGACATAGAAAGCGATTTGGTATTCCCTTCTATCTCTTCAATATGATTTAATTTAAGTTCATAGACTCTAAGATTGGCATACAAGTTACTTAACGACCAAGTACCCAATACTTTGGAGTCTTCTAGAGAGGTAGCCTTATTTACCCATCTAGAACCTAAAGCAGATAGGAAAGTCATATTGATTTCCTTATCGGTTAAAGTTTTACCAAGAGATCTACAAGCATTAACTACCTCAACATAGCGATCGTAGGTTTGACGCAAGGTTTCGTTGGATTTTCTGTTGAAGTTGTTGTAGGAGTGTATAATTTGTTTTCCTTGCACTCTTCGTCACCTTCGAGGTAGCTCTCTATGGCATCCCACATCTGCTTTTCGGTTTTGAGGTACATCACTTTCTGAAGAGTTGAAACGGGGAGGGTTCCAGAAATGATGAACCTTGCCTTGCTGTCCAAGGCAACTAATCTCTTCTCTTCATCCGACCACTCATCTTTTGGCTTTTTGACCTCTGGAGTTTCAGCATTGGTGGTTGCATCAGTGTTAGCCTTGATTGGAATTAGAGGGCCATTGATTACGCACTCCACCAGCATTTCATCTATAGTTTCCAAATGAATAAGCATTCGGCACTTTCAGATGTCAAAGTGGTCTTCGTCCAACATTGGAATGTGTGAATAGTTAACAGTTGTCATAGTCTTTGAGGTTGCCATAACGAATCGGCACACAAGCTGTTAAGCTTGAAAAACAGTGGTTTTTAAAAGTGTAAGCTCTGATATCACTTGTTGGTCCCAAAGGTGGCAACAAGGGTGAAAATACAGCTAGAGGGGGGGTGAATAGCTGTTACAAATTTTTCGCTCTCAATTTAAAACTAAACCTCTACGATTACAAAACCTCTTGCAGTGTATAAGAAACTGCAAGTAGAGTTGTAAAATGCACAGCGGAATATACTTAAAATAAATGCGATTTTGAGGAGGCGGTTTTGCAAGGCGGTTTTAGTGCAATTTTCTGAGCAGTTGTAAAACTGAAAGTGTAGTTTGACAATGTTAACTCCAAACACAATTTCACAATAAAGGATAACTATATAAAGATCAAACAGAGAAAAAGATAATCAGTAAGCACAAGGAATAATAAATGCAGAAAGTAAGAACACAATATTTGGAGTGGTTCAATCGATAAACGATCTACGTCCACTACCAAGATGGTTAGTCTTGGATTTCTAAGAGAGATTTTATATTGAGTATTTGAGATTACAAAGAACAATAAAATCTTTTCTATGAAGAACAAATCCTAGACTATAACTAGTATTTCTCAAATGAATAAACTATGTGTTTAAACAAGTGAGGTGTGTGTGTGTTCAAGATCAAGGCTCTTTAAATCTGAGAGATGTAGAGCTCAATGATTCTTGAATGTGTTAAGGCTTTATTTCTGGGCTGGGATATATATTTCTTAAAATAGAAGATGAAGATTCAAAGGACTTAGAATTTCTGGGCAGAGCTTCAATCTTCGTATGAACTCACAGCACATTCAAAATCTCAAGCAATCTTCAAATGGTGAAGATTAGGGGTATTTATACCCAAGCATCAAGAAACTAGCCGTTGGATACTGCTGTTGTAAGGACAGTACTTGATGCAATTCTATTGGTCCACAATATCCACTTTTGTCTTTTGGTACAGCAGTTGCAGATAAAGCTGATCAGGCTCCAGCTGCAAGCAATGAGGTTAGGACACCTGTCACTTATTCAAGATCCTTGCAGATCTTCTCTGACATTGAATCACGTGACAAGATATGGTGGTTGACTTTTGATATTGCTGACGTGGATTCCAACGGATAAAAAGTGGTTCACTTCAAGTCTTCAATCATTGGATGCGGTTGGTGAGGAGCGGTTAGGATCATGCGGTTTGCTACACCAGGAGGTTGCACAGATGCGGTTGCACATGAACTGCACAGGTGCGGTTCAAGAGCGGTTACACTGCAGTTGGTTCAAGAAACAGATTCAAAGGAGAAATACACATGCGGTTACATGTGCGGTTCATAGGGGCGGTTTTGAACACTGCTGGAACTGCAACCTCATATCCAATGAGTCTTGTGCCAGTCTTCAAGCCTAAATTTAACCTATTCTATAGAATGGATTTAGCTAAACAATTGAAGTCTAAGCTTCATTACATAGGGTCCTAAAGTCCTTAAAATAGACAGGAGGTTATGGTATCAATCAAATCTAATACAAAATAGGAGGGTTAAAACATGCATACCCAACACTTTTGAACTGCACGACCGTGTCAATCATACAGCTCAGCTGAGCAAGGCATATGCCTCGGCCGAACAAGGCTGTCCAAAAACTTGGACAATCTGCTATGCTCTGCTCGGCCGAGTCAAGGACTCTGCTCGACCGAGCACATCAGCAAAATGTGCTACCCTTTAACTTTTACTTCTTTATCGAGGTTGATTTTGTTTTATCTCAAACGAGTGTGTACTCCACACTTTACCTTACTCGTATCTGAGTCTACTACGAATCACATTGATCTCTAGTAAATCACTATTACAATAAAATAGTTGATGACACTAAAATCACCAACATATATAAGCAAGTATATTTAAGAATCAAATTACAATAACAAAATCAATAGTTAAGAAAGAATAATTATCTACAAGCAAGCATATTTAAGAAACAAATTATTGAATAATATTTTGACACAAAGGGAGTATAATAGGAACCCATAATTAAAACATAAAAAACTCAATCCAAAGAAATATTCCCGCCCTTCGCCTCTTTCTTTCTTCAAAAAATTACCCCTAATCTAGCAATGGCTGTAGTCCTGTGGATCTTCTAGAATAACACACACTCACTAGTGGCCACAAAAAGTTAACGGATGATTTGATTTTTAGTGGCAGTGTATGGATATACTTTTGTTATGTCAGTAATACAATTATAATTTTTCATAATAATTCTTATTTTTTTTTTATTACCCATCTTTCTAGCTTCGCCTGCTAATTCCTGATCATCGCAGACGGCTCTTCAAAGATGACGACGAGGTAAATTGCGGGATGTGCCTATGCAGGCCTGCGGCAAAGACTCTTATACTCCAGAGCCCCAAGGGAGCCCTCCTACAAGGCAATTACTTGCCTGCTCCACAACACCAATAAATTGGCTGCTCCACATCGCCAAACGGCTGCTCCACAACACCAATATTGGTTGCTCCACATCACCAAGAAACTGTCAAGATTTGAACTCCCCACACTGAGGGTACAAGCCCATCAATGCTGCTTCCTTAACTGCACGGATGTGTCCTGGGGGACTTCAAGACTCCTGAAATCCAAGGAAATAATTAAATCAGAAGATTCCCCTTGGGAGGAATCGAACTGGTGACCTCCCCACTACGAAAATAATTGAATTGATGAATTATTTTCTAATGTATTATATTCATGAAATATTGTTATCCCTTATATACATATATATATAAGAAAATTGGAAAACAAATAAAAGTAAATATTTTTCTTAGTGCTATCTCTTGGTAAAAAAACAATTTTAGCAATGACCTTAATTCTGAATGATGCCATTAAAAGCGCATAGGCCGAGCTACGGAGGCAACTGCGCCCATTAAATTTTAAGAACACAAATAGTGCTAGTGTAAATTTTGGCAAAAAACTTTAAGATCAAGGACTTTAGTTTTAGTGCAATTAATGAAACTTAGTACCATGTAAAAATATACTATTTTAGCTTTTCTAATTGATGAAAATGATTTTGCTAACATTTTAAATGAAAACCCTGGCTCCGTCATTGCTGGAGGTGTAAATGGTTCGATTTGAGGGAATTTACGTACCGAATCATTAGTTATTGGTTTGGAAGAATTTCAAATCGAATCGAACCATGAAAAAATTCAAACCGAACCAAATCAAATCGCTATGATTTGATTTGGTTTGGTTCAAACTGCGATTTAATTATGTGATTCCAACCAGGGTTCAGACTGTGGTTCAAACCATGTTTTACACTACGTTTCAAATCATGACTTGGACCACAACTCATTTTCATATTTGTTTAAATTTTTTATGCTCATGTAGGAACATCAAAAGATGCGGATGTTTAAAAGGAAAGTCGAAGAAAGAGAGAGACAAGAGGAAAAGAGAGGCCGAAGGAAGAAAAACACTTTACAATGTCAATCATGGAGAAAACTTGGTTATTTATGTGTCACTATGAAGATAACAAATGATGAAATTAATATTAAATAAGATACAAAACGAGGGTTATGATTAGTTTATGTAATGTAGGCTTTTTTATTGATCTTAAAGTAAATTTTAATAAATATACGAAAATATCTATATATATATATAATAACAAGATAGTGGTAATTAAAGGGGCTTTTAGGGGTATTTTTGTCTTTTCACATGGTGGCAATTTGGTAAAAAAATGGGCTGAAATGGCAGGTGTCAAGTTATGATTGGCGAGGTTTTTTTTTTTTTTTTTTTTTTAGCAATTAGGACAGGTGTCGGGAGTAGAGGGAAGGGTAAATTGGACTTTTCCATGGGGCGTGTTCTCCACGCGCCGACAAAGGCGCGTTATCCAGCTTTGTTTTTTTTTTTTTTTAATTCTATTTAACACGTGGCGATCAATGATTGGCTGGAAGAATTTCCGAAAAAAAAAATTATCCTATTTCTTTGACCTCATTTATTTTATAATAAATTAATTTTTTTAAAAAAAAAAAATTACACCAAAATTCATAATTTTTTTCCCTCTTTAAATAGAGACTTCTTTAATTTGATTTGGACACAGAAAAAATATCCTCTTTTTTAAATATAAACTTCTTAATTATCATTTGCTAAATTTTTAATTTCTTTTTAGTGAAATTAATTAAGTGTGAAGTATTTTTTTTAATTATAAATGATAATAATAATTATAATAATAATTTTAGTAATTAAAAAAATAAATTATTTTGTACTAAATTAATTATTTTTTAAAAAAATTACACTAAAATGCATAAAAAAAAACCCTCTATAAATAGAGACTTCTTTCATTTGATTTTGACACAAAAAAAAAATCCCTCTTCTTTAAATATAAATTTCTTAATTATGCTTTGCTAATTTTTCAATTTCTTTTTAGTCAAAATTTTCAATATATATATATATATACGGAGTATATATATATATATATATATATATATATATTGGAGAATAGTAGTCATTTGTTTTTTTTTCTTATTTACTCTTTCTTACGTAGAACGTAAAACTTATATTAGTTTCTTGGTTTAAATTTTTCATTAATTTAAAACTCATATTAGAAGTCAATATAATATAGTTTTAGCAATAAGTATAAAATAATTAGCTATTAATCGCTATCTCTCTCTCTATATAAAAAAAATTGCTTAAGTTTTAAAATAAACGAGGGCACATTTGTAGCTACTCGGTTAGGATTGAAACTCTATGGAGGGCAAAAAAATTACTGAAAATGAGTAGGTTGTTTAAGAAGATTTGTATATCATGTTAAACATACACATGTACACACACAAAAAACACATTAGAACAAAATATCAAGTAACTAAATGAGTTATAATCTCAATTTTTATGAAATGAAATAAATTACTTTTATTAACAATTACCCAAATAAAGTGGATAGTAAATGATTTATTTTGATTCTTATTTTTTTATTGATTAAAATTATGAGAGCCGTAAATTACACGGGCCTAAAGAGGCGCGTGAATGCATTAGGGATTTTTTTTTTTTACATTGGACACGTGTCATCCGTATGTGGAAGGGCAATTTCGACATTTCTCTGGCGCGTGTACGTCACGCGCCGAGAACGGTGCGTTTATGCAGCTTTTTTCCCTTTTATTTTTTTATAATTTTGCCACGTTTCGCCCTTTGATTAGCTGGCTGAATTTTGGATTTTTTTTACATCATATTTCTTTACCCTCGATTACTTTATAATAAATTAATTTTTTAAACTTTTTTTTACACCAATATTCATAATTTTTTTCTCTTTAAATAGAGACTTCTTTCATTTTATTTTGACAGATAAAAAAACCCTCTACTTTAAATATAAATTTCTTAATTATCCTTTGTTAATTTTCATTTTTTCCAATATCTTTTTAGTAAAAAATAAATAAGTGTGAAGTATTTATTTTTAATTATAAATGATGATATATATGGTTATGTAATATAATAATAATTTATATCTATATATAAAGAATATAAAATAAAATAAATGTGGGTTTTGATTTCTATTAAATAATATAAAATAAAATAAAAGTGGTGGGGTATAGGATGATGAGTTGAAATGGTGTTGAATTTTTATAAACAAAACAATTGTGTATTTATAAAGTATATATGGTTATTTAATATAATAATAATTTATATATATATATATATATATATATATATATACACGAGGGATTGTAATGAATGTGAGTTTTGGTTTCTATTTAATAAGTGAGATGGGGTAATATGGTTATTGTGTTTATTTTAGTTCGATATATCAAACAATTTATTTATTTTTTAAAAAAAATCTTTGAAGCATAGTAAATAAAGTATTAATAAATTAGTCGATTTTTCTATTCATCTCAAAATATTGTGTATTTATAAAGACGAATATCGGGAAACATGGCCATCGTTTTTAAAATTTTGATTGAAGTGTATGTCAATATAATAAGAAATAAAGATAGTATAAATTTATATTTTAAAATAGGAAGAGGAAGAAGTGGGTTGAGTTGGATGAGGAAGTGGGGGGTTTGGAAAAATTTCTTTTCATTTTACGAAATTGTTAGTATTTTTAGGATTTTTATTTTTCTCCTAAAAATTAAATAAGTTACATTGAAAATAAATATCATAATTATGTTCATAATGAGTTAATGTAAATAAATATGACATAATTTTTTAGATGTACGAGCATGAGTTAATCAAAAATTTCCATTTGAAAAAGAATGATATTAATTTTTATTACATAACTGTACTATCCTTTTGGTATGAACAAATATTTTATTTTTATTTAAAAATTTCTCTTTGTCAAAAATAAATAAAATATCACCTTTTTTACTAGATTTTCAATCTTCACCTTTTTATACTAATTTCAATAACTTATTTCGTATGTGATAAACATGTTCGTGTGTTTTATTTACTTTTTTAAATCATAAAATACTACAGAATTGTATATAGAGAAATGCATATTCCTTATGATATTTTTTTTTCCTATTTTATTGTTTTCTAATTGTTATGTACTGACAATGTAGTCTTTAAGGAAGTATTCCATAATGTATAAACGAATTGATTTTTTTTTTATTTTAGTACAATTTTTATGCTTTGAATATATAGTAATGCCCCGTGCATCGCACGGGAGTCAATCTAGTTAAATAAGATATAAAACGGGGGTTATGACTAGTTTATATAATGTGGTTTGGTCTGGCGGTTTGATCTCGTGGAAACAACCCGCGGTTTGATTTAGTTTGATATGGGAGGGTCAGACCACAAATCAAACCGAACAATGTGGTTTGCCAATATTTGAGATCTAACTGAACCATTCATATCTGAAAATCAAATCAAACCGCATAATTTGATTCGAATCGGTCTCAAACCGCAATTTAAAACGAACCACTTAACCTCTAGAACTCATTGCCTATCTTTACGGGTTGGAGCAAGGTTGGAGCAATCTGAACAAACTAAATGAAATTATTGTTATTTACTTTTTCGTTAAGAACTGTTTTTTTTAAAATTATTTTTAGTAAAAATGTGTAAATGTTATTATTAGAATTGGACTATATTCTTCTTAGAAAAATAATCACCATCAACTTGGGTCAGCTTTGATACATATTAGACTTGAATTATCATCCGGTTAAAATGATTTACTAAGGGATGAGGATATTCAATCTTATATATTGAATTAATTATATTCTACAAATTGATGTGGAATAAATGGGGTTTTAACAATTATTGTTATTTACTTTCAAAATTTTAATTTTGAAAATATATAATAAACTATTATTTATTTATTTTTGATAAAAGCACATGTAGGAACAAAGTTTTTGAAAGAAATATCAAAAGTTTATTCAATCTGTGACAAATAAATTAAACAAATTGTTTGAACTTTTTTTTCCAATTGAGGAACATCAAATGAAATGTAAAAACAAACTGATATTACCTCTGTCCTTAAAATAAATGACAAAAAAAGGGAAAAATACCAAAATCCTCTCTAAAAAAACTTTCATATTCAAAAAGTCCTAATAATAATTATTCAATCTAAAAATTAACAAAATTCAATTTTCAAAACCAAAAGGTCCAAAAATTAACTATTTAACGAATATAGTTACGTTCGAAACTTTTATAAAGATGGTTTTTTTTCTAATAATAGTGATTTGTCATCTGCGCTTCTGACTTTTAGAAGGCAAGGCTTTATTATATTCATAAATCATAAAAATATAATAATTAAAAATAATATTATTGTAAAATAAAAAAATGCAAATATAGTATCCCAACTATAGTGCTTGTTTGATTTCAATACCTAAATTAGTTTTCGTTGCAAACACAGTACCTCATATATTTTGGATGCTCGTTTAAGCTATCTAGGGCTAACGACATCCATTTTTTCGGTTAAATTGATATGTGCAATGCATGTGCCCCATTTTAAGGGTAAAACAGAAATTTCATTGCAATTGAAACAACACAATTACTAAAGGTTTTAAGTGTAAATTAATAAATTAAAAGGTGAACTAAAATAATTTAAAAGAGGTTATAGTTTAAAATTATAATTTACATATAACCCCTCATCCCACTTCCACCCACCACCCACCTCCTTCTTCCTCCCACCTCTATAGCCGCCCCTCCCACCTCAAAATAAAATCAACAATTATTTAAATTAATAGTCTATTGAGAGAGAGAAAATTAGTGCACACAAAGTGTGACTGTTTCATTTCTAGAGAGAGAAACACACACAAACACAATTAGAGCATTCTTTTCCCATTAATGTCCCTCAGAAATAAATCGCGACCTATCTCTTTTTCACGAATTTTGTATCCCCTCGGTGTCTCAATATAGCTCCAATTTCGCCATTTTTGTCCCCTTAATTTTTATTCCGGTGAAAGCAATGGACCTTAGTCAGGTAGGTGGCTGTGGTTTTTCCATTACAAAAATTGGCCCCTTTATCCTTCCTCTTCCGATCACACATAAATGTTCAAATCGATTTCGGTAATTGAGAATGATGGCTTTTTTCTCTGTTCCATGTCCCAAGACACTCGCCATTAACATTGATGAGTCCGGACCTGCTGGATCGGGCCTACGCTCGGTCTGGTCCAAGAAACCAGTGACGTGGCATTCCCTAGACCACTGGAGTCAAGACCGCGGACAAATAGACCCCTGAGGTCAAGACCGCGCTCCTCTCCGCTTCATCCTACTCCAGACCGGAGGGATCCTGACCGCTGGATTGGTGCCCGCAGGAGGTATGATCGCTCCATCCGTGCCCGCGTCAAATACCTTTGACCGCGCCCAAGATGTTGACCGCGGTCTCATACCCGCCTCCCGGTTATCTCAGCCTGCCTCCCGATTAATGGCAAACCTTACTGAGCAAGTTAGCTTACTGGCTCTGACATGCAAGTGGCTGGCTCACTCCCATCGCATTCAATGTGGCTCAGTCAGGCGCCTATAATGGCATTAAATGCGCCGCGCCAAATTGTGATGATGTGTCCCCATTTCGCGGGAAAAAATTCGATTTTTTGCGTTTCTTTAAAAAAACCAAATAAAACCCGGAAAAAGAACGGAGTCGCCACGCCATTTTTGTTTTAAGGGCCAAAACTTTGAAAAATGCCCGAGATCACAAATTTGGGTTCGGAGGTCATGTTACATGCCGGGAAGGACGTTAGTGTGCACCCGGAATGCCTCGTAAAACGAGTCTTCCAAGCTGAAAATCATTTATGTGTGTGTGTGTGTTTGTGTGTTTTGGCCAAAATAATTTGAAACTCAGAAAAGTAAAAATTGGGATATCTTTTTAAGACTTTAAACTGATCCTATGATTTTTTGGAAGATTTTTGAGTTGAGATTTGGTACTCAAAAGACCTTTTGAAGTTGAGAGTCACTTCGGCCAGAATGAAAAAGGCAGTGGACCTTTGATTTTGAAATGGATTCAAGGGCCTTAAAACTTCACAATCTGGATAAACTCAGAGAATGAAAATTGTTCCAGACAGCTTAAATAAGATTTTTGCGAAGGAATTTTCCATTTTGGAGAAGATTTGAGGGGTCAAAACCTTCTGGAAACCTCAGATATGCATTCTGGATTTCCAGAAGGTGATGAACTGGCCTCTAAAAGAAAATTTGAAAAGAGGAGTTTTACTCACCCAAAAAATAAAGTAAAAATATTTCTGGAAATCTCTGGATGTTGGCTACAAAAAGTGTTTTGTAGTCAACACCAAATTCCAAGTTTATCTGTGTCCAAAAATTAAGACAATGGACTGGGGTCTTGGAAAATTGCTACTGGACAGCAACTTCTCAAGAAAGAAAATATGATTTTAAGGGGGGTTTTGCATCCATGCTTGTCCCCATTTCCCTAGGTTTTGGTTAGTGATCACTTGACATTTTAGTGGTGAATCAACTATACCAAGCCATCCTTGAGGTACATTAGGACTAAGCACTTCATTTGCTTGGGGAGGGGAATTTTATCCTTTGAAAATGAGATTTGGTGCTGGAAAATGGTTTTTAGGGTTTTGAAAATGTGTTTTCTTTGCAAGAAAGTAAGAACACTTGAAAATAATGTTGATCCTTGTAGAAGATCATCCATGGAGATGAACCTCCATGGTGATCTTCTTGGATCTAAGACAAGAAGATGAATGAACTACATTTTGTAGCTTGAAAATGCATGCATGGATGAGAGATTTAGGGTAAGAAGAGGGAGGTTATACCTATCTTCTTTGTGTTTTGTGTTTGAAGGCTTGAATGCAAGAGTGTTTGGGTTTGATTTGAGTGAGTGAAAGTTGGGAAGATTCAAGAGAAAAAGGTGACAATTCTTATAGAATTCTCACTGTTTTCTCAAGTATTTTCGCCAAATGCTGTGAATTGTGTTCTTCTTTTCTCTTCTTTTTTTGTGACTGGAGGGCTCAATTTATAGCCCTCTGAATTTTACAAACCTATCCGCGCGGATAGGACCTGCAGCGTGCACTGTTCATTAAATGCTGCTCCAGGCTTTGGACACAAGGAATAATCTTTTTTAAAATTCAAATTAACCAGCCAGATTTTGTTTCCAGCCATTTCTTTTTTTGGTTTTTCTTATTTCTTTTGCTTTTTTGATTCCTTTCCTTGGTTTATCTTTTTTTGGCAATCCCTAATCTACCCTTACTTGGTTAGAAATGTTAGAAATGTTAGGAATTGTTAGAAATGTTATAACTTTCGTTAATTTTCTAACGAAAAATTCTAACAAGCACAAATTGGAGCACTTACAGTAGCCCCTCGGCGACGGCGCTTTCGAAGGAAGCAGGGTCGTCGATAAGAGTAAGGCTCCATATTTGGCGGGACGATCGAGTGATCGGGTGGCTGAACCTATTTAATAGGCTACCTACGTATCCTTAAGAGGAATCAAGCCGGCCGTAGTTCGGGTCTTTGACCCTGGAGATGATGGCGTTTTAGGTGCCTCGAACCTGATGAGCGAGTTCTGTAGTCGGTTGCTGGAAAGAAACTCTGCTGGGGCTAAGAGATGACCATTTTCGGTCGGATGGCTGAAATTGTATATCCGCTTTGCTGGGGATAGGAATGACCATTTTCGGTCTGATGGCTATCTGCTCTGCTGGGGATGATTGCGATTTATCGCTTTCCTAGTGTTGTGTGTGATAGCGTCTTAGGTGCCTCGAACCTTGACGATGGCGTTTTAGGTGCCTCGGACCTTGATGATGGCATTTTAGGTGTCTCGAACCTTGGAGATGGCGTTTTAGGTGCCTCGAACCTTGATGATGGCATTTTAGGTGCCTCGGACCTGGATGATGATGGCTTTTTAGGTGCCTCGAACCTTGATGATGATGGCGTTTTAGGTGCCTCGGACCTGGATGATGATGGCGTTTTAGGTGCCTCGAACCTGGATGATGATGGCTTTTTAGGTGCCTCGAACCTTGATGATGATGGCGTTTTAGGTGCCTCGGTCCTGGATGATGATGGCATTTTAGGTGCCTCGAACCTGGATGATGATGGCTTTTTAGGTGCCTCGAACCTTGATGATGATGGCGTTTTAGGTGCCTCGGTCCTGGATGATGATGGCGTTTTAGGTGCCTCGAACCTTAATTTGAAAAGGCCTTTCGGTGGACTTCGTCTGCGGCCGAAGGAGAGGGTGACCGTTTTGGTCGGGGGACTGGACCTAATGATAGGCTACCTACATATCCCTAGTGGGAATCAAGCCCTTTCGTAGTTCGAGTTTTACTCGAGATTCCGTTGGCTTCTGGGATTCCGTTAACTTTGCTGGGGATTTCGTTAGCCTTTGCTGGGGAAAAATCAGACGTATTCGTCGGGGAAATCGGTCTTACGTTTTACTGCCGGGGAATAATTTTGATGAAAGAAACGGGATTCCGTTATCTTTCTCGGGGAAATCGGTCTTACGTTTGACTGCCGGTTGATGATTTTGATGAAAGATACGGGATCTCGTTATCTTTCTCGAGGAGATCGGTCTTACGTTTGACTGCCGGTTGATGATTTTGATGAAAGATACGGGATCTCGTTATCTTTCTCGGTTGATGATTTTGATGAAAGATACGGGATCTCGTTATCTTTCTCGGGGAAATCGGTCTTACGTTTGACTGCCGGGGATGATTTTGATGAAAGATACGGGATTCCGTTATCTTTTTCGGGGAAATCGGTCTTACGTTTGACTGCCGGGGAAGATTTTGATGAAAGATACGGGATCTCGTTATCTTTCTCAGGGAGATCGGTCTTACGTTTGACTGCCGGGGAATAATTTCCTTAAAAGGGGGTTGACTTTGGTTAACTTTGTCAAGTTTGGGACTAAACTGCAGAGTCCTGAAATTTTAAAGGGCAAAAGGGTCATTTTGACCCTTGCAACCCTATCCGCGCGGAGGGGATCTGAAAGTCAGAGGGTCTTAATGAGGGGCCAACGCCCTTCTTCTTCCCCATTCAGTTTTTTGAAAATTACGAGAGAGGAAGAGAGAAAACGCCCCAAGCCGCCATTGTTGTCCAAAAAGCTTCAAAAATCTTCCGATTTTCTTCGATTTTCAAGCAATGGAACACGGGGAAGGTGTTTTTCAAGGCCAAGGACGTGGCCCGGTAGCGGAAAGACGATTGGAGCTCGTCCGAATGAGGAGGCATTATACTCTTTCGCAATCGATTGCGGAGGAGCCCTACCCCGATGCTTGGCAACATTGGGCTTCTGATCCGAGTCTCCGAACGGTATGCTTCGAATCTTTTCATTCCCTTTGTTGATTTCTTGCTTGAAATTGAATTTTGGGTGAATTTTTTTTTGAAAATTCGAATGATTGATGTTCTTGGCCTTGAATCTTGATTTTGATGCTTTGCATGTTGTAATGATTATATGGGTATTCCAAAATATGCATTTTGCTTGGAAAAAGAATTGGCATTTTCGCCATTTTTTTTTTGTAAATTCGAAAATTGTGATTTTTCTTTTTGAAATTTGAATATTGATCTTGATGATATGCATGTTGCAATGAATTTGTTGGTGTCCCAAAATGTGCATTTTGCTTGGGAAAAGAATTGGCATTTTCGCCATTTTTTATTATTATATTTTTTTTTGAAAATTCGAGAATTGTGATTTGAAAAATGATGCAATGCATGCATTTTGTTTGAAAAGAATGGGCATTTTGCCAATATGAGATGATGATGATATGAATGTATATATGATTTTTTTTTTTTGAAAAGTGGGACGGATTTTTCCTTCTGTTGAATGTATGAACGTGGGATTTTTTTTTTTTGAGATGATGGATGATATGCATGTATGCATAGGAAGTTCTCTCCTTTTTTTTTTTTTTTTTTTTTCTTTTTTGAGAATGGGACGGAGTTTTTACTTCCGTAGGAATGCATTTTTTTTTTGATGAATGCATTGGGATTTGCTGAAAACTGTCTCTTTTGTGCGAGAAAAATTGGGCTATGCTCATTGTATGCTGTTATGCTGTCGAATTTTCTTTGAAATTTCATGATGCATATGTATGCTCTTTTTTTTTTAATGCAAATGCAAATTTTTTTTGACATTTTCTTTTTTTTTTTGTTTTATTGCAGGGTGGAAACAACTACGTGACGGAGCAGCTGAATAAGATGAAGACTCGAGGATCGGTGGAGTCTGTAGTTGACTTGTGGGACCGGCTTCCAAATGCGGGCCGAGGAGCTTTGCCGAGTCCGAGACAGATTGTTGTTGAGACCGGGCTTTGGGAGTTTGTTGAGTGCTTGAGGGGATTGGTCAAGTTCCCTAAGAGCAAGGGCCTGATGTTTGCTTTAGCGCAGCACTGGTGGGATGCGACCCACACGTTTCACTTCTTCTGGGGCGAGGCTACGGTTACGCCTTCTGACTATGCTGCGATCACGGGTTTGTCCTTCAATGGACGCAGCATTGAGTGGCGGGACGGCTACAGTGACGCGGATCTGCAGGCTCTTCTGGGATTTTTCCCTATTCCCAAAAAGGGGATGGGGATGGAGTATGCCGTGGTCTACGGGAAGATTGTGGAGACCATTGTGAGCTACGAGGCTGGGGAGGAGAGGATAGGCGCTGAGCAGATTGCTAGGGCCTTCTTGTGGTTTGCTTTTTCGAGCACCCTTTTTGGACATGCTGAGGGGACGGCAGTCTTTGCCTTGCTGAGGTCCTTGGAGGACATGGAGATGGCTGGAGATGTCTCCTGGGGAGAAGCCGGGCTGGCAGAGCTTTACTTTGCTCTCGATAGGTACAGCCGGAAGGCTGTGAGCTCCTTGTACTGCTTTGAGTTTGCCCTGGAGGTATAAGCTCTCTCTTTGCTTTCCCTTTCTTCTTGAGCACACACTTTCCTTTTGCACTGGATTGATTTGATTTTTACCTTTCGCAGGTATGGGCGTTGGAGTTCTTCCACGTCACGATGTGGCGACAGCCGGCGGAGTACGTCGGGGCGTATCCGGCCATGCGCTCCTGGTCCAAGCATGCCCGAGAGAAGATAAGCTCCAGGGGGCGTACGACTCTCAGATACGCGGATTGTCTTCCTTTGACGGAGGCTGAGACGGATGAGAGGATGATATTTTATCCCTGGGATCGTTTCGAGGTGGCGCAGCTGAAGGGCGCTGAGATTTGGACTGTGCAGCGGAGGATTCTGAGAGGTCTGACCTGCGATGCCTATTATCTGGGAGAGAGGGTGACGCGCCAGCATGGCGTGAACTCGCCTTTGATGACACCGGTGGAGCCTCCCGCCGATATGATGCACCCGAGTGATAGATCTGCGACCTGGGATGATTACCGAGCCGGCCAGCACTTCTCGGCATTTGTGGCGATTGAGCCGTACCCCGTATTTGTTTTGAGGAGGCTGAGGATGCCCCAGGTTCTGGATAGAGAGGGGCTTGGGATCCCGCGGTACCCTCGGACGGATTTTTCATATATCCAGGATGGGGTCCGATTGAGGGTGCAGATCCCTCAGCCTGAGCGGCTTCCACGAGCTTTTCGGCCTCGTCCGGGTATGAAGGTACGACTTCTCTTTTCCACCTTTCTTTCTTTTGCTTTTGTCTTTTCTTTTCTTTCCTGTCATCATTTTTCGCTTCAACTGTTTCTGACGCTTTTGCTTTTGTGCAGTTTTCGGAGGTGGTCGTCGAGAAGCTGACGAAGCAAGTGATCGGAGCTAAGAGATTTATCAGGAGGATGGTCGCTTGCGGGGCTCCTCAGGCTAGAGCGAGGCGACCACGGCCGGCGCCTGTCAGGCGGGAGGCTTCCCCTATTCGTTCAGAGACTTCTTCCGAGACTCCTCTTTCTCCTCTCCTAGATCCCCGCGCGGTGCTGCCTTCGGATCATGTCATTCTCGGGGATCCACATGGGCAGGGACACGTTTGGCAGCATGGTGGGTCGTCTTCGTATGTCCAGGAGTCCGACGCCTTCACATTCGGATATGATTTTTTCGCAGATCTCGGCTTGCCCTATCAGAGCGTGCCGGTTGGTCCTGACGAGCCTCTTTCTGGAGACGAGGACGATTCTGAGCCCGAGATCTTCAGGGCTCCTGAGGAGGCGGGCCCGAGTCGCAAGAGGGACCGGGGACAGACGTCGGGCGCTAGGGATTCTGATTGATTACCCCTCTTTTTTTTTAGACTGATTTTCTGAGATTTTGAGATTTGTACAGCTTTTTTTTTCTTGCACATTTTTTTTTTGCTTTTCTTTTTTTTTTGGGATGTAATAATTTAGGATTATTGTTACCTACTACTTTTTTTTTATTTGATTTTTTTTTTTGCACACTCCCTTTATTTTTGGAATGTAATAATTTAGGATTTTATTTTTTTATGAATGCAATGCAGTATGAATGCAATGTTGCATGAGCCTTGGTTTTTTGGCAAGGGTGTTAGTGTTTGGTATATGGACTGGTTTGGGGAGTTTTTTTTTTGCACAGGTTTCGAGCAACCGGGACGGAATATTCTTCTTTTGGTGCAGCAGCTTGGATTGTTGCAGATTTTTCTGATGAATGACAATCATGTCCGCGCGGAGGAGTCCTGCATCTGACATTGTCCTTTAATTTTGCTTCAGATCTGGTCTCACTTTATTTCAAATTCAAATATCCTCTTCAACCTCCAGTCCAAACAGCCATTTTCGGGGAGAAAGAGAGAAAATCCATGGAAAACCTTAGAAAAGCTCCATCAAAATTGTCCCAAGAATCCCAAATGTCATTCTTCAACAAGTTCAAGGATTGGTCCCGGGAGATTATGCATGAGAGGAGGTCCTTCTTTGAAGAAAGGTACAAGGTGAAGTGCTTATGGTCTCTCAAGGAATTGATTCCGGACTACGATCTTCTGAGGGCTTCTTCCTCATTTTGGGATACTAGAAGGCATGTTTTTTGCCTTTCCTTCAACGAGATGGTCCCAACCGTCGAAGAATTTCGGGCCTTGCTTGGAGGTCCGGAGGTGGAAGAGATAGCGGTTCCTTTGCCCGGAGGGGCTTCTTTTGTTGACAGATTGTGCGTCCTCCTTCATCTTTCCCCGGAGGAAGCGCAAGGTATGATCCGTGGTCCCGATCATTTTGATATTTCCGGTCTCCCTGATAGGTTTAGGGGCTTAGGTTTGCTTGACGATGCCTATTGGGATGCCTTTGCACTTTGCATGTTCGGGACCTTGCTCATGGTCTATTCTTTTGGGATCTGTCATCGGTCTCTGCTGGATGTAGTCGTTCATTGTCGCTTGGGCAGAGATGTTGTACCTCTGATCCTGGGGGAGACTTTTCATGCTCTCGATAGGTTGGCTACCGGGAAGCGGTATATGCACGGGGGCAGCCCGTTCCTCTTGACCCTGTGGCTGATGGAGCGCTTGGGGGTTCTTCGGGAAACTCCTGACATGATCAAGCCTTGGACATTTGCCAGGAGGGGGGTTGCTGTGGATTTCGATGATCAGGGCTCATGGGAGCGTTGGATGGCTGGTCGCCAGACAGAAGATATCAGATGGTCAGTGCCTTGTTGGCGGGTGGAGACTCGCAGAGTGCTTCAGGACGGGTCTCATGTGGTTATGCTTCCGGGGCTTTCTCAGTCCAGCTTTTACATTCCGTCTTTGGTTCTGAGACAGTTCGGCTTGGAGCAGGTTCCTTTGGAGGACTTTGATGATATAGCCACCAGGGTGGTGGCTCCTGTTTCTATGGATGATCCTTCGGTGTTTTCCTTTCTTTCCCGAGCATGGAGGTATGACGTCTTTCCTCCTCGGGTTATCCTCAGGCGTCCGAGACCGGTGTTCCTGACCACTTGGTACCTGGATTGGTATGAGAGGCATCTGGGAGAGACTCAGGTGGCTATTTTGAGGCGGCGTGAGGCCATTGTGGGTGTGGAGGACCTGACAGTTTCTGAGAGGAGGAGGGCCGAGGCGAGGGCCAATCCTCATGACAGGAGCGGAGACGCTGTGACCGACTATGAGGCTTATGTCAAGAGACAAGAGAGGAGGACTCCTACTTTACCAGCCCGGCTACAGGAGATGAGAGATGACGCTAGGGCTACTAAGGCCCTGACAGAGGCTGGTCTGATAGATCCTGTTCCTATACCAGAGCTTGGTAGGAGGAAGACCGACATTTTTCCTGTTCAGAAGAAGAAGACTCGAAGGGGGAAGAAGAGGGGAGAGGCCAGTACGAGCGGCTTGGAGTGACCTTGAGGTTTCCGAGTATCCCTTTCTTGTCATGGCAGACACATTAGTTTGATTATGTATCTTAATTTCTTTTAGCAGGTTGCCAGTTGTAGGAATGAATCGGGCTTAGACTCATCAAAAAGTTTTTAACTTGTAATGAATATTTGAATTGCTTCAGAGTTTTTCGAGACGCTTTCATGGTCTGATCAGTGTATTGATTGTCAAAGTATGACTTTTATTTGTGTTTTAGACCGAACCGTTTCCGGCTGCCTACGTTCCCCTCATTTTGAGGAGCTCAGGTCTTCGTAGTTCAACCTGGTCGATTTTGTTTGTGTTTTTTTTTTTTGTTTGTTTTTTTGTTTTTGTTTTTTTTTTTTGGTTTCTTTTTGTTGTTTTTTTGTTTTTTGTTTTTTTTTTGGTGCAACCCTGTTTTTTACCTAGGCCGCCCTTTTCGGGTTTTCAACCTAGTTGGGTATTACTCTTTTAGCACTCTTTTTTTTTGACTCAGCATTTTACGCGTAGTATCTGCGCAGCTTGTCACCATTCACTGGGTGTACAAAGGGATTTCCGTCGAGGTCTGCAAGTTGCATGGCTCCTCCGGAGAAGATCTTTTGGACGATGTATGGCCCGACCCAGACAGGCTCCCATTTGCCAAGCGGGTTGACACGGACTGGGGGCTTCTCTTTCAAAACGAGATCCCCTTCTCGGATCTCCCGATGCTTTACTTTCTTGTCAAAGGCTCTGGCCATTCTTCCTTGGTAGGCTCGGATATGTTCCATTGCTTTCAATCTGCGTTCGTCTAGTAGGGCCAATTCATCATGGCGACTTTGGAGCCATTCGACCTCGTTGATCTGGCTTTCCAACAGCACACGGAGTGAGGGGATTTCCAATTCGATTGGGAGTACGGCTTCCATTCCGTATGTGAGGGCAAACGGTGTTTCCCCAGTTGCCGTTCTGACTGATGTTCTGTAGCCCCAGAGTGCTAGGGGTAACTTCTCGGGCCAATCTCTGCCTTGGACAGCCATTTTCCGGATAATATTTTCCAGAGTCTTGTTTGCTGCCTCGACGGCTCCGTTGGTTTGGGGCCTGTAAGGAGATGACTTGTGACGGGTTATTCTGAATTCTGCCAGCAGCCTGTCGCATTCCCCCTCGAAGTGGGATCCATTATCTGAGATGATTTCGGCTGGCAACCCGTATCTGCATATGATGTTCTCTTTGATGAAGAGGGCTACTTTCCTTGAGTTGAGGATTTTGTAGGATTTTGCTTCAACCCATTTGGTGAAATAGTCAACAGCTACCAGACGAACTCGTGGCCGTCATCGCCCGATGGTGTGATTTTGCCTATGACATCAATTCCCCAAGTGACGAAAGGCCAAGGGGTTGTCATGCATAACTCGTGAGGAGGCAAGTGATTAAGATTTGAGTATCGCCGACATTTGTCGCAGCTTTTGACGAACCGGATGTAGTCGGCTTCCATGGAGATCCAAAAGTACCCCATTCTCGCATGATTTGCATCGAGCTCGAGCATTCATGTGAGGGCTGCAGGTACCACCATGTATTTCTTTCATGAGTTCGGTAGCCTCTTGTTTGCCGATGCATCGCAGGAGGGGGCCTTGATAACGCTTCTTGTATAGCATATTTCCCAAAAGAACATAATGGGAGGCGAGCCGCTTCAGGGCTGAGAGACTTTTCGCTTTGATTCCTTCTTTATATTCCCCATCTTCATTTTTGAAGGAGGCTTCTCCGTTCTTAAGGTACTGATAGATCTGAGTGTACGGGATCACTGGCCGGTTCGGCCTCCGCTTCGATTTCAAAGCAATAAGCGGGGTTTTCTCTTCTCCCGACTCTGAATGGTTTGACGGACTTCCCTTCGGGTATTTCAACGAGGGAGGCTAGTGTTGCCAGAGCATCTGCAAATCTGTTGCGATCTCTGGGCAAGTAATGAAAGCTGATCTCCTTGAATTGAGTTACTAGCTCTTCCATGTAAGTGTGATATTTCTGCAGACCCGGGTCTACGGTCTTCCATTTGTTAGAGACCTGATTGATGATGAGGGCAGAGTCACCATACACCTCCAATTCCTTGATATTTCTTTCAAGGGCGGCTTCCAACCCGGCTATGCAAGCTTCATATTCAGCAGCGTTGTTGGTGACCTCGAAGTTCAACCTTACTGCTATGGGGGTGTGTTCGTCAGTAGGATCGACCAGAAGCATTCCTATTCCGTTCCCCCTTTTGTTTGACGCCCCGTCGAAGAAGAGTTGCCAGCGATTTTCTCCTTCTAGAGCAAAGATTCCATCATCGGGAAATTGAGGTTCAGGTCCTCGGGACTCATCACTTGGGAAATCGGCCAAATGTTCTGCCATTATGCGTCCTTTTACGGATTTCCTCGAAACATAAGTGATGTCGTATTCAGCCAAAAAGAATGACCATTTTGCCAACCTCATAGAGATGGAAGGCTTGTCGAACAGATATTTGATGGGGTCTATCCTTGAGACGAGATGTATCGGGTGAGACTGCATGTAGTGTTTCAACTTTCCCACTACCCAGACCAAACCTGCGCAAGTCTTTTCGCAAGCAGAGTAATTGAGTTCGCTTCCTTGGAGCTTTCTGCTTACGAAATAGATGGCGTTTTCGACCTTGGAATCTTTCTTCTCTTGAGCTAGCATAGCCCCAATTGCTGTATCCGTGACAGTTAGATATAGCAAGAGTGGCTTTTGCCGATGTGGTGGGCAAAGAATCGGAGGATTCACGAGGTATGCCTTGATCTGTTCAAAAGCAAGCTGACATTCTGGAGTCCATTCTGTGTAGGCATTTTTCTTCATCAACTTGAAGATCGGCTCGCAGATCGAGGTCAGCTGATTTACAAAGCGGCTTATGTATTGCAGTCTTCCCATGAAGGATTTCACTTCTGTCAGTGTCCGGGGTGGCTTCATTTCAACTATCGCCTTGATTTTCTGGGGGTCTACTTCAATTCCCCGTTCTGTCACCATATATCCTAGCACCTTGCCTCGTCTTACACCGAAGGTGCATTTGGCTGGATTCAGTCTCATGCTGTGGTCTCGGAGGCGGCCGAAGAATTTTCTCAAATCAACAAAGTGTTGGCCATCTGATCCTCTGGAGTGTATTATCATGTCGTCCACATAGACCTCAATTTCTTTGTGGATCATGTCATGGAACAGAGCTGTAGCTGCCCTCTGGTACGTAGCCCCAGCATTCTTTAGTCCGAACGGCATGACCGTGTAGCAGTAGGTGCCCCAAGGGGTTGTGAAGGCCGTTTTGGCTTGATCCTCTTCTGCCATTTTGATTTGGTTGTAACCGGCAAAACCGTCGACGAAGGATTTAACTTCATGGTTGGCCGTGGAATCTACCAAAATGTCGATGTTTGGCAGGGGGAAATCGTCTTTTGGACTGGCTTTGTTCAAGTCTCTGAAATCTACGCAACACCGGATCTTTCCGTTGGCCTTGGTCACTGTTACTATGTTGGAAAGCCATGTAGGGTATTCAATGACCCTGATGAACCCTGCCCTGAGCATCTTTTCTATCTCCTCTTTCACTTGTAGGGACCATTCGGGCTTAATTCTTCTTAGCTTCTGCTTTACTGGCTTGACTTCTGGGTCGAGCGGTATTCGGTGCTCAACTATGGAAGGATCAAGGCCTGGCATATCTTTATAGGACCATGCGAACACATCCACGAATTCTTTTAGCAGCTCAATTAGGGCGTCCCTTTCAGTCCCTTCGAAGAAACTACCAATCTGCGTCTCTTTAGGCTCTTCCGCAGTTCCCAAATTCACACTCGTCAAAATCTCTTCGGCAGCTTGGGCTCGATTTTCCTCTTTCCGGACAACCTGCTTAAAGATTTCTTTGATATATTGTTCATTTAATGTGTCTGCTTCTTCATCTAGTGAATCGTTATTAACTGTTTTTAGATCATTAGTTAATTCATCATTAGTTAAAGTGGCAATTAAGGGATACTCAGAAAGGTTCGTCATTTCATTGAGAATAAAAGGGAATACAGTATTGGCTACAATTTCGTGGTCTTCAGGCGTGAGGCCCTCGGACGACTCGGAAGACTCAAACTCAACAATGAGAGACTCAGAGGACTTTACAAAGGTTGACACAAAGGGACGGGGGACCAATCCAAGTTTGGTGATCATTTCTTCTTTGGTCGCGGACGGGCCTGAGAGAGTTTCCCAATTCTTTAGCGGCATTGCTGTCAGGGGCCTCATGACTCGGGGGCTGTCTCTTTTCTGTTCTCCTGTTATCATCTCTTTCTCTGAACCAGGATCAATTGTGTCCGGCGTCTGAAAACTGAGCATGTGGATGTAGGGATCTTCCTCAACTCTGGGCGATTCTATCTCGTCACAGTCTGACCGCTCAATCCAGATGTAAGGACGTATTGTGTCTCGGTGTGCTGCTGGAAAAATCTCGTGCCCCATGCTTGAGCGGAAAGGCTTAATAGGCAGTTCAGCAAGGAGGACGTCCCACACGACGTTCATAGATTCGAGTTGAGTATGACGATGCTTGTCGATCTTGATCATGAAAATTTCCTGGCTTGGCAGGGTCAGAGAGTAGGTTTGAAGAATGGTGACAAAGCTGTGATTAGGGACCGGGGGTTTGTGTGCCTGTACCATGGCGGTGTTCAATGTCTCCTTCCAGTATGCCTCCAAATGTTGGAAATGACAATTGAATCTGATGAATCGAACTTCTTCGGAATCTGCTCGCTTGAGTGCGTTGACATAATTGGCATCACCGGATTCTGGGGGATTCTGATGAGACTTGCCCCGATAGTCCCTTGGTCGGTTCGGAGGAGGTAGCCCCGGTGTCTGGCTAAGAGCATGCTTAGTGACGGTCTCTGCTTCGTTCCCTATGAGGAAACTGTCGCCCCTTATGACTTCGAGGTCCCCTTGTCGGTTAATGAATTTGACGCATTGGTGGAGAGTGGAAGCTATGGCTTTCATGTGATGCAACCAAGGGCGCCCTAATAGGGCTGTGAACTCGGAGGGGATATCCATTACATGGAACTTTGCTGGCACCATTTGGGTTTCATACCAGAGTTCCAGAACCACCGTCCCCAAGATGGGACGGGACGTGCCATCATATGCCTTGACTGACCGGGTAGATGGGATCATGTGCCTTTCATTGATGCGTAGGGCCCGCATCATGCTGAGGGGAAGGACATTAACGGCTGATCCGTTGTCCACCAATACTCCAGGGAGCGATACGGTGTTGAGCTTAATGGTGATGTACAAAGCTTCATTGTGTTGGGAAACATCTCTTGGCAAATCTTCGTCGCAGAAGGTGATCATGCTACCATATAGGCGAGGATCATAGATTTGGTGCTGGTCTGGAGAAGGAGAGTCATCAAGCCAGTCACTTCGTGCCTTTTTCTTGCGAGGTAGACCCTTTGCCGAAGCCCCTGGGTTATACTGAGGCCTTTTGTGGCGGTTGCCATCTCCGGTCAACATGTTGATTGAGTAGGAGCGACGAACAGGTGTTGGTCTTTCTTTGTCAGTGTGCACTCGGGAGCTGGTCAAACTGAATTTTGGCCGTTCCCGCGGGGGGATAGATTTCTGATTGGCAGTAGAGTTACCCGGGTCCACAGTATTCTGGTGTCCGAAAGTCTCAATTCTGTCGTCGGCAAGGCTTTTCTGCTCTTTTACCCCTGTTTGCTTTGGGGAAGACTGGCTGGAGTAGAGTACATAATAATCAAATCCCCCGAATGGCTCCCCGAGCGTACCCACGCTGGTATCACCGGCCTCGAATCTCTCCTTCAATTTTTGATGGGAGGAAATTTTCTTCTTCTTAGGAGGACGGTCCTCGTGTATCCAGTCCTGATAGTCCCTTTCAAGACAGTCGGGACAGTCACAGATATCCCACCAAATGTGTTCTACGGCTGGTGGCGGATTTGGGACCTCAGGTTGAGCGGTGCTGGAATAACTTTGAGTGGAACTGGTCCGGGGAGATCTGCTGTTGGGCTCATCTGGAAGCGAGTGAGAGGTATTAAGGTCCCGGGAAACAGGCATATGTTTGTCCTTCAAGGCAGCCCCAGTCAGTTGGGAGATTGTTAAGGTCCCGAAGTGGCGTGTGGCCTCTTCAATCCAGGCTTGCTGTCTTTTCTGGCGTTCCTCCAGGGCTTTGATGGCTAACCATATTTCTTCAACTGTTTCCTGATTTTCATCACCCAGGCTGATATTTGCGGGATCATCACTTTGAGAGGGGACAACTGACAGTATACCGAACTCTTTCGTCCCTGACTGCTGTTTGGGGGCCAGTTGCCCTGTAAGCCGACGGGCAGGAGTCCCGGCGGTGGAGACATAGGAATCTTGGGGTAGCATCTTGATGTATCCGGGATGATTAAGAAGAGGAGGAGAACCTTCTTCCTTCTTCGCGGTAAAAGTGCCATCGGAATTGAGACTGATAGTCAAACCATGACTTGCGACCACCCCCAGAAGGTCGTTAATTTGAGCCTCATGTCGAAGTCTCATCTGTTCTACCAACTGGATCCAATACTGGTCTGTCTGAGGGATTTTGGAGGGCAGAGTGACGTTGTCCCCATCATTACCGGCTGACGCAGACATTCTGAAATCCGGAGTCGGAACAAACGGCGAAGCTGATGACGCGCTTGACTCTTCCCAACTAATCAAACGGTGACCCGGTGTCCGGAACCAACCTTTGTGAGGAGCTGCGGGGAAAAAGGCACGAAGGTTCAGATGTCTGGGAATGGAAGGAGGGTAGGTGTTTGGGCATTGGGCTCATGCAACATGCAGTTATTTGTTCACGTTTACTTAAAACATATTTTATTAACCTAATCGGTTGGAAAAGATTTCTCTTCTTTTTCGCAAACTACTCTGGATCCTGGATCAGTGGGCCCCGTCACTACGTCTATAAGCCCCTCGTATTCCACCTGTATTTCGACCTCCCAGGGTGGACAGCCCCGGGCGAGGGTCCTATAGGGCAAGCGGGTCCCACCGACCGAAAGAAAAACGATCCTAAAAGTCTGGCGGGTAATCGAGTCTTAACGAGCATTCGATGTAAATTACGGACAAAGCTGACGTCAAAAGTCAAGATCATGTCCGAGGGCTCGACAAAAAGTCGGCATGATTTGGACTGATAAATGTCCACGATTGATCTTGACTTGTTGTCAGTTAGGCCGTAATTAGGCATGGAATAATCATTAATCCTTGATGACTCAGTGTCAATGCTGGGAGTCAGTGTATAATTTGTGCCAGTCAGAGCCGAAGTCAAGGCGCCGGTCAATATCTTGGTCAAAGTCTGCGGCGAAAAACCGGCAGAGCTTCGACTGATTAGGGTCCCCGAAAGATATCGAGTCGGTATGCCGACAAAGGCTTTGAAAGTAAAGATCTATACACAGACAGGGCATGACACAGACCAAACTAAAAACCAACCGGGTCTCGAACAAAGTGTGTCACGGACAAGTGCATGGTCGACACGAGGCTCCATGGGATGTTTGGGTAGTCCTGTGCTTGCACCGAGAGGCGTAATAAGACCAAACGGGCCGCGACAAGGATTTCCCCGGGTTAGGGACGTAGTGTGCAGTGTACGGTCAACGTGCGCGTAGTGTGCAAGCAGTCTATTTTCTTTTTCTGAGTAAAATAGAAATTTTTTATGTGTCTTAAAAATATGATGCATGATTTTTTTTTTGAAAATTTTCCTTTTTTTTTTTTGAAATTTTTTTTTTGAATTTTTTTTTTTTTTAAAATGAGCACATAAGCACACAAGCACAAAAATTCCGACAGTTAGGGACATGATTCCGACGGTCAAAATTTTGACTTTTCCCGAGGCGGCCAAAACAACACGAAAAATGTACAAAAATCAACACACACACACAAATGATTTTTAAAGCCGGGACGGAAGCTTGACCCTCAAAAGCTTTTTTCTTTTTTTTGAAAACGATGATACCGGTACGTGGGATTGTTAAACCACAATTTATCCCCGACTCGTGTTAGGAGGCGATAACGGGAAGTTTAATGGTTTCCACCAATATACCAAATATCATTTTTTTTTAAAAGCTTATTTCTCCCCAGCGGAGTCGCCACTGTGATGATGTGTCGCCATTTCGCGGGAAAAAATTCGATTTTTTGCGTTTCTTTGAAAAAACCAAATAAAACCCGGAAAAAGAACAGAGTCGCCACACCATTTTTGTTTTAAGGGCCAAAACTTTGAAAAATGCCCGAGATCAGAAATTTGGTTTCGGAGGTCATGTTACATGCCGGGAAGGACGTTAGTGTGCACCCGGAATACCTCGTAAAACGAGTCTTCCAAGCTGAAAATCATTTGTATGTGTGTGTGTGTTTGTGTGTTTTGGCCAAAATAATTTGAAACTCAGAAAAGTAAAAATTGGGATATCTTTTTAAGACTTTAAACTGATCCTATGATTTTTTGGAAGATTTTTGGGTTGAGATTTGGTACTCAAAAGACCTTTTGAAGTTGAGAGTCACTTCTGCCAGAATGAAAAAGGCAGTGGACCTTTGATTTTGAAATGGATTCAAGGGCCTTAAAACTTCACAATCTGGATAAACTCAGAGAATAAAAATTGTTCCAGACACCTTAAATAAGATTTGTACGAAGGAATTTTCCATTTTGGAGAAGATTTGAGGGGTCAAAACCTTCTGGAAACCTCAGATATTCATTCTGGATTTCCAGAAGGTGATGAACTGGCCTCTAAAAGAAAATTTGAAAAGAGGAGTTTTACTCACATAAAAAATAAAGTAAAAATATGTATGGAAATCTATGGATGTTGGCTACAAAAAGTGTTTTGTAGTCAACACCAAATTCCAAGTTTATCTGTATTCAAAAATTAAGACAATGGACTGGGGTCTTGGAAAATTGCTACTGGACAGCAACTTCTCAAGAAAGAAAATATGATTTTAAGGGGGGTTTTGCATCCATGCTTGTCCCCATTTACCTAGGTTTTGGTTAGTGATCACTTGACATTTTAGTGGTGAATCAACTATACCAAGCCATCCTTGGGGTACATTAGGACTAAGCACTTCATTTGCTTGGGGAGGAGAATTTTATCCTTTGAAAATGAGATTTGGTGCTGGAAAATGGTTTTTAGGGTTTTGAAAATGTATTTTCTTTGCAAGAAAGTAAGAAAACTTGAAAATAATGTTGATCCTTGTAGAAGATCATCCATGGAGATGAACTTCCATGGTGATCTTCTTGGATCTAAGACAAGAAGATGAATGAACTACATTTTGTAGCTTGAAAATGCATGCATGGATGAGAGATTTAGGGTAAGAAGAGGGAGGTTATACCTATCTTCTTAGTGTTTTGTGTTTGAAGGCTTGAATGCAAGAGTGTTTGGGTTTGATTTGAGTGAGTGAAAGTTGGGAAGATTCAAGAGAAAAAGGTGACAATTCTTATAGAATTCTCACTGTTTTCTCAAGTATTTTCGCCAAATGCTGTGAATTGTGTTCTTCTTTTTTCTTCTTTTTTTGTGACTGGAGGGCTCAATTTATAGCCCTCTGAATTTTACAAACCTATCCGCGCGGATAGGACCTGCAGCGTGCACTGTTCATTAAATGCTGCTCCAGGCTTTGGACACAAGGAATAATCTTTTTTAAAATTCAAATTAACCAGCCAGATTTTGTTTCCAGCCATTTCTTTTTTTGGTTTTTCTTATTTCTTTTGCTTTTTTGATTCCTTTCCTTGGTTTATCTTTTTTTGGCAATCCCTAATCTACCCTTACTTGGTTAGAAATGTTAGGAATGTTAGGAATTGTTAGAAATGTTATAACTTTCGTTAATTTTCTAACGAAAAATTCTAACAAGCTCAAATTGGAGCACTTACACAAATACACGGCTCCTGTCCACATCAGCGACATCCCTTCTGACAGAGGATCCTCCTTCCCTGACAGGCCCATTTAGATGCGGACACGTGTATGCGGTCAGATACCAAAGTGCCCCTTAGGGCTGACCTCATGGCTTACGTCAGCGAGCAGCTCCCCATTGCCTATAAATAGAAGACCTTTGTCCCCTTGGACAAGGTAAGTTCCAAATATACAGTGTAAGCCATATTATTCTCAAACCCTAAGCACTCACACACACTCAAGGTATTCAAAGCCTTCTATACTCAGTAATCTTACTTTCACACCCGAGGGCCTGAGTTGGATTAACATCCAACTTTGACCTTAACGGAGCTTCATTTGTGTTGTGTTATAGGTACATCAAACCACCAAAAATATCCTTCCAGATATCCTTGAACCGCTCCTGACCCTGAAAAGCTTGGCGTCATCAGTGGTTCCATTGCCGGGAACATTTCATTCTTGTTTCTCGTAAAATCTTTGTTTTCAGACACACTTTGTGTTCTAAACAGCTGACCGTTAAAAGACTCTTCTTTTCAGTCATTTTCTTCTTTTCAAAACATGTCTAAAACTTTTCAAAATGCTGGTCACTTAACCATTGAGCCAAATGACCAGGCCTCACCTTCCAATCTCAATAAGGAAAACCCTACCAACTCCGTTTTTAATAGGATGGGGGCCCGTTCTCAGCCACAAAAAAGCCTCTCCCTTGTTCAAAGGGTTTTGCATAGGCTAACAGATGAGGCCAGAGCTGAAAAAGCCCAAGCTCTCCTAAACAATAGCCCAAAAACTTCCCAAGCCCCTATAAAAAACACCGCCTTAAACACTCCCCTCTCCCCGAACCAGATCCTGAAGAGGCAAGAGATCCTCGCCGCCAAATCCAAACTGGTCGCTGAGGCCATGGCCATCAACGACGCTCAAATGGAGATGTTTGAGATAGAGGCCAACGGCGGACTGCAGTTCCCACAAGGGTCACAAAGGTTCTCCCAACGAGCCCCCGCTAACTCGCTTGCTAGTCAAGCTAGGAGGGCAAACCGGGTGGAACCAACCCTTGATCGCGGACAGCTGGCCAGACGCAGTCTGGTGCATGTGGATGATAGCGAGGAGGCTGGGGAAGAAGCACAATCTAATCGCCATGCGAGCCCCAAGTCAGAACCCTGGCTCACGCCGGGCAAAGGGCCGTGGCTCATCGGGCCAAAAAACAAAAGGTTGACAATCAGAGCCCTGAATTTGTCAAATTTATGCAAGAGATGTGGGAGACCCACCAGAAAGCAGCCCAAAGGTGTGGCCGCACCATGGATGCCTTCAGCGACAAGATCGCTCAGTCACCTATTCAGAAGGGCAAGCCCCACCAGATGGATACATATGGTGGCTCCAAGAATGCCAAGAGCCATATGGGACGATTCGAGGGACAGATGGCCCTATTCTCGTCGGACGAATCGGTGATGTGCAAGGCCTTGGTTGCGACCTTCACGGGCAAGGCCCTATCTTGGATGCTGGCCCTCAAGCCCCGGTCCATCCAATATTTCAGTCAGTTTAGAAGCCTCTTTTCAAATGCCTTTGCTGGGGCCGGTGAGCCCGCTCGACCAAAGATAGATCTTGTCCGTGTCAAGCAGGCCGCAAACGAGACCACAAAAAACTACATCTCTCGGTTCCAAAAGGTGAGCGAGGAGATAGTGGATTTGGAGGAAGAAGACATCAGACTCTGCTTTGAGGGTGGCCTCAGCTCCTCTTTCCTCAAAATGAATTTTGCCTCCAACCGGCCAAAAACCGTCGAGGAGATGTATGAAAGGGCCTCTGCCATTGCCTCCGCGAAAGAACCTAATGAGCCCGCTGCCCGTGCACCCGTAAAAGAGAGAATCAGCCAGGTCCAGGACACCACCCCAGAGCCTGCCCGCACTAACAATCAAGGCAAGAACCGAGGCCGTTGGTCGGATAAACTCCGAAAAGTTATGGATGAAACAGTTTATACCCCCCTCACCGAGCCGCGGGCAGTGATCATGAGAGCCTCTGAATTTCCCCCTCCTCCCCCAATGATCCGGAAGCCAAATGAGAGGAGTAGGGCCAAGTTCTGCGAATATCACAATGACCACGGTCATGGCACTGAAGACTGCTTCCAGTTGAAGCGAATTATTCAGCAAAAGATCAATGACGGGGAGCTAACCAAATGGGTTAAAGGCAATAACAATACCAACAATAACAATCAACAGCGGGCACGAGGCACGCGTGGCCCTGAGAGGAACGAGAGAGATAAATACGATGACGATTTGGGGGACTACGATATTAATTTCATTGGCGAGGAGCCTCCATCCAACAAACAGCTCTCCATTCAGATTCGAACATTGGAGAAGGTTTTCTTAATCCCCCAATGGCTCCTGAGGAAGAGCAAGAAATAGGGTTCAAAAAGAGTGAACTTGCCTCCTCCCTATTTCACTCTACTCAGCCCATAACCCTTCACATAAAAATTTATCAAGCCAACATACACCGAGTTTTAATTGATACGGGCGCGGCCAGGGATATACTCTACTACCACACGTCGGTAGGCATGAGAATGACCGAGGCTAACCTGACTCCTTATGCGGGCATGCTTGAGGGGTTCACCAATCACGCCGTTGGGGTAAAGGGGACGATTGTATTTGAAGTAACTATCGGGGAAAAACTCATGCAGAAGACGGTCAAAATTACTTTCATGGTGGTCGATCTTCCTTCCCAATACAACGCCATTCTCGGCATAACTGCTCAGGCCGAATTGGGAATAGTTGCTTCCGTTTCCCACCAAAGGGTGAAATTTAACACCCCGGGCGGGGTTGCCACCATCAAGAACCAGCCTGGGAGATTCCTACGAGCACTAGAGGAGAAGAGAAAAGCTAGTAAAGGCCAGACATCCTGCCCTCAGAAAGAGGGCGAGGACAAAGCGAAAAAAGGGAAAGCCCTTGAAATTGTTCCGGCTCCCATTCCTATTGGCATGCTTTCTTTCCATACCACCAAGGTGGAGCTCAAAACGAGCAGAAAATCAAAACAGTTGGCCCCTATTGAAGGAGGGTACAATGATATGGGAATTGAGGGAAAGATTGACCGCGAGGTCATATATTCCATGGCAGCGCTGACCGGAGCCCAGGTCAACCCCCCAACAATTGTCATTGACTCCTTGCATAATCGTGAAATCAGCGACCTTCGACCTAACGATGAGCTCGAGGAGGTGGTAATCAACTTCCACTTCCCCGAGCAAACTGTTAAGGTCGGGCTGGAAATTCACCACGAGGAGAGAAGGGTCCTTATTGAGTTCCTTCGAGCAAACTGTGATGTGTTCGCCTGGAGGGTGGAGGATATGCAGGGAATCAGTGAGGACGTGATCCTCCATAAAATCAATGATGACCCATCCTTCAAGAACATTCATCAAAAATCGAGGTACTTCTCCCCGGAGAAGGATATTGTGATCAAGGAAGAGGTAGAGAAATTGCTCAAAGCGGGGATAATAAAGGAGATTTCCTAACCCAAATGGCTAGCAAATGTAGTAATGGTCAAAAAGTCCAACGACAAGTGGAGGATGTGTGTTGATTTCACTGATCTCAACAAGGCATGCCCCAAAGACTACTTCTCTCTTCCTCGCATAGACAGATTGGTGGACTTAATAGCCGGTCACAGAGTATTGAGCTTCATTGATGCATACTCCGGCTACCATCAGATCCAGATGGCACCTGAAGATGTCCGCTCCGTAGCTTTCATTGCTGCGGGCAAGACTTACTGTTACACTATGATGCCCTTCGGGCTAAAAAATGTAGGAGCCACCTATCAACGAATGGTTAATCTTGTCTTCAAAAACCAACTAGGTAGAAACCTTGAGTCCTACATTGATGACATGGTTATAAAAACAAAGGAAAACTCCCACGAGCTCGACGTGGAGGAAACTTTCTCAAACTTGCGCCGCAACAACATGAAACTGAATCCCCTTAAGTGCGCTTTTGGGGTCAAGGCGGGCAAGTTTCTAGGATTCATGGTCAACCAGCGGGGAATAGAAGCAAATCCCGAAAAAATTCAAGCGCTATTGGACATGAAACCTCCTGCTTGCATGAAGGATGTACAGAAACTCAATGGCCGCATCACCGCACTTGGCCGCTTCATCTCACGGTGAGCAGAGAGATGCCTCCCCTTCTTCAAAACTTTGAAAGGGGGTAAGAGAGCTGACGAATTTGCATGGAGTCATGACTGTCATCAAGATTTTGAAAAAGTCAAAAAATACCTCGGGCAGCCCCCTCTACTCAGCAGCCCGATGCCCGGGGAAGAGCTTTTTCTGTTTTTAGCAGTTACTGATCTGGCAGTAGCTGTTGTTCTTGTAAGGGAGGATAATAACTCCCAAAAAACAGTTTATTATGTATCCAAGGCATTGT
Organism: Adenophora triphylla var. japonica; assembly: GCA_022495995.1. Lineage (NCBI taxonomy): Eukaryota > Viridiplantae > Streptophyta > Magnoliopsida > Asterales > Campanulaceae > Adenophora > Adenophora triphylla. The sequence goes on from JAFEMH010001374.1 coordinate 93,313, forward strand.
CCGCCGTAGAAGGGCGTTATCTTAATATATAGAAGTTAGCTTACGCCTTGCTTGTATCTGCTCGAAAATTAAGAGCCTACTTTTCTGCACACCCTATAACTGTACTAACTGAGGCCCCGCTTAGAAAGGTTTTACATAAACCAGAGTCCTCGGGGAGAATGCTAGCTTGGTCTATAGAACTCACTGAGTTCCAGATCACCTACTCCCCGAGAAGGACAATCAGAGCACAGGCCTTAGCAGATTTTGTGGCAGAAATGTCATTTAAACTAGTGGACAGCGACCTGGGAAAACGAAAGCGGGCAGAATCAGAGGAAGCCCCAGATAGCTCGAGCACTGAGATTATACAGCCAAAGGAGCGTCCAGAAGAAGTATGGACTTTATTCGTGGACGGCTCTGCGAGCAAGTTAATTAGTGGATCGGGCATACTCCTGATCGCACCCTGCGGGGAGAAATTCAAAAGAGACTTGAGATTCAAGTTCGAGGCATCAAACAATCAAGCTGAGTATGAAGCGATTATAGCGGGCATGGAATTGTCAAGAGACTTGGGAGTTCAGAATATTGAAATCAACAGTGACTCTCAGCTTATAGTAAATCAAATTAGGGGGGAGTATGATACAATCAACCCAGTACTAACTCAGTACTGTGGTCTTGCAAAAACCCTCATCCAAAATTTCACCTACTATGAGCTGAACCAAGTCATGAGAGAGAATAACACGGAGGCTGACCTCCTCTCCAGAATAACCGATCAAGAAATCATAGACTTAGAGACAGATTGCCAGATAGAATTCACAGAAAGACCTGCTATAGATCGGATTCAGATAAACAATATTGAGGATCAAGTAAGGGACTGGGTAGATGAGATCAAGGATTACATCGAGAAGCAGACCCTCCCAGAAGATCCAGCAAGGGCTAGCGCCATTAGAGCGGTGTCCGCGAAATACGTCATCCTGGATGGAGTACTTTTTCGGCGATCATTCACCAAGCCTCTGCTAAGATGTGTCAAAACTCACATGGTCACCAACTTACTCTATGAGGTTCACGAAGGAGTTTGTGGCGGACATCCCGGTGCTCGCACTCTCTCAGACAAGATCAAATTTCAGGGATTCTTTTGGCCCACAATGAGAAGAGATGCGCAGGAGTACGTGAGGAAGTGTGATAAATGATAGAGATTTGCGGACATCCCTAGACTACCATCAACAGAGCAAACTTTGGTTGTACCATCGTGGTCGTTTGATACATGGGGGATTGATCTCATTGGACCCTTTCCAACTGCTCGAGGAAGCATTAAGTATACCATTGTGGCCGTGGATTATTTTACCAAGTGGACGGAAGCAAAGGGCTTAGCCACTATCTCCGAGGAGAATACTATCAATTTTGTCCACGACCACATCTATTGCCGATTTGGGGTTCCGCGAGCAATATTTTCGAACAATGGCACTCAGTTCTCCGCAAAATTCACTGCTGAATATGTGAGAATGAAAGTACAACATCGTCAGTCCGCAGTTGCTTATCCCCAGGGAAATGGCCAAGCTGAGGCCGCGAACAAGCTAGTCCTGACCGCCCTAAAGAAAAACTTGGAGCGACAAGGAGGACGATGGTTGGACGAGCTCCAGACCGCATTGTGGGTTATCCGCACCACAATCAGAAATTCAACAAGAAAAACTCCTTTCTCGCTCACGTATGGGTCAGAGGCAATGGCTCCAGTTGAGGTAGCCCTACCCTCGTAAAGAGTCACATACTTCGATGATTCTCAAAATGAGGCAAACAGAAGGTGTGACCTGGACGATCTCGAAGGAAGGAGAATGCGGGCAAATGAAAAAATGGTGAACTACAAGCAAAAGGCGAAGAAGCACCATGATAAAAGAGTAAACAGGAGAAGTTTTTCAGTGGGAGATTGGGTACTTAGAAATGTGGAGGTCCAAGGGACCCAACATGGTTTCAACAAACTCTCCCCAAAATGGGAAGGTCCATATGAGGTTACCAAAATAATCAAGGAGGGAACCTACATATTGCGGATAAAGGAAGAAAAAGAGCTCAAGCACGCTTGGAATAGCGATCACCTTAAAAAAATACTTCTTTTGATATCTTTGTAAATTTTTGAGGGAGTATAGACCCCTATATATATAGGTATGAAGTTATCACTAAATTTTTGTGCAAAACTGTTGTAGCACTATCCCCACCAGCCTCAAAAGCTGAGGTGGATGCCCGCAAGCGGATGCCAGTAGGTTCTAGGGCCAATATATGAGCTCCTACCTACTGATGCACAAAGATCCATTGCGATCCGCACGCCTATATGGGTACAAAGGCCATTACGCCCGTAGTCGATCACGGACACGACACACTGTCCTGCCCGCGTGACACCACCAAGAAAAAGTGGATATAGATGCAAGTGGGGACAAAGGCCAAAGCCCGGACCCACTAAATGCGCGAAGGCCTTTTTTAGGGCCGTTACTCGCATGCCTGTATGTGACAAAGGCCAACATATGAGCCCGCTTACATGATCGCCACAAGACCCTCACGAAAAACTCAAGAAGTTTTAAATAAAGGGTCAAACTGCGTGAACCACCAATAAGTGGATACAGATGCCGGTAGGTTAAAGGGCCAATATGTTAATTATGCTCCTACCTACTGTTGCGTAGACTATCGCCTCACGGCCACACTCTACACGCCCTATGAAAGTAGCTTGCCTTGGTTGCATTTGACTTACACCACGGCTCGCAAGGCTGGGAATAAGTGTAAATGGATGGGAGTGATCAAAAGAGTTTAACAAAGCTAAATAGACAAACGGGGTTAAGGCCTCAAAGTTTGCCACAAGGCCAAACAAACGCGGTCACATAGAAATAGGGCTGACTCTCACAAAAAATCCAAGAGATTTTGAATACAGAGTTAGGAAAACTCAAAAACGCGGGCAGAAGGCCTACTAAGCCTTTGACCGCGGAAGAGAGTATAAAATTTAATTGTTAGTCAAAAACGCTGGAAAAAGTAAAAGCAAGAATGCAAGTACTAAGGTACTCAAATATTGCCAACACTCAAAATAAGCCTACGAGGACAAGTAATTAAGAGAAAAAATGTTTCCATTAATAGAAAAAACAATTTACAAGTGTCCTACAAATCTATTACAACAAAAGAAAAGAAAAATCCTAAACTAGAGGAGCCGAGTCCTTGGAAGCTTCAGTAACCACCTCTGTGGCCGCACCATCCGTGGTTGCCTCGGAGGTCGGAGTAGGAGAGGGAAGCCTTGTCACGAGCAGCTCAGTAATAGGATCGAGGGGGGCTCAGTGAAAACAGGGATAGGAGCTGCCCGTATAGAAAAAACGTCACCAATGGCCGGCTCGTTGGGAAGGACGCGAGCAATGGCTGCCTCATAGGACAACTCCTCATCCCCGAACCTCAGAGCGTACACTTTCTCGATGAGAGCGATGGCAGTGACTTCGGCCACCGACGACAGGGAGGCTGCTGCTGATAAATCCAAGCCTTTGATGTCATCGGCGAACAGCGGGACTAGTGCGTGCCCGGGCAGGCACTCCGCATCAGTAGCAACCAGTGAGCCAATCATGGACAACTGCTGTGCGGAGAACTTGCCCGTGGCAGCAAAATTCTGGATCAGTGTCCGGCATTCGGCCTCATACTGAGCCAAATTCTCAGCGGCAAGAAAATTCTTACAATCCTCAGAATTTTTGTATTCCTCCACCGCCTCTCCTGAAACGGCTCGACACAAGCCTGATCTCCTCCAGCCTCCAACCGCTTATATGGGAGGGTCGGTCGAGAAGCTCATCCACCTTGGCCTCCAGTACCAAGACCTGCTTCTTAGTGGCCTCCAACTTGTCCGCGAGCTCCGCGTTCCTCTTCTCAAGCTCAGCCTTCTGCCCGCAGAGCTCATCCCGCTGACCCTTGGCTTTCTCCAAGTCCTTCTCCACCACCGCCAGCCGGTCGGAGAAGTCCTTCAAATCATTCTCCTTCTCAGAGAGAGTTTTCTCCTTGGCATCAAGAAGGGAGTTCAAGGTCTGGACCTTTTCCTCCGCCAAGGTCAGCTCGCGGAGCTTGTCCGCCAAGATCTTGGTGTTGCTATCAACCTCAGTGGACAGGCTGTCGCAGCATTCCCGCAGCCTCATAGATTTGTTGCCCGCCTGCGAAGAGGAAGATCAAAAAATTAGAGCAAAAACAGAAATCCAGAGTGGGGAGATAAAACAGTTAGGCAGGTCCCCACCTCGGTAAAGGCAAGACCAATGTCCCCCATCAGGGCAGACGGATTATCCTTGACAACTACGTTCTTGTAGAAGTCCGGGGAGAAGAGCCGGTTGATAAGGCCGATCCCAACGGTAGAGTTGTTGACATTCCTTGTATAGATGTCCACCCCAATAATGGCAGGCACATCAGATAGCCTCTTCCTAATGGCCAGTGTCTCCTCGCGAGTGCTGAGGGAGGCCACGAGGTAGGAAGATGAGCAAAGAGACCTCCCTTCAAGAGGAGCGGTGGAGGAGATCGCAGCAGAAGTAGTGGTAGCCCAGAGGGGTGCCTCCCCTACTTTCTGGGACTTAGAGGCCCTGTGCCCCAAATCCCCTTCTCTATAAACCCTCTTCCTGGAATCTTGATTGTGCCCGGAGGCAATGGTGCGGCCAGGAGAGGAAGAGGCGCGGAAAGCATGGGCAGGGGGGACCCTTTGGGGGTGGAGGCAGATCCTTAGTAGGGACCACTTTGGGACCGGTGAGGGTGTTGCCATCCCTCCTGTCTCTCACGGGCAAATTGGCTTCCTTGCCCGGGGCTGCTCCCAAGGCAGCCTGCCTCTTCACAGCAGCCTCTTTCTGGGTCTTTATATTTCTGGCCTTCAGTTCTTTGGCGCTCAGGGGGGCCATCAGAAGTAATATTCTTCGGGGTCTACTCTGAAAAAAAAACAGAATTGGTTAAGGGCGGTTCGGAAAATAAAAAGCAAGAAAATTACAACAGTTCTCAAAAAGAATAGGGCCAACCAGACCTAGACTCAATGACCAAAATGTCCTTCTGATTCCATTGGTCAAATTTGTTCGAGGGAGGAGAGAAGGTCCGGGCAGAATAGTTCTTAGCCTTCAGGCTCAGGTTACCATTGCTGATCTGGTTCTGGTAATAGGCATAAAGCCCAGAAAGGGTGGGTTCGTAGCCCAAGACCCTGCAAACCGTTATGAAGGAAACGAGGGCCCTAATGGCATTTGGAGTCAGGTGCATGGGGAGGCAGCTGTTGAAGGTAAGGAAAAAATAGAAAAAGGGATCTAGGGGAAGTCTCAGGCCATTCACAAACTGGGCCCCATAAAAAATGCATGCCCTATTGTCCTCGCGGACATCTGCTACAGTCTCTGGCCGCAGCTTTTCCTTATCCTTCATCTGAACGTGCCCAAGGGTGCGGACACGGAACTCTTTGGGGTCCACATTGTAGAGGGTATATATCTCCTCCTCCCAGTCTATGGTCTCCGTCTCCTTGGCTTTCCTCTTACGGCCTCGGCCAGGATTGGCCTCAGCAGCAGGTCTCTTGCCTCTCCCTCGGGCAGGGACAACAACAACCTCCTCAGAATCAAAGTCCTCAAAGGCATCAACAATTTCTTTTACCCTCTGGGAGGTGCCCGTGGCCATCCGATCACCTTGGTCGCGATCATCATCCTCGGTCTCCGAGCTCGTGGAGCCAAAGAGACCGGTGGATGAACCACGAGCAGGGGTGTGAATGTGGTGCCCAAATTTTGTTGGATTCACGCGAGTTTGAAGACATCCGGTTTAATTTGAAAAACGGAGTCGCCACGCCATTTTGATTACCTCAAAACTTTGAAAAAAAGGTTTTTACTGGGTTCTGAGGTTAAGTTACCCCTCGTGGGAAGAACGTTTGGCGTTCACCCAAAGTGCTCATGAGCAAGTCTCCCAAGATTTCATTAATCGTGCTTGCTTGCGTGCTTTCTTGTGTGTACGTGTTTGAGAAAAGGGGGAATGTCCCAAGTTGTCTTCCTGACGTACAAACCTTTGGCTGGTTGTCGCTCGGGATTCCTTTTGAATTTTATGTATTTGGGATTATGATCCCGTCCTCATCTTATGACTTGTGATCATCGCATTTTAACCTCGGGACCCTCGGGACTTGCATGATCGAGAGAATGACTCTCTTTTGGTCAAAGATGAGGTTCTTTAGAAAAGGAGGGTCCTTAGCCCATCAATCCTACGCTTTAAGACGGTCGAGCTCGTATAGAGGCTTCTTACTCTTTCTTAAGCGATAATTGGAGATATAGGGTTCAAGGTTGTCCCTTTCTAAAGAGGTTATGGAACCTTTAATGGAAGCATTTTAACCTTTAGTGAAAAGATGGCATTTTAGAGTGTAAAGAATGTCTTTTGGTCAGTAAGGGACGCCTTTTGTGCAAAGAAAAGATTTTTATGTAAAGAATGCACTTTTATGTTGGAAAATAGTATTTAATACATAAATGATGTATGAAAATGGAAAAGAATGATTTTTTAATGCAAAGTATGCATTTTGAGTGTGAAAATGAGTTTTTTTGAATGCAAAAGATGCATCTTTAATGTGAAAAGGGGATTTTTTTTGAGTGCAAAGATGTCATTTTGGTGAAAAAGATATTCTTTTAATGCAAATGGTGCTGCTCTTTATGCAAATGTTTTAGTTGAAATGCAGATTGATGCATTAGAAAAGACAAACATTGATTACAAATTTAAAAAGATGAGAAATCTCGCAACCGGCTACTTATGTCGCGCGTGACATAGCCGCCATGTCCGCTGACATAACAAGCCATTTTGCGTAAGTTTAAAACTCCGAGATTTGCAGAGGTAACAAGGCACCAAAATGGTCAAGTTACTTCACAAACAAATCTCAGAGAGCATGTTTATTGATAATGAACACTTCAAGAGGGTGTGGACATGAGGGATCCACACTCATCTTGAGTGTTCATGCAAAACCAAGTCAAACCGGAGCTTTTACATGAAATGTGATGAAATCGAATGTGGATCTATGAAATATGAAGCTAAATCATGTAACTTTAATCAGAATGTCACATTATCAATGCATGTAGCATGTAGATCTTATGTATAATGAAGATAGGAAGGGTAGAAAATCGTTACCCTTGAAGACCACGACTCCCTATATCAAGTTAGATATAGGGGCCTTCGAAACAGCAACCTCCGGGGACTGAGTTCAAGCCTTGGCTCCGTGGGAATCCTTGGTTCTTGGTGTGTGTGAAAAGTGTGTGTGTGGGAAGTGTGTGTGGGATTGATTTGGGAAGATTGGTGTGGTTTGGGAGGTATGTGAGGAGAGAGGAGGCTTCTGGGCGTATTCCCTATAGAGGGGGACTGAGGGGTGGAAGAGGTGTGTGTAAAATGAGAGGTGAAGGCCTCTATTTATAGGCTGCCTGCATGGGCTTGTTATGTCGCACGACATGATAAGCCATAACCGTTTTCCTTCTAGAAACATGCAAGGTGGCATGGTTCTAGAACTCTCTCGGGTCAAGCGGTTATGTCGCACGACATAAGTAGCCACATGTAGCTTCCTTCTAGAAACATGCAAGGTGGCAAAAAGTTTCTAGAAGGTTTCATGGCCTATTATGTCGCACGACATAAGTAGCCACACTGGATCCTTCTAGAAACATGCAAAGTGGCGCCTTTCTGTAAGGGAATTCCTCATGAAATAAAAACGTGTTTCTTTGGCTCCAAGCAATCTCTTATCCCCTTAGGTGATTTGAAACAGTTCCGAAATTGTTCCGGAACTCTAGGAAAGTCCGGGGAATTACCGGAAAACTTGCCGGAATTGCCGGGAAACTTAACCGGAAGGCATGAGCCAGATTTGGGTACTTACAAGGGGCCACCTCAGATTCACTCTCCTCGCCTCCGGTCACCTCAAAGTTCAGAGGCTCAAGCTCCTCACTGCTACTCAATTCAATTGTATTCGCACCAGGGGCCCCGGGCACAACATCAGGAAAAATTGTCCTCAGGGGGAGAATATCTAAAGGATCGCTCAGGTCCGCGGTGTCCTGTGCCCGCTTCTCATTGGTTTGGTTGGGATCCATCAGTTCACACTTCTCCCAGTCAACTATCTGGTCGGGGACGCGAATCGCTCTCCTCACTAGTTCTACGGCGTTTAGGGCCGAATCTCTCTCACGAGGAAACCTGCACAAAACCCCCATCACAAAATTTCTCAGCCTACTCGTATCCCCCAACACCAATACATCACCATTCACAATTATTTTCTTCTTCTTGGCCTCCCACAACCGGGGTGGGACAAACGGCCCCCATTGGGATTTTTCACAAAAATATTGGAAGCACTCCATGGATAACCTAAGCCAACCATGAGCTACCTTCCTATAAATCCCCCCTGTCCGTTTACAAACGGCAAAGGTATCTGGAGTACTCCCATCCCCTAATTCTATCGGACGACGAGGCCCAAATTCGCGGGTAGTCATTAAAGCCCAAAAGAAATAGAGAAGAAATGAAGAAGAAACACAAAAATTACTTACGAAGGAGGGAATCAAGGGTAGATTCAAGGGAGGAAAAGCACAAGTACGCAACAAATTTTCTCTCTCTCAAAAGCAGTTGAGGGTTTGAGGGTGGTAAAAGGGTTTGAGGAAGAAGGGTTTGGTATTTATAAGGCCTACCTATACGGGTTAACCCGTTTGACCCGTATTAATTAGCCCCTAAACCGTTCCTCGAACCACGAACCGTCTTCAAACGTTTGAAAATTCAAAAAATTCCCCAGTTAGCATTTATGGCGCCCCTTGGATGGCTGACACGTACCCTCCGTACGTGTCACGCGCTGCCTTTTCATATGCCAAGGGGCCCACTTGCTAACCGGGAGACAGAGCCTACAAGGGACCACGTGTCTCCCATCCGTGCCTCCCGAACGTGCCTATAAGCACAGGAGGCCAAGCAACCACCAGCAAAAAACGCCAACACTGGTGCCCGCTGGAGGAGCGATCTGGGTGAACCGAGCTTCTAGTAGCTCTTCGCTCAGACCATAAATAATCACACTTGGAGCTAGGGGCCACTGATGAGCCCGGACCTGCTGGACCGGGCTCACGCTCGGTCTGGTCCAAGGAACCAGTGACGTGGCATTCCCTAGACCGTCGGAGTCAAGACCGCGGACAAATAGACCCCTGAGGTCAAAACCGCGCTCCTCTCCGCTTCATCCTACTCCAGACCGGAGGGATCCTGACCGCTGGACTGGTGCCCGCTGGAGGAGCGATCTGGGTGAACCGAGCTTCTAGTAGCTCCTCGCTCAGACCATAAATAATCACACTTGGAGCTAGGGGCCACTGATGAGCCCGTACATGCTGGACCGGGCCCACGCTCGGTCTGGTCCAAGAAACCAGTGACGTGGCATTTCCTAGACCGCCAGAGTCAAGACCGCGGACAAATAGACCCCTGAGGTCAAGACCGCGCTCCTCTCCGCTTCATCCTACTCCAGACCGGAGGGATCCTGACCGCTGGATTGGTGCCCGCAGGAGGTATGATTGCTCCATTCGTGCCCGCGTCAAATACCTTTGACCGCGCCCAAGATGTTGACCGCGGGCTCATACCTGCCTCCCGGTTATCTCAGCCTGCCTCCCGGTTAATGGCAAACCTTACTGAGCAAGTTAGCTTACTGGCTCTGACATGCAAGTGGCTGGCTCACTCCCATCGCATTCAATGTGGCTCAGTCAGGCGCCTACAATGGCATTAAATGCGCCGCGCCGGATAAACGGCTCCTGTCCACATCAGCGACATCCCTTCTGACAGAGGATCCTCCTTCCCTGGCAGGCCCAATTAGATGCGGACACGTGTATGCAGTCAAATACCAAAGTGCCCCTTAGGGCTGACCTCATGGCTTACGTCAGCGAGCAGCTCCCCATTGCCTATAAATAGAAGACCTTTGTCCCCTTGGACAAGGTAAGTTCCAAATATACATTGTAAGCCATATTATTTTCAAACCCTAAGCACGCACTCACACACACTCAAGGTATTCAAAGCCTTCTATACTCAATAATCTTACTCTCACACCCGAGGGCCTGAGTTGGATTAACATCCAACTTTGACCTTAATGGTGCTTCATTTCTGTTGTGTTATAGGTACATCAAACCACTAAAAATATCCTGCCAGATATCCTTGAACCGCTCCTGACCCTGAAAAGCTTGGCGTCATCAAACATCATCATCCACCTTCAACCTGAATGCTATAAGCCCCACAGCAATTTCATCCTCTTTCGATCTAATTTCAAATCCAACCACTGTTCTTTGATTGTTTAATCTTTCCTTGTTTTAGTTCGATTATCGTATCTCCGCCTTAGCTAATTCTCTACACCCAGATCCAGATCATCGATTTTTTTATTCTTCTTTTTATTGTTCAAATTTCTTACTTTTGAAACCCTGATTTGGGTTTGAGTTCCCTACTTTAGAAACCCATATTTGGGTTTGCCATTCATACCTTTGAATACCAGATATATGGGTTTGAATTTGACTCTAATTTTCATACTGATTTTTTTTAAAAAAATGACGGTGGTGGTCGTGGTTTATTTGATTTCGTGGATTGAGATTGGTGGTTATGGTGGGGTTTGGTAAGAAAACATGTGTTCTCAGTATTGACGTTGGGAGGAAGAAGCAGTAGGGATGGCTATGGAGGTGGGAGGAAGAAGGAGGTGGGTGGTGGGTGGAAGAGGGAAGAGGGGTTATTTGTAAATTATAATTTTAAACTATTACCCCTTTTAAATTATTTTAGTTCATCTTTTACTTTATTAATTTATACTTAAAACTTTTAGTAATTGTGTTGTTTCAATTACAATGATTTTCCTGTTTTACCTTTAAAAAATGGGGCATATGCAATTTAACTGAATAAATGGATGTCGTTAGTCCTAGTTACCTTAAATGAGCATCCAAAACAGATAAGGTATTGTGGTTGCAACGAAAATTAGTTTAGGTATGAAAATCAAACAATCCATATAGTTGAAGTACTATATTTGCATTTTTTCCTATTATAAAAAGTAATAATAATAAGATAAATTTTTAATCCCATTTCCAATAATAATTAGAAAAGCAATTACATTGTCTTATTAAATTTAATTGTTATAACTTATAATTATAAAATTAAAAAAAATATATAATTGTAGTAATCATGAATTCTATTCCATATATCATCACTATCAACATTATTTTAAATTATTAATTTAATTTTTTACAACTATATTAATAATAATAGTAATATAATTATTTATAAATTATTATTACTATTATTGTTCAAGATGGATAAATTTTATCTTTGTAAAATTCATAATTGAAAAAAATCAAGTTTTCATCATTTTAAATTCTAAAATTAATGAAATCAGTTAAATCGTTAAATTTTGAACTTTTTGATATTGAAAATATAATTTCAGGGCTTTTTTGATAGAATAATTATTTGTAGGGTTTTTTGGATATAAAATTTTTTAAAGGGACTTTTTGGTACTTTTTCCAAAAATTAATTTATATTATAAGATCACATTTGATTGATTTATTTATTTCATTTTGATTTTTTTTTAATTTCATTTTGGGAGGGAGGTAGTAATAACTGAATGATGATAGACAGTACCTGAATATACATACTCCCTCCGTCCCGTTCGAAAGGACATTTTTGTGTTTTTGCACGAGAATTAAGAAAAGTGAGATAGGAAAGAGAAAAAATTTATAGTAAAATAGGAAATAGTTAGTGGATATTTATTGTGAGAGTATGACAAGTGGGTCCTATAAATAAAGAAGTAATAAAAAATTCCATTTTTGGGTTGTGTCATTTTAAATGAAACGCCCAAAAAGAAAATTTGTGTCATTTTGAGCAGGACGGAGGGAGTATATAACTTCAATGAATATGGGCAACTATTTAAGTAATTATGCAACTTTGAATGTAGAAGATTTGGTATACTTCTTCCATCACAATCTTCCTAAAAAAAAATTTTCTGTTAACACAACACCAAAATAATTTGAAAAATAATTTTAAATTAATTTAATAATTTTAATATATACTCCCTCCATTCCATTACAAACTACACATTTTTTTTTCATTGGACTTTCCATTACAAGCTACACGCTTTATAAAATGGAAATGTCATATTGTTTTATATTAATAAGACTCACTTGTCATATTCACAACAATAATTCAATATTACTTCCTACCCCACTTTTTCTCTTTTACTTCACTTTTCATACTCACAATACATACTCCCTTATTCCCGTGCAAATAGTAAATGTGTAGTTTGTAATCGAGGGAGTATCTAAAAATTATTATTATTAGTATATATATTGATGTATTAATAATAAATTTTAAGTTTTCATTAGAATAATTAAATTTATTTATAATTTTTGCTTAAATTACCTTTATATTAATAACAAAAAAAAGATCATTTTGGGAGAGAGAGAATATGTTAAATTTAGAGGGGTTTTAGGAGAGACTATGGGTGTTCACGGTCCGGATTGATCCAGTTTTTGTCAAAATTTTAGAAAATCAGGATCGGACCAATACTTCGGTTATGTAAAAATTTAGGATCAGGACTAGACCATTGCATTATAGGATTGGTCCCATTGATCCCGTTTCAGTCCGATTTCATCAATTTTACAAATTACAATATACTATATTTTTTACAATAACAAATATTCAATTAAATATTCTTACTAGTTACATCAATAACAAAAAACAAAACAAAATTGTCACAAATTTAATATTCAAACCACAACATAAATATCAATAAACATTAATTGTTCACTTTCAAAATTAACCATAACATAGAAAAAAAATTAAAACTAAAAGCTACAGATTACAACATCAAGTCGACTGTGCCACCTTCAAGTTTCAGCTTTGCAACACAATTGTTTGATGCATAAATACAAAACAAAAAAAAGGAATATAAATCAATGGTGATATGAACAACAAAAAAGAACAACAACTTTATGTACTAAGTTGTAAACAAGCTCACTTATGTGAGCTTAGATGTTAAAATTCATGTCTTCATGATAGGCACATAAATCTTTAGCAAGAAAAAATAAATAAGAAAAAAAAAGGATCAATCAAGAATACACTCTCCAGTTCTTGATAAACATATCAACAAAATGAGATTTAGTATATTCAGATTGTATAAGTGACGTAGCGGAAGACTTGATAGATGTCAATTACTAGAAGAATTTAATCGATCCTAGCAAAAGACCTTCAACCTTGTAGAATTAATCAATACAAAAGTTGAAAGAAACAATTCAACGTTTATTAAACGGCAAAAACTGCATTCAAACCCTAAAAACAAAGTATAAATACTCTCAAACAAACCCTTAAAATGCCTTGGAAAATAAAAGACTAAACTACCCTTAATTATTCAAAACATCAGCAAAAATCAAACTTCTGTCGACGACATGCACGACCGCTCCTCAAACCATGACACGGCCGCTCCTCTCCTGCTGCTTCAGCCTTTTCGATCCAACTCTTCCATAAACTCGAGAGCAACATCTTCGACTGCATCATTCTCCCCACGCCTGAAAAAATTCATCCTCGAATTGTCAACCACCTCGTCATCAGATGAGTCCCCGAAATATGGCACCAAATGCTTAACATGTACGAACATGGCTAGGCAGTTTCAACTTGTGCGCTGTGAGCACCCCAACCCGGGACCTAACGCGTATCCCGAGCTTGAGGAGATCAAACTAGAAAAACCCATCTTAAATTTTTAAAACTTTTATTTCACTTTAAAGGAAAACCAATTCTCAAACTGCCAAATTATATCATCTAGTAATATCTCTACTTGAAGAAAATTCAACAACAACTTCCATAAACCATAATCTGATTACTTACATCGAAAACTCACAATTAACTTGGTTTTACAAAAGAGTTTATATACAACTTCTCAAAAGAGTCTTACTTAATAAATACACCTAGACAACCAACTCATATACTTAACCTGACAAGTCCCAAAACAAGAGTCCAAACTCTTTCCCCGCCTCACCGGGTTCGTGTCAAATTGCCTCAAGACAATCTAAAACAAGAAAGGGAAGGGGTGAGAATAAATCTCAATAAGCTATTATGAATGCAGCAAGATGCCAAACAAGATGCAACACATAGCATGGTTACACATAGCACATTATTACAGCGGTAAACACCTTACGTTACCTCATTTTACCTTTTCCGTCTGAACAATAAGTCGTATAACATGGGAGTAAAACTCCTCTCTTTGGTGAATTGCCCCCATGCACCTTCACCGCTTATAGGACTCATACCTGTAGATCCATATAAGAAAATAGGATACTTATATGACCCTTATTCAGAGTATCATATAATATCGCCGCTAACTCAGCTTTTTGGCTTGCACACAGAAGCATTCCACCTCATCACCAAATCGCAATGTCTGTAAGGCTTCGGCTCAATACAATGCTAAGCATCCATCCCACTCGCGTCCACAGAGGAGAGGTCACAGGTATAATGAATCTTCAATCACTTATAGAACAAATCAATAATTGATTGAATTCCATTATACCCCCTGATCACATGTAATATCCAAGCACATAATAGTTACTTGAATTAAATCCACAAAAGGGATAATAATATAACAACATGGTAAATTATACTCATATTAAATCAATACCATAGTGCAACATTCATTTAATACACTATGCATAATCCATCAATGAATATGAACTCAGGGAAGGTATCCATATAACCACATAATCTACAATCGATACAATATAATCAACATGCCGATAATCCACAACTGGGATACAATACAACCATATACCAAATAATCCACGCTTGAGATACAACATAACAATACCAAATAATCCCCACTTGGGATACAATGCCACAATGTGATACATAAACATTTCTAACTAACGCAATAGTGTAATTATAGTCTCTACACTATCTAATCACCAAGGGTATGAGGCAAGTACGGCCACTCTAAACCATAAACTATTTCTACGAAGTCGTTACTCAACCTTGAATAATCTTAATAAAAGTGCAAGACCTACTTCCCAAGTTTGAACCACTTTGGAGAAGTTACGAATCAAGCTTATCCACCATTTTCCGAACAATATTTAACTATTTCCATAATTCCATTTTGACCAAATAAGACATCATGGCCTACTAAGGTATTCTACTTTACCCTCTAAAAGAAGATTATTTCATATCCGGTTTGAAATAAGTTCCACTAATTTATAATGGTTAGGAATCATACCACTAGGTTGTTGGTGAAAATCAGCAAGAAAAGTATCTAAGGAGGATCTGGTGACATGGGCGACCGCCCATGTCACTTGGCGACCGCCCAAGAGAGTTTCAAAGGAAATACAAGTTACTGCCCACATGGGCGACCGCACACTACCTCTTGGGCGACCGCCCAAGAGGAATTTCCAGAGACCAAGTTTCGCCACATGGGCGGCCGTCACCCTCACTGGCGACCGACCAAGCCCAATTTCAGCATTGCCCAGATTTCAAACCCCTTTTTACTTAGGTTTTTTTCCCTTTTTAAATCTCCCTTAATTTCATGATCACCAAAAGAATTCCCTAACTTTACAAACCCCATCCTAAATCATTTAAACCCACAATAACATAAACCTAGATTATTTACCACAAGATTTTCAACCCATTTCACCAACACATTTCAAGTTTAATTCTCTAAAACTAACTCCACCCATTTCTTACACTCTAAATCAACTTCTAAGAACAAGGGCATCATTCTATGTCATTTATCAATTTCTCAACTCCAAGAAGTTTTCCAAAGCATCAAATAACCATTTTAATAATAATAACAACACCAAATACTTCATAAACATTAAATAGAAGGGAAGATCATAATACTCACATCATTGAAAGTATACTAAATCCTTTTTCTACTTCTTTCTACCCAAATGAAATAAACTCATAATCTTTCTCAAATCAAAGTAAGATGTATATAATCACATACACTAACTCCATTAAGGTCATTAACATCTTACACTCATTATACCCTCATTTCTTCAACTTAAACCCCCATCTCATAACTAAAATCAATTCAATCTTAAATAACCATTTTACTCAAATAACATTATTCAAAAATACCACAATCATTTTATTTTCACAAAATATTCATAAACACATAAAGTGAGCAATATTTAGAAAGAAGTCATAATAACTTACCTTAGAATTTTAGTATGAAATGATGATCTTCTTAGCTTGATTAATTCCCCTAGATGCCCCAAGCACAAAAGTACAATTTGATTGAAAAATGGAGAAGATTTGAAGACTCTAGAAACTTTGGAAAGCAAGGCTTTCAAAGTAAAGCTTCCATGGATTTTTGGAGAAGGATGAAGAAAATAATGAAGAAGGAATGAAGAGGATGGAGGAGGTATGGGGAGAGTAGGGTGGTCATTGACTAATGGGAGGCAAGGTGAGGGAATTAAGGGGAGGAAGTATGCCCCCCCCATACTTCCAAATTTTCTTTCTTTCCATTTTTAAAATAACCTTCCCAACCCATAATATTTTATTTGTTCATTTTATTATCACTCCACCCTATTACTTTATTTTACTTTCAATTATTTTAATTCAACCAAAGACTTTAACTTACTTTCATTTTATCCCAAGGCTTTAAAATTATCTCCTAACCGTCTCAACTTAACATAAACATTAAAGGCATAAAATAAGCACATAAAGTTAACATTAATATTAAAAGCATATAATATGATACTAAAATTGAGCCTAGGGTTAGGGTCGTTACATGCGCATTGGAATTAATCTTCGCAATGATTTCAACAGGACCAATCTTCTTCGCAGATAGTTTATTATACATACCAACCGGAAAACGATCCTTGGTCATGATAGCCCAAACGTAATCACCGACTTGGAACTCCACCTGACGCCTCTTCAGATCAGCAACATGTTTGTACTTAGCGTTCGCGGCCTGTAAATTATCACGAACCTTGGCATGAACATCCTGCAACCCCGCAACCAAATCCACAGCCTTTCCATGAAGCTTTTGTTTACTAGGTAATGTAATCAAATCCAATGTTCCCTTAGGTTGAATCACGTAGACTACCTGGAACGGACTGAAACCGGTGCTACGATTGATGGCATGGTTGTGTGCAAATTCAGCCTATGCCAACTTCTGATCCCAAGACTTAACATGATCACCAACCAAACAATGCAACAAATTAGCCAATAATTTGTTAACTACCTCTGTCTGACCATCCGTCCGTGGATGATATGCACTTCTGAAATAAAGCTGGGTATTGGCCATCTTCCACAAACTTCGCCAAAAATGACTAAGAAAACGGGTGTCCCTATCCGAAACAATCGCAGCTGGTAAACCATGAAGACGATAGACCTGCTTCAAGAAAAGTTGAGCAACATTAACCGCGTCCGTTGTTTTCTTGCGAGGGATGAAATGAACCATCTTAAAAAACTTGTCAACAACCACGAATATAGAATCATGTCCCCGCTGTGTACGTGGCAGCCCAAGTACGAAATCCATACTAATCTCCACCCATGGCTGACTTGGAACAGGTAGCGGCATGTACAGCCCTGCATTAGTAGCCGCACCCTTGGCCATATGACACACCCGACACCTCTGAATGAACTTCTCCACCTCCTTCCTCATGCTCGGCCAGAAGTAAGAAGCTTGAACCAGCTGTAAAGTACGGTCTCGCCCAACATGGCCCTCCCCATGCAGCTCTTGAACAATCAGCAAACGTAGGCTACAATCAGGAACACATAATTGATTGCCTTTGAACAAAAACCCATCATGCAGCAAGAAGTCTGGCTTACGTCCCGCCTTAACATCCTCCAGAATAACCAAGAAATACGGGTCAGCTGTGAGTAATTCGCGAAACGACTCAAATCCAGGGACTTTTATGCACAAAGTAGTCAGTAAACCCCACCGTCGACTCAACGCATCAGCCACTTTGTTAGTCACCCCCACCTTATGATTAACAACAAAAGTAAACTGTTGAAGAAAAGCCATCCAACGAGCATGACGATCCGAAACCTTGTCCTGACTATGTAGATGACGTAAAGAATCATGGTCCGTAAACAAGATGAACTCTTGGTGGAACAAATAATGCCGCCAATGTTTTACTGCCTGAACAACCGCATAGAATTCCAAATCGTAAGTACTATATCGAGCCTTGGCACCCGACAATTTTTCACTAAAATAAGCTACTGGCCGCCCCTTTTGGCTCAAAACAGCCCCAATACCCACCTTAGAAGTGTCCGTATGCAACTCAAATGGCTGTGCAAAATCGGGTAATACCAAAATAGGCGTTGTCGTCAACTTCTCCATAACTTGCTGAAACGCGTTGTCTGTCTCCGTAGTCCACAGAAAATGAGCACCTTTCATACAATCAGTGATAGGCGACATGATGCTACTGAAATGAGGAATAAAACGGCGATAGAAAGATGCTAAACCATGAAAACTCCGCACCTCTGTGATCGTAGTAGGAATGGGCCAATGTTGAACCGCTGCTATCTTGCTCGTATCTACCCGCAGCCCTTTACCCGAAATTACATACCCCAGAAATAAAACTCGTGGTACCATGAAGACACATTTATTTGTTGCTGCATAAAATTTCTCCTTCTGAAGCACGGACAAGACCTCCCACACATGTTGTATATGTCTTCTTGACTCCGACTGTAAATAAGAATGTCATCAAAATAGACCACTACAAAATTCCCAATAAATGGTCGCATCAGTTGGTTCATCACACGCATGAACGTACTCGGGGCATTAGACAACCCAAACGGCATAACCAACCACTCATACAAACCTTCGCGGGTTTTGAAGACGGTCTTCCACTCATCTCATGGCCTAACCCGAATCTGATAATACCCACTTTTTAAATCCAATTCAGTAAAGACCACATCCCCACTAATCTGATCAAGCAGGTCATCAAATCGAGGAATCGGAAACATGTACCGTACAATAATCTTGTTAATGGCACTGCTGTCAACACACATACGCCAAGAACCATCCTGTTTGGAAATCAAAATAGCCGAAAGCGCACACGGACTCAAACTTTCTCGAATATGCCCCTTTGTCAGCAACTCTTCCACCTGCCTACGCAATTCCTCATGTTCCTTTGGGCTCATACGATAATGAGGTCTGTTAGGAAGACTCGCCCCGGGAACTAGATCAATAT
Source organism: Adenophora triphylla var. japonica (assembly GCA_022495995.1). Classification (NCBI taxonomy): domain Eukaryota; kingdom Viridiplantae; phylum Streptophyta; class Magnoliopsida; order Asterales; family Campanulaceae; genus Adenophora; species Adenophora triphylla. The sequence goes on from JAFEMH010001374.1 coordinate 112,401, forward strand.
GGTGCGAAACATCTCGGAGGGGTGGTAATTCCGAAGGTATCTCATCCGGAGACACACTAGCAAATTCCTGTAATAAAGGCAGAATAACATCCGGGATCTGACTGACTTTTGACACAGATTTCCCAAGCAACACAAATATCCTATCAGCATATCGGACCTCCTCCTCAAATTGTGCAAAAGAGAGAAATGAAGAACAGGAAACCGGCATTGTTACTGTTACCACCGGTTTAGTAGGAACTAGTACAAATTTTGTTCCTTCAACTATCAAACTGTAAGTATTATCATGCCCATTATGAACAACCTGTCTATCAAATTGCCATGGCCTGCCCAACAATAAATGGCAAGCGTCCATAGCAACTATATCACACCATATTTCATCACGATATTTAGTACCAACAGAAAAACAAATAAGAGCACGTTTTGAAACTGTTACCTCACCACCCTTTTTAAGCCACGCCAATTTATACGGCTTAGGATGCTTCTCCGTCTGAATGCTCAACTTCTGGACCGCTTCCTCTGCGATAATGTTTTCACAGCTACCCAAGTCAATCACAAAATGACACACCTTCCCCAAAATAGTACAAGTTGACTGAAAAATGTTATTACAGAGCCATTCATTCTCGTCATTAGTACGCAGAGTTAGGCACGCACGTCAGACAACAATAGAAACACCCACATCCCCTGTCACCAACTGCTCCTCCCCGTCGAAACTAGGATGTTCCGGTAAGCCACTATCATCAGCCCATGCATCCTCCTCTGCTTCATTAAACAACGCTTTCTTTCCAGTCTGTTTGCAGTCTATCAGGCGATGTCCGATCTCGCCGCACCCAAAACACTTAATGTTGCTGCCGCCCCCTCTGGAAAACTGACTGCCCACTTTGACGTTATTTGTAGCGCCTGTTGCTGTGCTGCTAGCGTTTCCCCCAATTAAATTGCTTCCTCCAGTTGCACCGCCACTGCTCCACCTCCTTGTTTGTTTCTCGATCGCGATTGCTCGCTGGTGTGCTTCTGAAACCGACCCAATATCGAACATATTCAGTGTATCTTGAATCTGGACCCGCAGTTCGACTATGTAATGTGCGACCATCTGATCCACCGTTTCCTGAATATCTTTTCTGGCCAGCAACGGGTAAAACTCGGTGGTGTAATCCTCTACCGAACGTGATCCTTGCTTCAGATTCTGCAGCCTCTGAAATAAAGTTCGTTGGTAATTATATGGCAAGAAGGCTGCTCGTAACTGCTTCTTCATCTTCTCTCATGACTCAATTTTGGGTTTACCCAGCCTGGAACGTGACAGTTTGAGTTGCTGCCACCAAGCGGTTGCCCTCCCTCGCAGCCGCGTAGCGACCAACGCCACCCACCTGTCTTCTGGAACCCTCTTAAACTCCAGAATTTCCTCCACCGTTGCCACCCAATCCAGAAACTCCTCCGCCTGTAGCCCCCCATTAAATTCTGGCAGATATGTTCGCACACCAGCCTCCCATCATCGGTTTTCCTCCTCCACCGAGGGTTGCTGTGGTCATCGCCTAACCTGCGGAATTTCTTCATAGTACTCCCCATCACCCCCATCAGAATCCTCCTCCCAGTCTCGCTGTCCGTCTCTGCCACCAGGTCTAGGCTGATTCCGCCGAGTCTGATGATTGAACAAGTCGATCATCTTTGCCGTTAACTGCTCCATCATCAACTCCATACGTTGATCTACGATAGATCCGATGCGTTCCTCCAGGCTCGCCTCTTCTCGCTCGTAGACCTCTTCCACAGTTTGTCTCTTCTGCCCCGAACCATTCTTGAATCGAATGGAAAGCTCTGATACCAACTGACGTAGCAGAAGACTTGATAGATGTCAATTACTAGAAGAATTTAATTGATCCTAGCAAAAGACCTTCAACCTTATAGAATTAATCAATACAAAAGTTGGAAGAAACAATTCAATGTTTATTAAATGGCAAAAACTGCATTCAAACCCTAAAAACAAAGTATAAATACTCTCAAACAAACCCTAAAAATGCCTTGGCAAATAAAAGACTAAACTACCCTTAATTAATCAAAACATCAGCAAAAATCAAACTTCTGTCGACGACATGCACGGCCGCTCCTCAAACCATGACACGGCCGCTCCACTGGGCACGACCGATCCTCAAACCATGACACGGCCGCTCCTCTCCTGCTGCTTCAGCCTTTTCGATCCAACTCTTCCATAAACTCGAGAGCAACATCTTCTACTGCATCAATAAGCCAGACCTAGCACATAACATATTTAACATATCTGTTAATAACAACCACTCTACTTGTAGGTAGGAGCAACTACAAATGGAAAGATACCAATGTCCTCAAAACTTCAGGTCAATGGGGAATAAAAGAAGCTTTGTGGCCTTAAGAGTTTTTGATTGCATATCAACTCCTCCTTAGGCCTTATGCTGATTGCCTTTATTAAACTACTATCTTTCCTGTGTCGTAATAACTAACTAGTGCTCTTTTATCGAGTTAAATTTCTCTTTTCTTTAGCATCATGCCATTATTGACTCTGAAAATGCAGTTTATTTTTTCTTTAAGTTTTTTTTGTTAGGGTACGAAAGATAATAGAGTTCAATTCGAGTCAGAATACTTGTATTATATTAGAAATACATCAACTGGAACTAGTCTCTACTATAAGTAATTTAATAGGATAATATTAGTTGTTAATGAGGATTTAGACAATTAGACGATCACTTCAATTTTTTTAGGTATTTCAAATTATAAATAAGTATATATGTATATATAATATTGTTGGGCTTGATCTCATCTAACTTGGGAACAAGTTAAAGGATTGAACAAGGGGCAAATCGATAACTCATGTGACAGCACCTAGTGAGCGACCGCGCCTAGCTAAGGGGGCGATCGCGCGAAGTTACAGTCCAAAGGGCTCGATCGCGCACTCCCTTTGGGGCGATCGTGGGGTTTCCCGGATTGGTCGGATCAGCGGCAGATTTTGTACAGGATTAAAAAACCCTGCAGGGTTAGGAAAAGGCAGTATAAATAAGCCCTATTCCCTAGGAGTTTTTATGGTTGTAATTCCTAGTGTGATAAAAATCAATTATTCTGGGTTTTACAAGGGTTTTCTTGTCTCTCAGTTTTTCTAGATCTAGGGTTTGCACAGTTGTGAATTCTTGTGATCAAGAAGTTCGTGCATTAGATTAGAGATTGTATTCGGTAATTGCTAGTTGATAATAATATTCTTACCCTCAGCCCGTGGACGTAGTCAAGTTGGTGAACCACGTATATCGTTATGTTGTGTGATTGATTTATTTTCTATCTTCTACATAGATCTGTTATAACAAATTGGTATCATAGTTGGTCAGGTTGATAAAGGTATAGGGGTGTTCCGCTGCAGAAGAAGATGGGATCATGAATTGAATCACCAGTTGACAAGTTCAATGGGAAGAAAGTTTTTTTATTTGTCAGATCAAGATGAAGGCTTTGTTAAAAGACAAGGATTTGTGGGCTTCGGTGGCTACTGCAATTAAAAATCGTCAGGATTCAAAGGTCAAAGCGGTAGCAGGTTCTATAGGTGATGTAACAGCTGCAACAACATAGGATTCGGGGAAGGCAGCTGAGAAGGAAATAGCAGATCTGATCGCGATAGATGAGAGGGTCCACTCTAAAATCATCAAGTGCCTTGATGATGATGTTCTGGCAGATATTGCAGATACTGATTCCGGAGGTGCTATGTGGCTTGCGTTGGAAGGTATGTATCTGATATGATCATTGACCAACAAGTTGTATATGAAGCAAAATTTGTATTTTTTTCGAATGATGGAAGGTACGCCCATCATGAATCATATAGATCAGTTACATCTTTATTACTTGATTTGCGTAATATTGATGTTAAGGTTGAAGATGAGGATGCTGCTCTTATGTTGTGTGTTTCCTTACCACTGTCATATGAGGGATTTATGGGTTCCTACATTAATGGTAAAGATATTGTTACTTTGAAAGAGGTTAAGAATAATCTTAATACCAGATATCTGCGTCGCAAGGCGATCGGTTTATCTATAGAATCTCAGTTATCAGGGTTGGTTGCAGAAGGCAATAGGGGCCAAGGTAGGAGAAACAAGGGTTCTTCTAAAAGGAGTCTAAAGCCTACAGATGTCTGTACTTACTGCAAGGAAAAGGGGCATTGAAAACGTTAATATCCCAGGTTGAATAAGAGCGAGCAATCTGGGTCTACTGCAGCTATGGTAGAAGAGGATGGGGAGTATTATGCCCTAGTAACCGAAAAAGACAAAGGTATGAAAGATACATGGATTCTTGATTCTGGGGCTTCTTATCACATGTGTTCGCGCAAGGAATGGCTTGCAACGTATGAGAAGACGGAAGGGGGTGATATTTATATTGCTAACGGTTCTGTCTGCAAGGTAGTTGACATGGGTTCCATTAGGGTGCAAATTTTGGGTGTTAAGTTATGTACATTAAACAAGGTTAGGCATGTTCCTGAAGTAACGAAAAATCTAATATCGCTTAGTCGGCTAGATAAGATGTGATACAGTTTCAAAGGTGAAGGTGGAGCAGTAAATGTCTGCAGGGGTTCGAATGTAATTTTGAAAGGGGTAAAACAAGGTTTCTTGTACATTCTCAAAGGTTCTACGTTTTTGGGTTTGGGTGTCAAGCATCGTACAATAGAGGGTATGGTAGAGCACATCTAAAGGAAGCATGTTAAATAGCTTCGCGTGGGGTGGTTAATAAACAGGTGGAGCAGCAAATTACTCAAGGTGGAGTTTAACTGGGCAAGCCACAGTTAGTAGGTCAACGCACACAATTGGGAAGCGAGGAACGAATTGAGGAAAAGGTACGTACTGCTGAGGATTCCACGGATATGCCCGCTTCATTTGTTTGGGTTAGCAAGATCCAATGTCGACTGAATTTTCCCAATTGCCGGTTGGGGCAGTTTTGAGTGCCTATTGCAGTGGCACATTTGGCTATCTTGGAGACACTTTAGTGTGCTCGGCGCTGCACAGTTTGGGTGTCCAGTGGGATACATTTGGGTGTCTGGTAGACACGTTTGTTGAACGAGTCTGATCAACTGTTGCATCAAGTGTTTTTGGTGTTCGGCGTACACATTTGGGTGTCTAGGAAGATACAATTTTGGTTGTCCGGAGGACAAGTTTGGTGTTTGGCATAACACATACTCCTTCCGTCCACATACTTACTTCACACTTTCTATTTTGGGCGTCCAAATACATACTTCACACTTTGTTTTTTACTTAAAATGGAAAGTTTATATCATTAAAATATTAACCCTACCCCACTCATTCTCTCTCTTACATTATTTTAATACTCACAACACCATTATAATTTACTATTCCCTCCACTCATTCTCTCTCATATTTTACTTTCACACTCACAACACTTTCAATATAATACTCTCTCCTTAATTTACGTGAGTACAGTAACTGTGAAGTAACTATGTGGACGGAGGGAGTATGAGGCAGAGGGGAGTTCTGGTTTTGTGATCGAGAGGTTAGATGTCAGGGTGGAGATTTGTTGGGTTTGATGTATCTAACTTGGAAACAATTTAGAGGATTTAACAAGTCGCAAATCGGTAACTCCTGTGACAACACTTAGGGAGCGACCACGCCTAGCCAAGGGGGTGATCACGCGGAGTTACTGTCCAAAGGGGGCGATCGCGCACTCCCTTTGGGGCGATCATGCGGTGTCCCGGATTGGGCATGATCAACGGCAGATTTTGTATTGAATTAAAAAATCCTGTAGGGTTAGGAATAGTCAGTATAAATAAGCATTATTATCTAGCAGTTTTTATGGTTTTAATTTCTAGTGTGATAAACATCAATAATTTTAGGTGTTACAAGGATTTTCTTGTCTCTCTAAATCTAGGGTTTGAACAGTTGTTAATTATTGTGATTAACAAGTTCGTGTATTAGATTAGATATTGTATTCGATGATTGCCAGTTGATAATAATATTTTTGCCCTCAACCCGTGGACGTAGCAAAGTTGGTGAACCACGTATATCATTGTTTTGTGTGATTGATTTATTTTTTATATTATACACAGATCTGTTATAACAAATATATATATATATATATATATATATATATATATATATATATATATATATATATATATATATATATATATATATATATATATATATATATATATATATATATATATATATATATATATATATATATATATATATATATAGGTAGCTATTCAAATGAGAACCAAATTTATATGAGAATCATGAGAACTAAACCCAACCATTGGATTAAAAACACATCAATGCTCCAGATTAAAAAAAAAAAGAGGGGGTGGCATTTTCGTAATTATTGTGAACTTTTAAGGTCAGCCGCATACATCATCTTTCTAACTGCCACGTCATCATTTAAAATCTCCCTCAAATTTCAAAATAAAATATCTCAATATCTATAAGTCAAAAAAAAAAATTCGAAAACACTGATTTTTTTGTCTTGACGAGACGATTCAAACTAGATCCCTGAAGATATGATTTTGAAAAAATAATATTGAAATTTATTTGTTATGTCTCTTTATTATCTTGTAATTTGCCTAAATTAAAGAAAGTATTAGTATAACTAGTGTACACTAAGTTACACTAGATAAATATCTAGTGTGCTCTATATAGCTACACACAGTTGGTGTACACTAAGTTACAATAGCTAGTGTATACTAAGTTGAAAATGCTATTGTAAACTAAACAATGACATGATCCAACTAAATAACTAGTGTACACTATTTACATAGCTTGTGTATATGCATATTGAACAATTTTTTTTAATTATTTCAGCTGTAAGGTTCTGATAAGCATGTTTTATCAATAAGGCTTTCTGGTAAAACAGTCTTAAGCAACCATCATGACCAAAGTTCATAACACTATAATATCCATTCTAATGCAAAGGAAATACCAAAAGGAAAATGAGGAAATATGTTTTATCAGTTACACACGTCCACTTCCTAGTCTAGACAACAAGTCTTCCGGTGTCTTCCACATGTAAGCTTTGATTAATAATTTGCCAAAATCCATTAGATTAAATTGTACTATTGATTTGCAAATCCATTGGATTAAATTTTGCTTCGATGACTGAAAATATAACCTATAAGAAGATTCACAATATTTGATTAGCTCAATAAACATAACATTTTCCCAATTGGACAAACCTAATTACTGAGGATCAAACAGTTCTATATGTCGAATAAGCAATTATTGACATAGTTATACGCAAGTGTACAATAGATAACAAGCTAGTGTACACAAGGTATTGGCCAAGGCCTTGTCCTGCTGCCTAAGCCATTTGGCTAGTGTATACTAAGTTACACTAGCTAGTGTGCACTAGATATTTTATCTAATGTACACAATTATTATTTAAATAATTTATTGGGTACAGAAGCTAAACTAGCTAGTGTATCCAATTGCATTTCACACACTATCTAACTAGCTAGTGTATATAAATACACTGTCAAACAAATATTAACAGGTAGACCTTTTTTCTTATATTCAATAATGAATATAATATCTATAATTAAATGAAAAAAAAACCATAAAAATCATTATCCAATAATGAAATTACCCGGGATTTCGCGCGGGGGGGCGCGAAACGCGGTTGTCTTTCGCGGGGGGTTGGTGTCTGAGACCTCGCTTCATGGGAAGGAAAAATGAGGAGTCGCCACGCGGTTTTTGTATTTTGAGCCCAAACGTTGAGAAACGGCTTTAGAAAATGGTGTCGTTTTTATTGGTAGCAAAAACTTAGGAAAAGGCTTTGAAAAAGGGGATCATTTTTATTGGCAGCAAAAACGAGTAAAAAGCTTTTTGTACCAGAGATTGTTAGGTTCGGAGGTCAAGTTACGTTTCGGGTAGAGTATTACGAGATCGCCCGAAACGCCTCGCATGACGAGTCTTTCTACCTTTCTCGAAATCGTGTGTGTGTGTGTGTGTTTTGAAATGGGGGCTTGAATGACAAGCTTAATCTTGGTTTGAATGACAAACGTTGATTAGTGACTTTTGAAAAGACGAGCGTTTGAATGACAAACGCTCGGCTTTTGAGTTTAAAATGAGCGCTATGGCAAACGTCGATTTTGAGTTTGAAATGAGCGTTTGCGTGGCAAACGTCGATTTTGAACCGTGCGAGTCATTGTTAACGATTTTTACGGGAAAAATGCGTATTAAATGATTTTAAGTGTCAAATGGCGGCTTTTAGTTTGAAGATGAGCATTCGGAGGCCGAACGTCATTTCGCGCGTTTTGAAAGAGAGTTCGACGGACGAACTCCGGTTTTGAACCGGGCATTACATTGTTAACGATTTTTACGGGAAAAATGCGTATTAAATGATATGCGATCAACGAATCGGGTTGCGACTCGGACTTTGAAAAGTAAATATTATCACGATCCAAATGGGTCGGACTTGTAAATGACAGTATTTAAAGTAGTGTCAACGGAATCAAACGATCCGGAATCGTAAATGACGATCGACGAGGCCAAACGGCTCGGAATTGTAAATGACGATCAACGAGGCCAAACGGCTCGGATTTGTAAATGACGATCAACGAGGCCAAACGGCTCGAATTTGTAAATGACGAAAATTAAGTAACGATCAACGGATCGATCGATCCGGAATTGATAAATGACAATAAAAGTAACGGAACGGGGTCGGAACGCCGTTTTAACCCGTGATTACTTCTCGTACGGAAAGAGAAGAGGATCGAGGGGCTAAAACGTATCGGACCCCGTTAGACGGAGGCGTCTACATTTTGATAACGACGTTCGAAACGGTTATAGCGACTGGCGCGTAAACCGAGACGGAACGAAAGATTTAGAGAGAGGGAGTTATACCTATGGCTAGGGTCGACTCCTTTGGCTCGGGAGGTGTGTACGGGACACGGAAAGTGATTCGAAAGGTTGTTTCGAAGTAGTAGGGTGCGTATTTGATCGAAATACGAAGGTTTCACGCGAATCGAGACAGAACGGAGGCTCGGAAGGGGTGAAATCAGTTTAGGCCGAGGGGGTGGTGAATTTTTGGAGTAATTTTTTGTTTTTTAAAAGCTTTGACAACAACTTCTATTTATAGGTGAAAATTGCAGTAGGAGTCCGAACGGACTTGGACTGAATCCAGGGGGTTTTTGGGTATTTTGAAAATCTGGGACTTGTCGGGCAATTTCGTGAAAGTGCACAGGAGTCCTACGACTTGGCTTGCAAATCAGGGGTATTTTTGGTCTTTTCCATTTGAATTTGATTGAAGGGTGACTAGAGGAGGTGGCATGGCCGCCACGTGCCCTCTCGAGTCACCACCATGTGGGAATTCGTTCCCTGGTCCCCTTTTGTCCCTTTTTTAAAATAACAACCGAAAATGTCCGAAACGCCCTAAAGTGCCGGAAAATGCGTTTTTCGTGGAAAGCCGTGCTTTTACGTGTGATGACACGTGTTAGTACGGCTCGACGTCTGGATGCACGGCAGCCCCGGACGCCTCGTTGGCACAAAGAATCTGGGAGTTTAACGAGTTCCGGTTAACCTGGAGCGGGCCAGTTAACGGATTTCGGTTAACTTTCTGACGAATTTGGACGATCCGGATTTGGGTACTTACAAATAACAAAAATTATAACCAAATTATTCGCTATCATCATCATCATTATTATCAACATTATTATCAAAATTCTTATCATTTTCTGGACAATTACGCATTTCTGCACAATTACGCTTGTCATGAGTACGCTTGTTATGAGTACGCATTTTGTTATAATATCTATAATTAACTAGTGTACACTAGCTAGTTAAGCAATGTACACTAGCAACTTAGCTAGTGTACCCAAGTTTAATTTCAATGTTCATCAGCCATGGTTAAGTACACTAGCTATGTATATAGTGTACACTAGCTAGTTAGTCTTTGATGATCCAGCAAATGGCGATGCCGAGGAAAATGATGAGACTCGTGAAAAGCTCCAAATGATATGGGTCAAATTTTTGTGGCTTGCTCACAGGCTTGGTCAGACCCCCCATAATGTTGTTGTAGCCCAAGTCTTGTACAGGTTAGGATTGGCTGAACATGTAACGACCCTAACCCTAGGCACTATTTTAGCATCTCATTATATGCTTTTTATATTATTGTTGACTTTATGTGCTCATTTTATGTCTTTGATTTCTTATGTTAAGTTGAGATGGTTGTGAAATAATTCTAAGGCTTTAGAATAAAATGGAAATAAGTTAAAGTAATTTTGTTGAAGTATAGTAATTGAAAATAAATAAATTGTTATAAGTAGTGAAAGTGGGTAGTGTAAATAATTGGAGTTGTGGTGTAGTTACATTTTTCTAAACCTTGGAGGGCTTAGTTGTACATCCTTGAAAGATTTAATTTAATTGGTATGGGGGGGGCATACCCTCACTTTTTCCCCATCCCCTCCTTTAGTCAAATTCCCCCATACTTCCTCCATCATCCTCCTTCACCTCCTCAATCAAAAATCTCCATGGAAGCTCTTTCCTAAAACCTCTCCTTCCAAATTCTTAGCAAATTCAATCTCTCTCCATTTTTCAATCCGGTTGTACTTTTGTGTTCGGGGAAACGAGGGGAGCACATCAAGCTAAGAAAATCATTGTTCCATCTCATATTTCTAAAGTGAGTTATTATGACTTTCCTTCAATTAAATATTTATGGAATATTTGATGTTATAATTGTTGTTTGAAATGTTAGAACACTTTCTTGGGGTTGAGAAATGGAGTAATGACCTAGAATAATGTTGTTGTTCATGGGAGTTGATAAAGAGTTAAATAATATGGTTTGAGTTAGAATAAGGAAGTAAACTTGAAATGTGGTAATGAAATGAGAAAGAAATCAAATTATAAGTAGTCTAGGTTTATACTACTTTGGGTTTAAATGATTTAGAATGAGGTTTGCAAAGTTAGAAATCCCTTTTAGGTTCACAAAACAGAGAAAGCTTGGTTGGGTTTTGGTTTCTTGAATTGTTGCTGCAAACCTGTTACTGATGTCTGAATTCTGGGTAAGGGCACGAGTCGTGCCCAGGGGCACGAGTCGTGCCACCCTTGGTCACTCGTGGTACGAGTCGTGAAGGATAGGGCAGTCGTGCAGGGGTTTATCACGAGTCGTGCTATTGAGCACGAGTCGTGCTTACCTCTGCGGTCTTTGAAGCTTTTTCCTGAACTTTGAAACCTAATCTAACTAAGAGATAAATGAACCCTCTTTAACCTAGACTAAAGTAGAATACTTTAGCTACACAACGACATCTTAAGTGGTTAAAATGGAATTGTAAAAGTACTTTAAATATTACTCGAAAAACGCTTGACAGCCTTGTTTGGGCAACTTAACCAATGTGATTCCAACTTGGTAAATTGAGCTTGGATCTTTATATAAGTCATGTATTGTTGCATATTAACTATGTAGGGTTGGTTTATGATACCTTGTTTCCTTACTTGAGTTCATATCCATGATTGTGATATAAATGGTGTATAAAATATATGTTACACTATGATATTGATTTGTACATGAGTATGATTTACCATGTAGATATGTTTCTTATCCCTTTTGTGAATTTTATTTCAAGTAACTATTATGTGCTTGAACTTGTGTTAATCAGCTGATGATTGGGGGTATAGCATAATACGATCAATTATGGAAAGTGTGACCTAATGTGATCGGATTATGTTATACCTGTGACCGTCCCCTCCTGTGGCCACAGGTTGGGGTTATAGCATCTGTATTGAGCCAAAAGCCTTACAGAGTTGCTACTATCTTATATGGTTCCCTGAAAAATGGGTCTTATAAGAAGTGACTAATGCTCAAGAAGTTCACATATGATTGGAGTTTTATCTCCAATGTTGTACGACTGTTGTTCAGATGGGAAAAGGTAAACTGAGGTAATGTAAGGTGTTTACAGCTTTCCCAATGTGTTATATGCACCTTGTTATGTGTTGCATCTTATTTGACATATTGCTGCATTCATAATAGCTTGCTGAGATTTATTCTCACCCCTCTCCCTTTAATGTTTTTAGATCCCGAGACAGGCGGACCGGCCAAGTAAGGACGGAGAGGAGTTTGGAAGTGGTATTTTGGGATTGCCGGGGTATGTATAGGTTGGCGTAGAAAGTTATATTTTGGTATCATTCCTTTATGGAGTTGTGTATATAAAAACTCAGTTTCTGCGTTATAACTGAATTCTTTTGTAACTAAAACAGGTTGTTACTTTCAAAGTTGTTCAACTCTTCCTCCAATGTGGAGAGGAGTGGAGTTATTTTGAAATGGTTATGTTAATTTTGTTTAAGTATGAAAGTTAAATCAAAGTTTTAAAAGTTTAGGTGATTTAAGTTAGTTTGGGGAAGCTCCAGCTCGGGACACGTGTTAGGTTCCGGGTCGGGGTCCTCACAGAACAGCTACGAGGGAGAAGTGGCAGTAGAGTTGCTGCATTCAGTTTTGACCGTGCAAGTGCAATGGCTGAGCAGTTAGAGGCAGCTGGGCAGGAACCCCTTGATTTCTCTTGCACCATTATGGTTCTTGGGAAAACAGGTGTTGAAAAAAGTGCAACCATCAATTCAATATTTGATGAAAATAAGTTTTCAACCGATGCTTTCCAAGAGGGTACGAAAAAGGTTCGTGGATGTCATGGGAACCGTGGTAGGGCATCAAGGTACGGGTCATTGACACGCCAGGCCTTCTCCCTTCCTGGGCTGATCAGCGAAAAAATGAGAAAATTCTCCACTCTGTTAAACGCTTTATCCAAAAATCACCTCCAGATTTATTGTGAAGAACAAAAGTCCTTGTGTACACTAGCTAATACTGGACATTGTCTTGACTTAGTCTTGGCCAAGCCCTTGTGTACACTAGCTGATTAACTAGTGTACACTAGCTAGTGTACAAAAGTCCTTGTGTACACTAGTTAATTAGCTAGTGTACATTACTTAACTAGCTAGTGTACACTAGTTAATTAGCCAGTGTACACAAGGACTTGGCCAAGACCACGTTGTTCAATATTATTTTTTCAAAATCCTATCTTCAGGGATCTAGTTTGAATCGCCTCGTCGAGACAAAAAATCAGTATTTTCGATTTTTTTTCGACTTATAGATATTGAGATATTTTATTTTGAAATTTGAGGGGGATTTTAAATGATGACGTGACAGTTAGAAAGATGATGTATGCGGCTGACCTTAAAAGTTCACAATAATTACGAAAATACCACCCCCTCTATCTTTTTTTTTTAATCTGGAGCATTGATGTGTTTTTAATCCAATGGCTGTTAGTGGTTCTTATGGTTCTCATATAAATTTGATTCTCATTATAATAGGATCATATATATATATATATATATATATATATATATATATATATATAACGTGTTAGGTTACGGGTCTGGGGTCCCTCACTGCACGCCTACGAGGAGAAGTGGCGGTGAGAGTTGCCGCATTTAGTTTTCGACTGCAAGTGCAATGGCCGAAAGCGCTAGAGGCAACCGGGCAGAACCCCCGATTTCTCTTGCACCATTATGGTTCTTGGGAAAACAGGTGTTGAAAAAAGTGCAACCATCAATTCAATATTTGATGAAAATAAGTTTTCAACCGATGCTTTCCAAGAGGGTACGAAAAAGGTTCAGGATGTTGTGGGAACTGTGTAGGGCATCAAGGTACGGGTCATTGACACGCTAGGCCTTCTCCCTTCCTGGGCTGATCAGCGAAAAAATGAGAAAATTCTCCACTCTGTTAAACGCTTTATCCAAAAATCACCTCCAGATTTATTGTGAAGAACAAAAGTCCTTGTGTACACTAGCTAATACTGGACATATTCTTGACTTAGTCTTGGCCAAGCCCTTGTGTACACTAGCTGATTAACTAGTGTACACTAGCTAGTGTACAAAAGTCCTTGTGTACACTAGTTAATTAGCTAGTGTACATTACTTAACTAGCTAGTGTACACTAGTTAATTAGCCAGTGTACACAAGGACTTGGCCAAGACCACGTTGTTCAATATTATTTTTTCAAAATCCTATCTTCAGGGATCTAGTTTGAATCGCCTCGTCGAGACAAAAAATCAGTATTTTCGATTTTTTTTCGACTTATAGATATTGAGATATTTTATTTTGAAATTTGAGGGGGATTTTAAATGATGACGTGACAGTTAGAAAGATGATGTATGCGGCTGACCTTAAAAGTTCACAATAATTACGAAAATACCACCCCCTCTATCTTTTTTTTAATGAGATTTGACGATGTGTTTTTAATCCAATTGCTAGTGGTTAATTTATTGCTCTCATATAAATTTGATTCTCATTATAATAGGATCATATATATATATATATATATATATATATATATATATATATATATATATATATGTGTGTGTGTGTGTATATATATAGGTAGCTATTCAAACGGTAACCAAATTTATATGGTAACTACATGAACTAAATTCAACCATTGAATTAAAAACACATCAATGCTCCAAATTAAAAAAAAAAAAAAGATAGAGGGGGTGGCATTTTCGTAATTATTGTGAACTAAATCCCTCTCAAATTTCAAAATAAAATATCTCAATATCTATAAGTCGAATTTTTTTTTCGAAAACACTGATTTTTTTGTCTTGACGAGACGATTCAAACTAGATCCCTGAAGATAGGATTTTGAAAAAATAATATTGAACAACGTCTAATTTTTAAAATACTAGTTAATTAACTAGTGTACACTAGCTAGTTAAGTAATGTACAATCAAGCTGGTTTCTAGGGAGGGATAGTCCTGAGAGCCAAACAAGTGAATTAGTCAACAATCTGATTTCTAGGGAGGGATAGTCCTGAGAGCCAAACAAAAGAAGCTAATTGGACCACAAAAGGATAATTATGCCAAGATGGTTATCCGAGAGTTTAATGATTGTTTCTTTTAATATATAGGTAGATGGCATACTTTGAGAAAAGAAAGGTCTAGTGTACACTAGCTAGTTAACTCGTGCACATTAGTCATATGGTTTATACTGGAAAATACCTTGACTTGGTCTTGGCCAAGTCCTTGTGTACACTAGCTAATTAACTAGTGTGCACTAGCTAGTTAAGTAATGTACAGTAGCTAATTAACTAGTGTACACAAAGACTTTATGTACACTAGCTAGTGTACACTAGTTAACTAGCTGTCTACTTTCTAAATATTAAGTTTTTACAGTAATAAAATAACAACCATGCACCCACATGTGTACACTAGCAAGTAACTTTCAGTTGGGATATTAATACTGTTTTCTTGAACCATTTCTGGAATAACTGAGAGCTCAGGCAAAATGGGTAACTCCGGACCTGTAGCTAGTGGGGTTATTATTGTGTGTGGAAATGGAATTGATGCGTACACTTTAGGGTAAGGCTGCGATGAACTTGGCGGGACCTCCAAGTGTCAGTCCCGAGCCGCGATGAACTTGGTGGGACCCATTATCCATTTTTATGATCTCCTAAGCATTGCCAGGCCGAGTCATTGATCACCTGGGATTGTATTTGACAATCCGACCATCCGAGGAACCAATCAAGAATGGCTATTTGTAGCCACTTCGTCCCGCTGAGCCTACGCTTCGTTGTCAGCTCTTCGCAATGAGCTTAGTGCTCGCTTTGCTGTCGCACAAACCGTCGCCAGAAAAAGCCGTGGACCTGTTTACATACTTTGCGTAACGATCCATATATATTTCGAGAAAAGAAAGGTCTAGCAGTACACTCAGCTAGTTAACTCGTGCACACTAGCCATATGGCTTATACTGGACAATACCTTGATTTGGTCTTGGCAAAATCCTTGTGTACACTAGCTAATTAACTAGTGTACACTAGCTAGTTAAGTAATGTACACTAGCTAATTAACTTAGTGTACACAAAGGACTTTGTGTACACTAGCTAGCGTACACTAGTTAACTAGTTATCTACTTTCTAAATATTAAGTTTTTACAAAGAATAAAATGAACAATCATGCACCCACATGTGTTCGCATTTCCGCACCCAAATATTTATCTTTTATTGCCATTCAAATGTATAAAACGCACACATTTCCAAAATGTCTATTAAAAATAAAATTTGAATATTCATTTATGGTTAGGATTGAAGCGAGTACACTAGAGTACACAAGGACTTGTGTACACTAGCTAGTGTACACTAGTTAATTAGCTAGTGTACACGAGTTAACTAGCTAGTGTACACTATATACTTAGCCATGACTGATGAACATTGAAATTAAACTTGGGTACACTAGCTAAGTTGCTAGTGTACATTACTTAACTAGCTAGTGTACACTAGTTAATTAGCTAGTGTTTTAAAAATTAGACGTTGTTCAATATTATTTTTTCAAAATCCTATCTTCAGTGATCTAGTTTGAATCGTCTCGTCAAGACAAAAAAATCAGTGTTTTCGAATTTTTTTTTTTTTGACTTATAGATATTGAGATATTTTATTTTGAAATTTGAGGGGGATTTTAAATGATGACGTGGCAGTTAGAAAGATGATGTATGCGGCTGACCTTAATCTGGAGCATTGATGTGTTTTTTAATCCAATAGCTGTTAGTGGTTCTTATGGTTCTCATATAAATTTGGTTCTCATTATAATAATAATAGGACCCTATATATATATACACTCCCTTCGTCCTATATTACCTTATTCATTTTGCTATTTTGGGCGTCCCACTATAAAGTCACACTTTTCTAAAAAAGAAACTTTTTAATATTTTTTTATTCATGGGACTCACTTGTCATACTCACAATACTTTTCAAATTTACTATTCTCTCTACTCATTCTCTCTCCTACCCACTCACAACTTCTACTTTAATAACATTATTCCTTATTTTCTGTTATCAACATTAAATGAGTAAACTATTATGAGACGGAGGGAGTATATATATAAGTTCGGTTTCGATATAGAATTGTGCATATTTTTTTTAAAATCAGGAACAGACCAAATAATCGATTTCATAAAAATTTGCAACCAAAATCAGATCAATACTATTATTTCGATCCAATTTTTAGTGATACGGTTCGATTCTCTTCGTACTATCCGATTCCACGAATTTTTTGCACGGGAGATACAGAGAACGTGAGTTGCTGGAGTGGGAGTGACAGTGTCGGAGCTTTTCGCCGACCTGGTCTTGGATGATAATGATGATAATGTATATAACAACGAGCCCAAATACAACAGCCCAATAAGATCAACACAAGTGTCTTAGGTTAACACGGCCGCTACAGGCCCAGCTAAAGATATCCGTGGCCTAATTTATAAAAATTTCAAATATGTTTTTGATTAATAATTTTACTTATATTTCAGGCTGGACGAATTAAATGTTTACAACAATCATGAATCATGCATATAGATAGAGGACACCCATTTACTGAAAAATAAAAACACACAAGAGTTGTTAAAAGAGTTTTTGTTATTATAAAAATCACTAATGAGTTATTTAGTAAATAGCAAGCTCGTCTCAATAATTATAGGGGTTATATGCGAAATGTAATTATTGAGCCCCTAACTAATGTTTAAAAAATCAATACAATATATATATATATATATATATATATATATATATATATATATATAAAAGTACTTTTTATATACAGATTAAAGTTTTACAAAATTAAGCAATAAAATTCAAAATTATATATTACATTGATCATTACTTTTCGACACAATTTTACCTCTTTTTTTTTTTTTATGAGAAGCTATATACCTAATGGGCCTAGATAAAATGAGGGCCCTCCAAAACTTGGAGCCTTGTGCAAAGAATTCTCTTGCACTTTACAAGAGTCGGCCCCGGTAAATAGTAGCTTTTTCTAAAAAGAGTTATTTTTTATGATTATATCATTAGTGTTATCAATTTTTATGTAAGTCATTCGCCCTTATCTATAGTATAAATGAGGGATTGTCCTTGCTACAGTTCTTTGAACAGTAGCAAGTATCGAAATTTTCATTTTGTCCTCATACATTTGTCCCTTTTCCATTTTGCCCTTAAATTTATTTTTTTCAAATTAAAAAAAATGTCCTCGGACATGGGCTTAATTAAAAAAATAATAAAATAAAATAAAATAAAATAAAAAATAACGTGTCCTCGAACACGAACTTATTCTAGTATTTTATATATGAGACCTATAAAATAGTTGATAAAAGGAGTTTTAAATTGCTTAAGGTTTTTTATATAATAATGTGTGGCATATAAGAAATGCAAAAACAGCTATCAAAAAGCTTTATCAATGTGGAGACTCTAAAAAATCATTTAGGCTCCTAGTCAGAAGTGAGAACTACTTTTTCACACTTTTCCAAATTGAATAACCATTTTTATTTAAATAAATTACCTTCTGAATTTTTATTCTCAAAAAACTTGTCCCTAAATTTTAATTTACAAAATGAAAATCATAATATTTGCGAAATTGAAAGTTTGAAATTGTAAGGATATTTATAATTTCGTTTTTACTAAATAATAATATTTTCAAAATGATTCTTAAAAATAATCATTGTGACGTAAAGAGTAATAAACATTGAAAAGAAGAATGAGAGCCTTTAAAAAAAATAAAAATAAAAAGGAAAATTTAAAAGAGAGAGAGAGAGAGAGGGGGGGGGGGGGATTTGTTTTGTAGCAATACAAAGGTAAATGGGGACTGGAAGGCATGGCGCAGCAGAAATAGTTTACGATGATAAATGTACAACATTATCTTACGAGTAATAATAAGAAAAAAATAGTAATAAAAATTTGTTAATAAAATATTAGTTGTAATGATTTTATTGATATTTTTAATTACAGTTTATCAGGTTCACTATTAATTCAATCAATAAAATATCAACAACTTAATTTATAAGAAAATTTTGTTATATTTTTTTATGCCCCTAACGTTGCTCATCTTATCTCTCCGTGAATCATAATTTACATTGACTTATGTTTACCTTTCATACGATACGAGCCTGCCGACTAGTTCTATATTTTTGTTTCCTCCCTCTTCCTTAGTGGTTTCATTTATCAATCCAAATGATAATTATTAGAGCATAAACCAATCCCCATCATCACCTTATCTCATGCAGGTCAATTCTCTAATCCACAATACAATAGTAATTACTGAAAGGGATTAATAATATACTCTCTTAGTACCATCTGATCGGATAAAAAGGTAAAAAAAAATCTTGCCCGAAAATTAAGAAAAATATATATTGAAATAAATTTTGTGAGTATAAAAAGTGAGGTAAGAGAGATAATTTGGGATAGAAAATAGTAAATAAATACGAGTAGTTATTATTAGTATGACAAGTGAGTTTTCTGATTAAAAAAAAAAAACTGTTTTGAAAGTATGTCTTTTTAATGGGACACCAAAAATAAATTTTTGTACATTTTCGAATGATACGGAGGATTAATTACTATCCCTTATCTTCTTTCTTTCTTTTTCTTCTTTTTCTTCTTTCTCTTTTTTAAAGAAGGATAAACTGCCAAATATCCCCATACTATTTGCATATTATGAGATTGGTTCGGTACCAAAATGGAAAAAAATATATGTATCCTTATACTATTCAAATTAAATGCAAACAATTATTTCATCAAATTTCGTCTTTTTTTTTAAAAAAAAATAAAACAAACTTCAATTATGTTACACAAATACAATTTATATAGGAAAGGCCGTCCATAAACGAAAGAGGTTCATCCCAAAAAATTGAATTGTCACGCATCGGCCATTGTATTTGTTGGACAATTGCTAGGCTTCTTTCTCAAGAACTTAACGAAAAACTTGACAGAAAATGATAACGGAGATTGAAAACAAAAGAAATCAAGTCGAGTCTTGTATTTAATACAATCTCCGTAAGAAGTTATTGCCCCGCACAGGTGCTTACGGTTTATATGGCAATCTTCTAGTAAGATAAAACGACTTACAAGTAAATGATAGGAGCACTCCAAATCAATTACTCTAACGAACAATACTTTGTTTTGAACTTTGGACTTTGAAGGATTGAATGCAACAATATGCAATGATTTGGGTATGTTAATCTATCTTACTAGAGGGTAGGGAGGCTCAAATGACTGTGTATGTGAATTGAAATTCGGAGGGGAAGTATATAAAGAGAGTCAAAGGGTTTGGTGGCTTTTCCCTTGAAAAGTCACAACTTTTCGGGTATAACAGCACTTGCACGGCCGTGTCCAATGAACTGCACGGTCGTGCAAGGCAATATGCACGGTCGAGTTCATGGCTCAGCACGGTCGAGTGGCAAGGCAAGGCACGGTGCACGGCCGTGTCCTAGGCACTCGCACGGCCGTGCAGAAGCTTCTTCAGCCTGCTTGAGAGCCCTTTAGCCACAACAAGTTCACACCAATTTTGGGACCAACCCAAATCACACTTTGACCCAATATTTAAGTTACAAATCATTTTTCATTAATTTCTCATTCACACGGAAATGGTTTTGAGACATTAAATGAGTTATATATAATCTACAACAAATGTAGATTACCATTTGTAACTAGTTCCGTTAACACATAACGAACTTCCGTTAGAAACTAGATCAACGTTAAGTTAAACTTAACTTTCCGTTATCCATTTCCAACAATCCCCCACATGAATGACAATTAATGCATGTATGCAAATTCGTTCAAAGTTCCGGCGAACTATTATTACATCGGGATAGATAGCTTGTGGCCTTGAATCTTCCCTAGTGAAATATTATCGGATATACTAGCCATTAGGTAGCGAGTCGCTTTGAACCAGTGACTGTCGGATGTATACCAAGACAATAATACTCACATAATAACAGCTCTAACAATTGTTGTTCTCACGTTTTGTCCATTTTGGCCCTGGACCGTATCTCATTCATAAGCGTTCAATTTAGAGGTGGCCTAATTACCTCTCGCTTATATAGGTGATTCTCACTATAAGGAGTATCATGCACTACTCCACCCGTAGGTATAGAAATCATTAAAAGTTTTCTCAACTTATCCTTACCACTGCTGCATGTGCTAGTACTTAGATGTTCTGGGAATGAGTATTCAACATCTCCAGGTTAATAAACCGAGTTGTTGTTTCCAAGTAACTCTACTAGAACTTATAACTTGGTTGTCTCATTGAACCAAGGGCCTGGGATCTCCATTTCTCAAGGTTGAGTGTCCGCTATAAGTTCTTTTGTTGTGGGTTTTAAACCCATTCCCCTTAACAGTTTATACAGTTGATCTCGATTTATACCTTTGGTAAATGGATCCGCTAGGTTATCACATGATTTCACATAATCAATAGTGATAACGCCATTCTTGATCAACTGTCTAATGGTATTGTGTCTACGACGAATATGTCTAGACTTACCATTGTATATACTATTATGTGCCCTTCCAATTGCTGATTGACTATCACAATGGACTAGTACAGCAGGCACAGGTTTGTTCCAACAAGGAATATTCTCCAGGAAGTTCTTAAGCCATTCTGCTTCTTCCCCAGCTTTATCCAAAGCTATAAACTCAGATTTCATCATGGATCTGGCTATACATGTTTGTTTGGAGGATTTCCATGACACTGCTCCTCCACCTATTGTGAATATATATCCACTTGTGGACTTAGAGTCTTTCGTGTCCGATATCCAATTGGCATCACAGTATCCTTCTAATACTGCTGAATATTTATTGTAAAGTATCCCATGGTTTAATGTATACTTTAAATATCTTAGTACTCTCATTAGTGCTTTCCAATGATCAGTACTAGGATTGCTTGTGAACCTACTTAGTTTGCTCACTGAATATGCAATGTCTGGACGTGTACAATTCGTTAAGTACATCAGACTACCAATTATTCTTGCATATTCCAGTTGAGAAACTGGTTCCCCTTTATTCTTGGCTAAATGTAGAGCCAAGTCTACAGGTGTCTTAGCCGGAGGGTCATCAAAGACATTGAATTTTCGAAGAACACACTACAAGAAAAATGATATTTTGTGACGGACTTTTGCGACGGCTGTCGCGTTCGTCGCAATAGACCCACTATATGCGACGAAAAGCAGTCGCAAAATATGAAATTTCCTAATCAATTTACCGCGTTCTCCAAAATTTTGGCGGTCTATGTTTTTTCATTTACGCGACTGCCTAGTAATTACGTGATGGCAATTTTAGTCACATAAATTAAATATAATTTATTTTTATTTAAAAATTGAATTTTTATTTTTTTTAACCAAATATGATTAACTCCCCATCGCAGTTGATAATTTATTTTTATTTAAAAATTGAATTTTTATTTTTTTTTAACCAAATACGATTAACTCCCATCGCAATTGAGCTGAAGAAATTGATACAGATATCCCAAACCTAATTTCATTTCTCCATAAACCTTTCTCCCCTTCTCTCTCTTCCTCCAATTCCGTCTTCCCCTTCTCTCTACAAATCCGTTTTCTCCCCTTTCTCCTCTTCGGCAGATCTGGTTTCTCAAAATTTTCCATGAATTCCCTCTCTGCTCTCTCTCTTTCTCTCTGTCTATTTTTGGCGCAAAATTAGAAATTCCCAAAATCTATTTCGTCCCAAAATCTATCTAAGGTTTGATTCTCAATCGCCCTAATTAAATCGACGGGCGATCGGTGGAAGACGGTGAAGAACCCGGCTCGTCATCTTCAGGTACCCAACACTCGCCGTCGCCGGCCTCTTTGGTTCGGTCGGTGCACAGAGAGTTGCCGGCGCTTGTTGTTGTTATTGTTCTCTATTTTGATTTTGTTTTTGGTTGTTATTGTTCATCTTCAGGTACCCAACATCTCGTCATCTTCAGGTACCCAACATCTCGTTGTCTGATGTATTTTCAGTTTGTGAATTTGAACTAGTTCATAACTGATTTGGTTGTCAGTAATTGTAGTTAATCGGTTTTTGTTGGATAGTGCTTGGATTTGAGAAAGTTTTTGGTGTATGAAAGGGATTGTAGATTGGTTAAACATATGTTGCGAACTCAAAAATTTGATTAGAAGCCGCTTTATGCTTTTGTGACTATTAAAAAAGCAAATATATCTTTAGTTTCGATATTTAGCATTCACGGCAAGGATAGTTGCTATAAGGAATACGGCTGTGTGGATACGTTACATAGGTCGAGAGAGAGCTAGATTTTTGTGCATGCTTTGAGGGTGATCTGTGTGGTCTCACAGATGATAAGATGTTGAAATGGACTCCATCCAATTCTAAAAAATCATTTAAACCAATACTTCTGTTTTTATGTCATCGTTGTCTGATGTAGTTTTCACTTTAAAGTTTGATGCAATGTGTCTATCTAATTCCCCCCTGACTTTATTTTTGCCCTATGTTCGTTAAACGTGTCCTATTTCCTGCACTTCTGGGAATTTGGTATGGTGTACAACATTAATTTGATTTAATCATTTGCTTTATAGATTCCTACAAGCAAGAACAAGAAAAGGCAGTATAAAGAAGAATTGGAGGAGCGCCCTTTCTCCCCTTCGGCTGTAAGCAGGTAATTCTCCTTTCTCCCTTTCTCGTCTATGCATCTCTCTTTCTCGTCTAATCCTTGAGTTACTGTGCTTCTCTACTCATTATAGCACCTGGTTTGATATTCTTGTTTAACTCGGGTTATTTTAGAAGTGGGTTATTATCATCTAACCATGTAAGACTGGCAGTATGAGTATGTGCCATGTACTGACCTTGGGTTGAACTTCTAATGTACCAGGCAGTCGATTTCGTTGCTATTGCTGGTTGGGAATCCTTTGGTAAGCATCTCAATCTCTCACTTTCTCTCTCTCCTTCTATGATTTGAGTCTTGTTTGCTCAATTGTGCCCTAATTTTTTACAAATTGCTGATTTTCTCAAATTACAGAGGAGGATTAATAGCCAACACGTGTGTTATAAACCTCAGCTGTGTACATTGTTAGCTTCATCATCTATGTGTAAGTTATGTGGGATGTAGTAGAATACATCACATGGTGCCAACTGCTGAGTTTATGCTTTCTTATTTTAGATATTCAATTTCTAATTTAGTGAAGTTAATTTTGTAGCTTGTTTATGTGCCAATAAGTACTTTTTACATCCTTTAGTCTCACTAGCTATTACATAAATGTTTTGGATTTTTGTATTGCGTAAATTTGGTACTCCCGAAGTGGATGCATATCGGAGAGATTTAACAATTAATAGGTATTGTATCTTTTCTTTGTGCATGGTTTCTTGATGTCTACAAATGAAATTGTTTTCTCGTGCAAACATTGATATTATTTATTATATCTTAGCCAATCTTTTGTTCTCTGATACTCTTAATACCAGCAATCCCATGATAAATGAAATAAAATTCTAGTTATTCTCCAAGTGGTATTACAAAATAACCAAGTAACAATCCTATTCCAATCCTCTTCTTTGCATGTTTGTTCCACATTGTTCAAAAATGCCCCTCTTTGAGTTTTGATAAATGCTGGTGACTGATAAGCCAAGAACCCATCCAATAAAGCTTGAGATTTATCGCACAAATTTTAGACGTTACAAGAAATCAAGAGAAGTCTTGGAGTCTTTCTCAATGATAATCTCGGGAAACATTAGATATACGTGCTAAAAAACATTTTAAATAGCTTGGGGCTTGGAAATTCTGACTCAGCTTCCATTCACTTGTTTTCCGTATTTGCCATAAAGTTTATCTTCCTTGGGCTTTTCAGTTGTTTTCTTATTGGCTTTATAAGGCTCTGAGGTCTGCCTTCTCCTTGTTAACTTGGTATTACATTGGTGAAAAGTGTCAATTTGAATGCAGTAATTATTTTTTCTGAGTTTATGTATTGTTGGTGCAGTTCTCGGTTTTTGGTTCCCTAGCAAATGTTGGGGCGATGATTGGTGCGATAGCAAGTGGTCAGATTGCCGAATATATTGGACGGAAAGGGGTAATGACGACTCAGTCAATTTTTTATTGTCTTCTGAATTTAATGCTTCTATATCTTGAAATGTATAGTGATGGCTGTTAATTATTGCAATTGGGCTTTGTGTTTGTTCTGCTGGGAGATTGCAGTCACTCATGATTGCTTCTATACCTAATGTACTTGGATGGCTTGCCATTGCATTTGCAAAAGTGAGTGTCATTGTTAAATACAATCCACAACTTCATAGTTTGGCATTTTCGCATAATCTATATGCTTCTTTGTTATGTTTAATACCTAGATGCTTAATCTATATCTCCATGCTAAAAACACAGATCATTATATCTTGGAATTCAACCACATTCTCTCTTATATGTACTATATAATGACTCTTTTTAGTTCTTGAAAAACCCACGCATAATCGACAGGAATCCACAGAGCCAACTGGATGTCTTTGTTTTAAGAACAGAGCTTGTGATATTAGAACTCAGAATTTGATTGAACTTAAGCACATGCTATTGAATATAGCGCGAACATATTGAATAACCACAGCAAATGCCACAACCAGATATGTAAATATTAAAGCAGACACATGCATGTAAGCAGATGAGATTTGGGCCACTTGGCAACTATCTGTAATCACGATAGAAAGTTAGAACACTCAGGTATTGAGTTGCAACCATGAAACACAATCAAGTCGACTTGTTTATTAAAAACCTAATTATTTGAGAAGAATATAGTATCGATATAAACGATAGAAAGTTAGAACACTCAGGTATTGACTTTCTATATGAATTGGATGTCATGTGTGGGATTTCGATATTTCCATTTTCGTTGTTGATTTCAAGTTATTTTGAGTTCTGGTTGGGCTTTCAGTATGCTTTGTGGGCTCTGGTTTAAGGTCTCTTATTGAGCTCATTCATCATCGGTAGCTTATGCTAAGATGGAGGTTGTTTTGGTTGCATCTCGGTTTGGGTTTGAAAAACGAGTGATTTCTCAGTTATGCTATAAAATAAGGTGTAAATGAAAATCTGATTGATGAGGACGCTGATGGAAGATTTATAATCATTCTGTAAGATTTAGTGAAAGTAAATCATATTTGATTTGATGGATTGATGAAAATAAAGGAGGAAAGCAGTAGACGAGGATATATAATCATTCGTTTGCTAAATAAAAGGGGACATAGTAAGAGATTAAAAACCAGCTCAAACCTATAGTTAGGCCTCAATTCTAGGGTTCTTAGGCATCACACCCAAAAATGATGTCTCAAGCATCGTTGTGATCGGTTGCCCTTGCCCCTCTATTTCCTGTTCTTAAAGGCTTGTATTAGAGAGATTATAGGCTTGATATCTCTTGAATATTCTGATTGTCATAGTATTCTCTATGTAAATATTTTGTAGTGATTCCAGCCTTTATATAGGCATATACATAAGAATATCTACCATATTTACGGATAATCTCTCTAATAGCTTGCGTACAAAGCCCATTTACAGAATTCAAGAAACCTTTGTCACTATGGTCACTAAACATCTCTGAACCTGAACTATTCATGTAGTAGTTGTTGTGCGTGTAGTAAGAGTGCCTAACTTCTTGCATTTGTCAGTCGTTTAACCTCCAGATTTCCCTTTCAAGTCCACTGAAGGTCAGTTCTTGTGAATGATGTTTCTTCCTTTTGCCATTTGTGTCTTTCTGAGTTATTAACATCTCACTTCTCGGATGGTCCTTACATTTGTAAGGACCAAAAGTTGCTTATTAACTGTATGCTGTCAGCTTATACCTTCAGTACCAAAAAATGCTTTATCTCCATTTCTAGGGCTCGAAACGACGAACCTATTTTTTTGCTTGAAAGTAGACACATAGTTCTTTCAAACGACTACTTTTACGCCTTCTAGAACCTTATAGATCAGAACAGTTTATTCTTCAAAGATGACTGAAAATCTGGTTTTAAAGAATATGAAAACTTGCTTCGTTGAACCTTTTTGGCGGACCTTTGTTTTGACATACAATGGACTTCTTCCCAACATATTTCTGTGTCATTAATGTTCTAGCTAGCTAACTAGTACAGTTCACTTTCAATGTGTAAGATTTCATGCCACAGTGGAACACTTATGTTTTTAGTGATACTCTTTTTAATGTGTTTTTCCAAGTTGATAAATTATCTTGTTAAAGAAAATGTTTATCTTGGAATACTGATCCCATGTTTTTAGTGATACTGTTTGGAATATGATTTTTTCTTTGGTTTTATTATAGATACTTTATGGACTGAAGTGTTCGAGAGGTATGGTATGCAGTCAATTCCCCTTCCTGAATTCAATGACACTAGTTCTTCTACTCCAATTTCTGATGTCGCATCAAACATTCCAACAACTGCTTCTCCTTTGGATGATGGTGATTTCGGTGATGGGAGTACATAGTTATGTTTCTTGCATATTTCATCTACACTTTTGTGACTCATTTTGAAAACTTTGTGGCATGGAGGATATTTTGGACAAGTGTAGTTGATGCAGGTAACTTAGTGTTTTTGGAAACGTTGTCCCTGTATGTTTTGGACAAATGTAGTTGATGATAACTTGTCATTTTGGAAACTTTGTTGCTTTGTACATATTTTGGACAAATGTAGATGATGGTAACGAAATTTTATGTGAAGTGTTTATGGGCATGACAATTTAATTAATATAGTATTTAAATTTTTACATTTAATATCATTTAAAATTTGTTTTTTTTTAGTGTGGATTGAATTATGCGATGGCTAGGTCATCTCTAAAGAGTCTAAAATAGCCAAATTAGCACGATAATTATAAGAGTAATGCGATGGGTCTGCCATCTCAAAATGCCTTGCTTATTTGCGACGGCAGTCACAGTCTCAAAATGCCTTGCTTATTTGCGACGGCAGAAACAGTCTCAAAATGCCTTGTTTATTTGTGACAAAAAATCCATCACATATAGGTCATATTATGCGACGGCATATTTCATTTAGGTATTTTAATAAATAAAATTGCAAGGGTTTTGTACGATTGGCGGAGCAGTCGCAAAACTTGATTCACTTCGTACGATTGCGTTTCCCGTCGCATAAACCTTCGGCGATAAGGGATTATGCGACTGCTTTTGCGACGGCCATAACAGTCGCCATTAGTTTAGACGACGGAATTTGATGTTTTTGCGATGGATTTTAGCCGTCGCAAAATGTCATTTTTCTTGTAGTGACATTCTCTAGGTAATGAGATTGTGAAAGAACTAATCCTTCAGATGTTCTAGAGATCTTTATCCCTAATATTACATCAGCTAATCCCATGTCTTTCATGTCAAAGTTCTTCTTTAACATGTCTTTGGTATTCATGATCAAATCATGATTACTTCCCATTATGAGCATGTCGTCTACATAAAGACAAACGATAACGAATGATTCAGATGTTCCTTTAATGTAGACACATTTGTCACATTCATTAATCTTGAATCCATTCGATAACATGGTTCTATCAAACTTCTCATGCCATTGTTTAGGTGCTTGTTTTAGTCCATACAAGGACTTTACAAGTTTACACACCTTTCGTTCTTTACTAGGAACCACAAACCCTTCGGGTTGTTCCATGTAAATGTCTTCATCAAGTTCTCCATTTAGGAAAGCAGTCTTCACATTCATTTGGTGTATCTCAAGATTATGCACTGCTGCAATAGCTATGAGAACACGAATTGATGTGATCCTTGTGACAGGGGAGTATGTATCAAAGAAATCATATCCCTCTTTCTGTCTAAAGCCTTTGGCAACTAGCCTAGCTTTGTACTTATCGATTGATCCATCCGCCTTATACTTCCTTTTAAGAATCCATTTGCAACCTAATGGTTTGCAACCTGGAGGGAGATCAACCAATTCCCAAGTATTGTTGAGCATTATGGATTCAATTTCGTTGTTAATAGCTTCTTTCCAGAACGAACTATCAGGACCGGATAAAGCTTCTTTAACGATTCTTTGGTTCGTTTTCTAACATGTAAGATAGAAAATCAGGACCAAAAGACTTTTCCACTCTTGTCCTTTTGCTACGTCTCGGTTCTTCATCTTCTATGTGAGAAGGACCGGTTGTAGACTCATATGTTCTCTTACTAGAACCTACATCTTTCCCCGTCCTTAACTGTGGAAAAATGTTTTCAAAGAATACCGCATTCCTTGATTCTATAGTAGTTCCTACATGTATATCGGGGAATGTCCGATTTGTGCACTATGAAACGGTAGGCACTACTATTATTGGCATATCCAATAAAGACACGATCAATGGTCTTTGGACCAATCTTGACTTGTTTCGGCAGGTACTTCAACCTTGGCCAAACACCCCCACACTTTAAGGTATTTAAAACATGGCCTACGATTATGCCACAATTCATAGGGCGTTTTATCAATACCTTTCGTGGGTATTTTATTAAGAACATAATTAGAAGTGAGTATCGCTTCCCCCCACAAGTTGTCGGGTAAGCCTGAACTTATCAAAAGCGAGTTCATCATCTCCTTGAGAGTACGGTTTTTGCGTTCAGAAACTCCATTAGATTGAGGGGTATATGGAGCCGTTGTTTGATGAATTATGCCGGATTCCCAACATAGTCCTTCAAACGGTGCTTCATATTCTCCACCTCTATCGCTTCTAATTTTCTTAATTTTCAAGTTAAGTTGATTCTCAACTTCTTTCTTATAAGTCTTTAAAGCCCCTAAGGCTTCATCCTTACTTCTTAAGAGATAGACATAGCAATACTTAGTGCAATCATCTATAAATGTAATGAAGTACTTTTTACCTCCTCGAGTTTGCACAAGTTTTAAATCACATATGTCGGCGTGAATTAACTCGAGAGGAGTTGTGTTTCTTTTTATGGCATTAAATGGCGACTTTGTCATTTTTGCCTCAACACAAACTTCGCACCTATTAGTCGAGTCGGATTTAGTCATATGGATTAAATCTTGTCTCGCTAATTTCTTAATGGTGTCGAGGTTTACATGTCATAATCTATCATGCCATAAATTAGAACTTTCCGACAAGTAAACATAAGAAACACACTTTTTATTCATCGCACTTTGGCGGATCACAGTCATTACATTCATTTTAAAAAGGCCCTCCTCGAGGTAACCCTTTCCAAGAAACAAACCATTCTTGGTTAGTACAAATTTGTCGGATTCAAATACTAGTCTAAAACCGGCCTTACTAAGCAAAGCGCCGGATACCAAATTTTTACGGATGTCTGGGACATGCAGCACATCCAACAAGGTTACTTCTTTTCCGGAAGTCATCTTCAAAATCACGTTTCCAATGCCTTGAACATCGGAGGTCGCAGAATTCCCCATGTAGAGCTTTCTTCCGGAGATGGGAGTATAGGAGGAGAAACTCTCCTTATTGCCACAAATATGGCGGGTAGCACCGGTATCTATCCACCAAGCTTTAGGATTCTCCTCCAAATTTGCAACGTTGGCCTCGAAGACAACCCATTTGCAAAGTCTAGTCCATGTGGTCAACATTATTCGCCTCTTTCTTCGGGAGACGACAATCCCTTGACAAGTGGCCCGGTTTGCCACAATTATAGCAAGACCCTTTGAATTTCTTCGAGCCCTTCTTCTTCCCTTTCTTAGCATTCCCGGCATTTTCGGAATGCTTTCTCTTTGTGCCACTTGTGCTAGCCTCGGCGAGATTGACTTTTGCCTCCATCTTGCCCTTAGCAACTTTGGCCTCATTCATTCTATTGTTCTCTTCAATTTGAAGACGAACAACAATGTCTTCCAAGGACATCTCTTTGCGTTTATGCTTGAGATAGTTCTTGAAATCCTTCCATGAAGGAGGCAACTTTTCAATGATAGAAGCCACCATAAATGGATCATTCATGATCATTCCCTCGGCATCTAGCCCATGTAGAATGATTTGGAATTCATCTACTTGAGTTGTTACCGATTTGGAATCGACCATCATAAAGTCAAGATACTTACCGACGACAAATTTCTTTGACCTGGCATCTTCGATCTTGTACTTCCTTTCCAAGGTGTTCCACAACGCCTTGGCTAACTCGACGGTACTATACACATTGTATAGTGCATCGTCAAGTCCATTTAAGATGTAGTTCTTACAAAGAAAATTACCGTGAGCCCAAGCTTCCTTTGCCATTTGCCTTTGGGGATCGGGATCACCATTTTCCACCGCCGAAGGATCTTCCTTTAAGAAGCGGTGCAAGCTTAAGGTGGTCAAGTAAAAGAGCATATTTTGTTGCCATCTCTTGAAATCCACACCAGTGAATTTCGCGGGTTTCTCACCATGACCGAGGTGATGAGTTGTAGAAGCGGGAACAACATGGTTGAATGTAGTATCACCTTGCGAAGGAGGCGTCACATTCCCTTGACTTGATTCTATGGAATCTTTCTCATTTACCATCTTGATGATCTTGAAGAAGCGTTAATAACTTCTTACGATTGTTGGACAATTGCTAGGCTTCTCAAGAACTTAACGAAAAACTTGACAGAAAATGATAACGACAGAAAATGATAACGGAGATTGGAAACAAAAGAAATCAAGTCGAGTATTGTATTTAATACAATCTCTGTAAGAAGTTATTGCCCCGCACAGGTGCTTACGGTTTATATGGCAATCTTCTAGTAAGATAAAACGACTTACAAGTAAATGATAGGAGCACTCCAAATCAATTACTCTAACGAACAACACTTTGTTTTGAACTTTGGACTTTGAAGGATTGAATGCAACAATATGCAATGATTTGGGTATGTTAATCTATCTTACTAGAGGGTAGGGAGGCTCAAATGACTGTGTATGTGAATTGAAATTCGGAGGGGAAGTATATAAAGAGAGTCAAAGGGTTTGGTGGCTTTTCCCTTGAAAAGTCACAACTTTTCGTATAACGGCACTTGCACGGCCGTGTCCCGATGAAGCTGCACGGTCGTGCAAGGCAATATGCACGGTCGAGTTCATGGCTCAGCACGGTCGAGTGGCAAGGCAAGGCATGGTGCACGGCCGTGTCCTAGGCACTCGCACGGCCGTGCAGAAGCTTCTTCAGCCTGCTCGTCAGCCCTTTAGCCACAACAAGTTCACACCAATTTTGGGACCAACCCAAATCACACTTTGACCCAATATTTAAGTTACAAATCATTTGTCATTAATTTCTCATTCACACGGAAATGGTTTTGAGACATTAAATGAGTTATATATAATCTACAACAAATGTAGATTACCATTTGTAACTAGTTCCGTTAACACATAACGAACTTCCGTTAGAAACTAGATCAACGTTAAGTTAAACTTAACTTTCCGTTATCCATTTCCAACAGTATTAGCATCTCGCCTTACAAGAGATAAAGTGAAGTTATTGTTCCGATTTAAGAGCATTTACAAGAAGAAATCAAACAACCAAACTCCGTTTGTGTGATGACGCCACACGTTTTGAGGTCTGAATGGTTGATAGGATATCTGGCAGGATATTTTGATTGGAACGGTACCTAAAATAAAATAAAGAGAAGCATCGTTAAGGTCGAAGTTGGATGTTAATCCAACTCAGGCCCTCAGATGTAAGAGTAAGATATCTATGAGATATGATAACCTAGGAGTAATAAGACTTGGAATGTCTTGAATTTTTGTGTGTGTTTAGGGTTTAGACAATGACTTACAATGTCAATTTGGCACTTACCTTGTCCAAGGGGACAAGGGCTTTCTATTTATAGGTGATGGAGAGGTGCTTGTTGAGGTAAGTCATGAGGTCAGCCCTAAGGACATCTTAGTCTTTGACCAGGTACACGTGTTCGCATTGGATTGGGTCTGCCAATAAAGTAAGATTCACTTGCAGGGGGATGTCGTTGATGTGGACATGAGCCGTGCATTTGGAAAAGTTGGCGCAGCGCATTAATGGCGATAGTAGACGTCTGACTGGGCCGCATTCAATGCGATGGGAATAAGCCGACTTCTTTATATCAGAGCCAGTAAGTAAACTTGCTCAGTAAGCTTTGACCATAACTGGGAGTCTGGTGAGATAACCGAGAGTCTGTTATGAGACCGCAGTCAACATCTTGGGCGCAGTCAATGATCTTTATACGGGCACGCCTGGGGTGGTCACAATGTCCGCGGTCACCTTACTGGCGGTCTAGATGTCCGCGGTCTTGACTGGGATGGTATGAGAGGAACGCGGTCTTGACCTTAATGGCCTATCTGTTCGCGGTCTTGACTCTGGCGATCTAGGGTATGCCATGTCATACTTGGCCTTTGAACCAGACCGAGCTTGGGCACGATCTAGCTGGTCCGGGCTCATCAGTGACCCCTAGCTCCAAGTGAGAGATTATTTATGGTCTGAGCGAGGAGCTACTTGCTAAGCTCGATTTTGTCAGATCGCTCTTTGCGGTGACCAGTGTTGGCGTTTTTCCACTGGTTTTTGCTCTGCCTCCCGTGCAAATCTGGCGCATGTGAGAGACACGTGAGAAAGCTTGTAGAAGCTTTTTTGGTCTGCTTCCCAGTTAAGCTTGTGGGCCCCTTGGCAGGCGAAACGCCAGCGCGTGTCAGGTATGGAGGGTACGTGTCAATCATCCAAGAAGCGCCATAAATGCCAACCGCTCAAAATTCGAAAATCCAAACGTTTGGCCGATTCCTCTCATGTGTTGATTTCTCCTCCAGAGGATGTCCAGGCAAATATGACCTATGTGGAGGTACCGTTGCGGATTCTAGAGTGGCAGGTCCGGAAATTGCGTACCAAGAGTATTCCGGTGGTGAAAATTCTGTGGAGGAATCACACCATTGAGGAAGCTACTTGGAAATTGGAATCTGACAGAAGTATTCTGATTTGTTTGATCATTCAGGTAGGTGAAGTCCAAATTCGTGACGAATTTTATTTAAGGGGGAGTGAGTGTCACGACCCTAAACCTAGGCACCATTTTGGTCACACGTGGAGCACGTGGGGTTGGGGTACATTGCATCTCATCTTATGCATTTTGGCATTTGGGATTGATTATGTGTTCATTTTGAGATTTTTGATGAACTACGTGAATTTAAATGTTATAAACTTGATTTAAATCATATAATGTTAAATGAAAGTTGTTGAGGAGCTTGAGTATAATTATAACCTCAAGGTGGTTGTTTGTATGATTTCAAACTTGGAGGAGCTTGAGTGTAAAATAGTTTATATAAATCTGTTGGGTTTTGGGGTTACAAACGCAGCGGAAGAACTTAGAAATAACATAAAAAACCCTAGCCCTATGATCCGTCTAGCATGAAGAGATTAGAAAAATATATGAGATAGATTTTACATTCCTTGAATGCGATTAAGTTTGCTTGAAATCGAATCTGAAAATCGGATCTCCAAAACGAATCTCAAATCCTTTGATGAAGGTTTTGATCTTCTCCTTGTCCTAGGCCTTGCGATGAATCAATGATTGAAGTCTTCAAGCTTTTGGTGATTAGCTTATCACCCTCTATCGATAATCCACAAGCGAACGGACCAAGAACAATTCTTGTTTGATTGCTAGATGATCTCCGATTATTGAATCTCTATTCAATAATCAATGGCTGTTCAATGGAATCGATTTAGGGTGTTTTTGATCTTTGATTCTCTATCAAAATCAATGTTTTAGTGTTTCAAAAACCTCTAAAAACGTGTGTGTTGACTGAGCTAAAAGGGGCTATTTATACTTTATAAATCTCCCTAACACTTAGGGAGAAAAGCCCTAATACTAAGCCAACACGGAATCTGTCGGACCTTGGGAGCGGACGCTCCCCTCCTTTGGGAGCGGACGCTCCCAATTTCCAGAAAATTTTCCCTGGTTTTAACCAATTGGGAGCGGACGCTCCCCTTTCTTGGGAGCGGACGCTCCCCTAGTCCAGAAACTGATTTTCATATTGAGAGCCATTTTTCAATCTGTTCATTGTGTGTGACCCTTTAGGAATTATATTTTATGTTGGTCGTGAGTTGAAACATCGACCTCACAAGACATAAGTGACTTCTAGCAAATCATTATGTCCACCCAATTAAATATAACATCAAAGTTTGATTTCTTAATAGATCCAATGTCACAATCCCTTTGTCCACGATATTCAATTGAACATGAGTCATGGTCTAGGTCAACTCATTCCTTTTCAATGCTTTCTCGATTCCGAATATGTTGATAATGCAAATGCATTTGATCTCTATCAAATCACTTGAGTGCGGCCACACATTTCATCAACATCATTCATCGAGGGGCCCAAGCAACCATCTCTCTTCATAAGAGGGACAAATCCCATCTTGACTTATCATTCTTCCCTACATGATTCCAATCGTGCTAACATAGCCCTTATTTCTATCCGATTAAAGACAATGTTAGACTATATTAAACACGATCTTCGTCATGTGGAAGACGATGATAATCTCAGGTACAAGGATTCAATAACACGACTATCATGAGATTTATTCATGACACATATGACTATTGACCATGTCATAAATCTCATTGGTAGGTCATGTCCAATACTTGTTCTCTAGCAAGTATCTATAAGTGTAATGTGCATTACATGCATATACCAACTTATACTAGTTTTTTTTTTTTTTTTTTTTTTTTTTTTTTTTTTTTCTTTTTATAAGAAGGGGATCAACACATTTCACCGCTCCCCCCTTGATGCACTTCACAGAGGCGCCTAGCTATGCTAGGGAGGGCAATGTCATTCCCTCTAACCACTGGTATTCAACACCAACTTATACTAGTTGTTCTGACAACTAGGGCCTTGATTCAATATAATAAACATGCAAAACATATAATGAACCAAATAATACTTTCTCTATAATAAATGATAAAGATGATTACATAGTGGTTTAGATAATAAGTCAAATATAACTAAACGTCTAGGGCACTACACCAACAATCTCCCACTTGCACTAGGCTCCATCTATGTATCTAATACCCATGGACCTAACATGACCATCATGCTTCGCTTGTGCGAGGGGCTTTGTAAGCGGATCCCCAATATTATCATCGGTTGATACTTTGCATATCTTAACGTCCCCCCGTTCAATGAAATCTCGAATGAGATGAAAACGTCTAAGTATATGTTTGGATCTCTAGTGTGACCTTGGTTCCTTTGCTTGCGCAATGGCACCATTGTTGTCACAATAAAGTTCCACCGAATTAGTGATACTTGGAACAACTTCCAAGTCACTAATGAACTTCTTAATTCAAACTGCCTCATTAGCTGCATCGGATGCCGCTATATATTCGGCCTTAGTAGTAGAATCGGCAATAGTACTCTGCTTGAAACTCTTCCAACATATTGCACCTCCGTTAAGCATAAACACAAATCCCGACTGCGATCGGAAATCATTCTTCTCGGTTTGGAAGCTAGCATCTGTGTAACCTCTTACAATAAGATCTTCTTCTATCCCTCCAAATACCAAGAACGCATCCTTAGTCCTTCGTAAGTATTTTAGGATCGTCTTGACTGCCATCCAATGGTTCTCACTCGGATCAGATTGGTAACGACTTGTCATGCTCAAAGCATACGAGATGTCGGGTCTAGTATAAATCATAGCGTACATGATAGAACCAATAGCCAAAGCGTATGGAATATCATTTATCCTATTTCGTTCATCAGTTGTCTTAGGACACTGAGTCTTACTAAGAGTAACACCATGACCCATTGGCAAGTTTTCTCTCTTAGAATTTTTCATCTTGAATCTTCTAAGAACCTTGTCAATGTAGGTACTTTGACTCAAACCAATGATCCTCTTAGATCTATCTCTATAGATCTTTATACCAAGGAAGTAAGCGGCTTCGCCCATATCTTTCATTGAGAAACACTTCCCTAACCAAGACTTGACAGTCTCAAGTGCAGGAATGTCATTTCCAATGAGTAAGATATCATCGACATGCAACAAGAGAAATAGCACAACGCTCCCACTGAATTTCATGTATACACAAGGTTCATCTTCGTTCTTGATAAAACCAAACTCTTTGATTTTCTCATCGAACCAAAGATTCCAACTCCTAGAAGCTTGCTTCAATCTATAGATGGATCTTTGCAACTTGCACACCTTACTAGAATTTTATGGATCTACAAAACCTTTGGGTTGTGTCATATACACATCCTCAAGCAGTTTTCTGTTAAGGAAAGCGGTTTTGACATCCATTTGCCACATCTCATAGTCATAATATGTGGCTATGGCAATCAAAATTCTAACAGACTTAAGCATGGCAACAGGCGAGAAGGTTTCATCATAGTCAACACCATGAGTTTGCCTATATCCCTTTGCTACAAGCCTAGCCTTATAAGTATGCACCTTCCCATCCATGTCAGTTTTCTTCTTGAAAACCCACTTGCACCCTATGGTTTTTACACCTTCGGGTGGCTCAATCAAGTTCCAAACTTGATTATCTGACATGGATTGCAATTCGGACTTCATGGCTTCTAACCATTTATCCAAATCGGGATTGGACATCGTCTCTTGATAGGAAGTAGGTTCGTCATTCTCAATGACTTCCACTTCATTACTTTCCGAAACGAGAAATCCATATCTCTCGGGTGCGGATCGTAACCTATCCGATCTACGATGGACTTGTGGATCTTGAACCGGTTCCACAACTTCTTGTGGAGTTGGTTCAGTCTCTACTATCGGTTCCATGTTATTTTCGGGTTCTTGAACTTCTTCAAGATCAATTTTACTCCCACTAGATGCTTTATTGAGAAACTGTTTCTCAAGAAAAGTACCATATTAAGCAACAAACACTTTGTTCTCAACGCAGTTGTAAAAGTAATACCCTTTGGTTTCCTTAGGGTAACCAATGAAAATAACCTTGTCAGATTTAGGTGCTAACTTATCAGAGACAAGTCTCTTCACATAATCTTCGCAACCCCAAATCTTCATGAAAGACAAATTAGGTTTTCTTCCATGCCACATCTCATGTAGGGTCTTAGGAGCCGATTTAGTAGGGACTCTGTTCAGTGTGAACGCAACAGTCTCTAATGCATGTCCCCAAAAGGATATAGGAAGGTCTACTTGACTCATCATCGAACGAACCATACTAATAAGGTTCTATTCCTCCTCTCGAAAACACCATTCCATTGTGGCGTTCTGGGTGGATTCAACTCTGAACAATTCCACAGTTTTTGAGATGATTTTCAAACTCTTGGCTCAAATAATCACCACCACGATCGGATCGAAGTGCCTTGATTGTTTTGCCAAGTTAATTTTGTGCTTCATTTTGAAATGTTCTAAACATCTCAAACGATTCACTCTTTGACTTCATCAGATAGACATAGCCATATCTAGATAAGTCATCGGTGAATGTAATGAAATACCGAAATCCTTCCCTAGCAATGCTGCTCATTGGTCCGCATACATCAGTATGTATTAAGCCCAATAAGTCACTAGCCCTTTCACTACTCTTAGTGTAGGGTGGTTTGGTCATTTTACCCAATAAACAAGATTCGCATATCTCATATGATTCATAATCACGTGAGTCTAACATTTCATTTTTGTGGAGTTTAGAAATGCGTTTCTCGTTAATATGACCAAGCCGGCAATGCCACATGAACGAGTTGTTCACGTCATTCGGTTTAGATTTCTTATCCACATGATAAACATTTTCAACACTATCTTGTTTCTCATCAACATCAAGAACATAAAGGCTATTAAATGAATTTGCAATACCATAAAACATATCATTTAAATAAATATAAAACTTCTTATTCGAAATAAGAAAATTATACCCCTCATCATCCAAATAAGAAACATAAATAATATTCCTACTCAAATCCGAAACATAGTAACAATTGTTCAAAACAAGTACTAAGCCACTAGGTAAAGTTATATCATATGTCCCTACGGCTAATGCAGCAACTCTTGCTCCATTTCCAACACGCAGGTCAACTTCACCTTGTTTGAGTAGCTTCCTATTTCTCAGTCCCTGCACATTTAATCAAATGTGAGATACACATCCGATATCTAATACACATGAACTAGAAATAGAAAGGAAAATATCTATCATATAGATACCTGAAGTAGTAGCAATCGCATTGCTCTTCTTCGCCTTTAGGCCTTCCTTATAAGCCTTGCAGTTGCGCTTCCAATGTCTAACCTCTTGGCAATGGTAGCAAATCGCATCCTTTTGAGATGCCTTGGGAGCCTCTTTGGCATCAACAACTTTTGCCTTAGGTTTAGTAACACTTGCCTTACCTTTGCCATCCTTCTTGAACCCTTTACCTTTGTTAACCATTAACACAGTATCGATTTTAGGCTTCTTGATATTCATATCTGCGGTCTTAAGCATCGCATGCAATTCCGAGAGATTCTTATCCATGCCAGTCATGTGATAGTGCATAATAAAATGACTATAACTTTCAGGCAATGAATTCAATATCAAATCCGTGGCGAGTTCCAAACTCAATGAATTTTCAAGCCTATCGAGACGCTCAATGTGACCCTTCATCTTAAGGACATGAGCTCCCACCGCTTGCCCTTCTTGCATCTTGCATACAGTTAGGGACTTAACCACATCATACCTCTCCTTTCTTGCTTGCACTTGAAACATTTCCTTTAAGCGCTCAGCAAGATCAAATGTTGCATCTATGTGCTCAAGGTCCTTCTGAAGAGCCTTAGACACAGTGGCTTGCATAAGGCATGCGACATCCATATAATCATCATTATGTTTTTTATGTGCATCTCTATCAGCCCTAGGAGCATTTGGAGCAGGTTGAGGTGGAATGGGTTCATTGAGAACGTACAGTTTCTTCTCTTGCTTCAGAACAATTCTGAGGCTTCTGATCCAATCAAAATAGTTTGCACCATTCTCCTCAATCTTGTCCTTCTCAAGGACAGATCGCAGTGACAGGGGTTGATTATTGTGTGTAGCCATTCTAAAATAAAATATGCAAACAATATAAACATATATCAATATCAACACATTTATCATCTAAGAGCAAATCATAAATACTCCCACTAAATTATACACCTTCAAATATAAACATGTATCATATAATTATAGTAGACTAAGATTCATATTTCACTTAATTTCGGTTTAACTGAGTCAATGCCCAAAATCAAGCTATTTAGGTAGAAACATCAATCATATCACTATATGACTCTTAGATATTTTATGAGATTTCAATAGATATCATATATCAAAAGCATGTTTTAAATTTCATCTATGCCTTGGGTCAAATCTCATTTGAAAGCACCAATTAAATCAAAACCTTTTTCAAACATGTGAGACATGGAACGATGCACCTAACTGAGTCAAAACTACATCAACCATTATCCCACCTTGATCACAAATTAAGATATAAGATGCACCCAACTAAGTCGAAACTACATCAAATATCCTAAAATGTCACAAGCGTTCTAATCAAGGAATGTCATAAGATTTAAATATTTAGAAGGTTTTCAACATGTAACAAACATCGCATGATTGTAACATAGATCTCATGTGAACATAATCATGAACATAGGGCTTCACAAAATATCATACAAACAATTTGATTCAATTTTGAGAAATTACAAATCTAATTTAATCATATTAAAAGATTAATAACCTATGTGATAAACTAATCTAACTAATTTATCATTAATCATGAATCATGGCATATCAAATATACTTGTTTTTCATAGAAACAAAACACATAGGATCTAGATCTATTTCATATCACATGGTAGCAAATAATCACATTAATTCTAGCATTCAATTTCAATCCTAATCATGGCAAGACAGGGCTCTGATACCACTGTTGGGTTTTGGGGTTACAAACGCAGCGGAAGAACTTAGAAATAACATCAAAAACCCTAGCCCTATGATCCGTCTAGCATGAAGAGATTAGAAAAATATATGAGATAGATTTTACATACCTTGAATGCGATTAAGTTTTCTTGAAATCGAATCTGAAAATCGGATCTCCAAAACGAATCTCAAATCCTTTGATGAAGGTTTTGATCTTCTCCTTGTCCTAGGCCTTGCGATGAATCAACGATTGAAGTCTTCAAGCTTTTGGTGATTAACTTATCACCCTCTATCGGTAATCCACACGCGAACGGACCAAGAACAATTCTTGATTGATTGCTAGATGATCTCCGATTATTGAATCTCTATTCAATAATCAATGGTTGTTCAATGGAATTGATTTGGGGTGTTTTTGATCTTTGATTCTCTATCAAAATCAATGTTTTAGTGTTTCAAAAACCTCTAAAAACGTGTGTGTTGACTGAGCTAAAAGGGGCTATTTATACTTTATAAATCTCCCTAACAGTTAGGGAGAAAAGCCCTAATACAAAGCCAACACGGAATCTGTCGGACCATGGGAGCGGACGCTACCCTCCTTTGGGAGCGGACGCTCCCAATTTCCAGAAACTTTTCCCCGGTTTTAACCAATTGGGAGCGGACGCTCCCCTTTCTTGGGAGTGGACGCTCCCCTAGTCCAGAAACTGATTTTCATATTGAGAGCCATTTTTCAATTCATTCTTTGTGTGTGACCCTTTAAGAATTATATTTTATGTTGGTAGTGAGTCGAAACATCGACCTCACAAGACATAAGTGACTTCTAGCAAATCATTATGCCCACCCAATTAAATATAACATCAAAGCTTGATTCCTTAATAGATCCAATATCACAATCCCTTTGTCCACGATGTCCAATTGAACATGAGTCATGGTCTAGGTCAACTCATTCCGTTCAATGATTTCTCGATTCCAAATATGTTGATAATGCAAATGCATTTGATCTCTATCAAATCACTTGAGTGCGGCCACACATTTCATCAACATCATTCATCGAGGGGCCCAAGCAAACATCTCTCTTCATAAGAGGGACAAATCCCATCTTGAATTATAATTCATCCCTACATGATTCTAATCGTGCTAACATAGCCCTTATTGC
Source organism: Adenophora triphylla var. japonica (assembly GCA_022495995.1). NCBI lineage: Eukaryota > Viridiplantae > Streptophyta > Magnoliopsida > Asterales > Campanulaceae > Adenophora > Adenophora triphylla. The sequence continues at coordinate 154,018 of JAFEMH010001374.1, forward strand.
TATCCGATTAAAGACAGTGTTAGACTATATTAAACACGATCTTCGTCATGTGGAAGACGATGATAATCTCAGGTACAAGGATTCAATAACACGACTATCATGAGATTTATTCATGACACATATGACTATTGACCATGTCATAAATCTCATTGGTAGGTCATGTCCAATACTTGTTCTCTAGCAAGTATCTATAAGTGTAATGTGCATCACATGCATATACCAACTTATACTAGTTGTTCACAACAACTAGGGACGCAGTTCAATATAATAAACATGTAAAACATATAATTAACCAAATAATACTTTCTCTATAATAAATGATAAAGATGATTACATAGTGGTTTAGATAATAAGTCAAATATAACTAAATGCCTAGGGCACTACACCAACAAAATCTTTTAACAAAGCTTCTTCAAGAAGCATTTTACTGGCTCAGTTCTTCTCTCTTCCTACTACGTCTAGAAAGAGCTTAACCCTATGTTTCCCTCATAAAATCCTAGAAATTCAACTGTTGATCTGTTGTTAATTCCGACTTTAAATTATTGCTCAGGGAGTTGTGTAGAGTAAGTATAGCCGATCAAATCTTCCTTTTATTTTGATAAATTTTGGTAAGTTATTATGATTATTTCAAATAATTGTTCATAATATGTATTAAGATGCTATTATGATGTTATGAACAAGTTTTGTAAAGGTTGGATCATTAACGGGGTGTTGAAAATGGAAAGGAAAATGAGTAGGGTTGAACTTGAGAATTTGCATGTCATGGCTTGAGAAATTGGTTTGAAAATGATAGAGTTAGAGTTCATATATGTTAGATGGCATGGAGAGAGTATATCTATGGGTTTAAACTCAGGTATATTGATGTTGGGTTGGTTTGCAGTAGCTGGAAATGAAGGGAATAATTGGTGTGGAAATGAATAGAGAAAAAGGTTGATATAGTATGGTTTGGTTTCACTTGGAAGGGATATAGTGTTGTTCCTTGGTTTCGAGGGAGTATGTATGGGTTGGAACTTAATATACTGATGTTTGATGTTAATTTATGGCACTTTGTAGTGGCTCAACTGAGAACTGGTAGTTGTTTATTTGGTGCTGATGTTGCCCAGCAGGAACTGTGAGAACTGATGTTGGGCACGACTCGTGCCCTGTAGCACGAGTCGTGACCCAGTCAAGCCTAGTCGTGCGATAGTTATTGCCATGTGGGGAACAGTCGTGACCTACTGGGGATGAATGAGTGCAGTGGGGGTGTAATAGGGCACGAGTCGTGCCCTGGGAGCACGAGTCGTGCCACGCCTGCAGCTGTGAGCAATGTTCTAAGCCCTTTAAACCTATTCAAATGGGTATGGACTTAGTCCCTCTTTAACTACACTTCTAGTACAACTTTAGTACTATACACTGGAACTTTAAATGGTCCAAATGGATATTGAGAAGGTCTTTAAATATTGACCTGAAAAGGGTTGAAAGGCAATTGTTAAACTTGAACGAAAACTAGTAAAACTTGGTAACTTGTTACGGAACCTTTATAGAAGGTGTTTAATGTTATATTGTAAATGCGAAGGGCTACTTATATTATATTGTACCCCTACATGGTGACCTGTATAGGGTTATTGGTTCTTCCAGTGTATGAAATGTATATTGCACTACTTCATTTGTTTGGGCAGGAGTATTAATACCCTGTTACGGGATTATATATTGTGTAATGAATATGTAGGGCTTATGTGACATAGATTGTGCCCCTATGTGTTTACATATTCATTATTGGTTGTGCACATAGTGTGTAATACGTGTTGCACTGTTTCATTTGTTGAGCATGAGTATTAATACCATTTCATTGGATTGTTGTTATTCAATAGTGTTTAAATACATATTGCACTATTGTGATTGGTTTAACATGAGTTGCAGTACCATGTTATATATATTGATATCCCATGGGGTGGATATAGTTTCAAGTATCTGTTATGTGCTTGAATATGGTGATATCAGCTGATTCTCGGGGGTATAGGGAATACTATCACTTATGAGAAGATATTTCATAAAGTGCTTAGATTTCCTTACACATGTGACCGCTCCCCCTTTCTATGGCCACGGATTGGGGGTACAGCTTCTATGGATATGTGCAGTCAGTTCCTAAGATAGCTGATATCTTATATGGATCTCTGTAAGGGGTCGTATAAGACGTGGATATGCACCAGCAGTTCATAAAATGAGAGGAGTATTACTCCCACCATAGTACTACATATGATTCAGATGGGAAAGGTAAAGAGAAGGTAACAGAATATGTTTATCGCTTTACCAATGTGATTATGAGCAACCTGTTTATGTGTTGCATATTTGATATTGAGCAACCTGTTTATGTGTTTCATATGGTATGGCATATTGTTGCATACATAATAGCTTGCTGAGATTTTATCTCTCCCCTTCTCCCTTTTCTGTTTTAGATCCCGCTGAGACAGGAGGACCGGACCGGTGAGGCCGGAAAGGAGTTTGGACCTCTTTTGGGTTGTCAGGGTATGTGTTGGTTTGGGGAGTTGGGGATAGATTGTGGTAGTTATTCTTTTGGGAAAAGTTTTGTATGTAAAACTTTCATAAACATGTTTCAGTTGTGTTGTAATAAAACTTGGGATTGGGTTGTTTTAAAGTTGGCTTGAGTAAGCCTTTACAGTTGTGGTACTTGTAACTTATACAGGTTATAACTGGTTAAACAGGTTTATATATCACCCCCCGTGTAGGGGGGTTATTTTGAAATTGTTTTGAAAAAGGAGTGTTACACTTTTCAAGTTAAAGTAAAGAAAAGTTTTTTTTAAGAAGGTATTTTGGGACCCTCCATCCTGGGACACGAGTTTATAGGTTCCGGGAGTTGGGAGGCGCCCACATGGCCCCTCGGAGGGAGGGTAGCTACTATGCCCCTAGGGTGACCATTGGGGCCCAACTCAATGATCCCGATTGGAGGGTTCACGAGTTTTATGATTTTGAGGCCAACTGTAGGACTTGCATGATGGGCGCGGAATGCGAACCTCCGGAGTGGATTGGTCTCTTTTTCTATCTTTGATAAACTGCTTAACTGCTTCTGACTTTTTGGACTGCTTTCAAATCAACTCTTTTTTCTTTCAGAGTAGATCCAGCTGAATACTCTTGAGATGGCCAGGCTCAATACTACCCAAATGAAGGCTAAGAAATTAGCCCAAGAGGAGAAAGAGGTTGCGGCCAGGCAGGCGGTCTTGGGTAAGGTTGCTGCTAAGGGCGTGTTTCTGCTCGTTGCTGACAAATCATCCGGTGCCATTCTGTCCGGAGTCAATGGAATCCCTACGACAAAGGATTTGCCTCCACCCCCCAAAGGGCCTCCACCATCCTCTGCTCGCGGTTCCAGTCGGGCTGATCGCACCATTCCTCTGCTTGGGTCATACCAGGCCCGGTTCCGGGAAGAGGCACTGCCTTCGAGGAGAGGCGAGGTTGTGGGCAAGGAAAGACGGCGAGAAGACTCATAAGGGGAGGTAACACATGCCCAAGCTTCCACTTTCCTCATTTCGGCCTCTTCTTCTACCGGAGGGGCCACGGTGCCCGCTCCGTTTCTTACCCCCTTCTGCCCTCACTTCTCGCGAAGCTGCGTGGGGTCTGAAGTCCAAACTGGAGGATGTGCCCGAAATCCAAGGGGTGGATCTCTACGCCCGTGGAGCGCTTCATCGTAGGACTTGGTCTTTTGAACAGGCTCTATACCCATGACTTCTACAAGAATGTTGTTGTTAAGGAGAATGCAGCTGTCCTTATGGGTGATATTGGCCTTACGGTCACAGAGGTAATTTTAGGCTTTTCTTGCTATCTCCGCGTCTTAACTTTTTGGTTTGATAACTGATAGAAATTTTTATCTGTAGCTAAGCAACATGGTCATGGGATACCATATTCCTTTTTTTTTTTCCAGGGATAAAAATAATAAAAAATATATATAGCTAAAAGATGAAAGTTGTATATTTCAAGGAGATATATATTGATAAAAAGATAAGATTTGATGAAAATTAAAATATTTTGTTGCAATAATTTAGCAATTTAAAAATTTTGAATTATGAAATATGATGCAGTAATAAATTACCATGATTAAGTATAATCTAAGGAGATTTATGTTGACAAAAAAGGTAAGATTTGATTAAGAATAATTTTTTTAATATTTAGTTGCTATAGTTTTGATGATTTTAAATTTTGAACTTTAAATTTAAATTTTAAATTCGACTTTTGATTTTTGATGCAATAATAAATTATCATTATTGACAACAATCATCAATATAATATTATTAAATTATAAGAAAATGTCATTCACACAGCCCTTCACGTGGCTTTATAACGTGAAAATTCACGTGGCGGAATTTAATTTGTCGACTCAAAAGTTATTGATTTCAATTAGTAATTAATAATTTACAAAAATTCAATATCTAAAATTTTTAAAAGTTAAATTTTGAAACTTATACAACCAGATTTGAATTTCAAATTTGAACTTTCGGATTAATTATAAGTTAATTCTAAAATTAAATAAACAAAATTGAATACTAAAATTTTAATCAGTTTAAATATTTTCCAAATTTAAATACAAAGTCAATTTTTTTCCTTAATTTAAGCACAACAAACTTTGATGTTTTTTAGGGATTATTTAAGCTGAAAAGAATTTTATTATTGTTTGCCTTCAATCTTATTTAATAAATCAAAAGTTTGAATGATATACAAATATATTATCATTGTCACTGCATTTTTTTTCCATATGTATTCCCTCTTCAATAGTCATCGAAGTCAACAGCTAGGTATAGCAAATGATGAATCCTCGTGGTGACTTGGCTTAATTTAATTATTTTTTGAGTGTGTATCATTCGAATCTCTCAAAGGCAGTCCAATTTTATAATCAAACTTTTAACATTGATTTCAATTGTCTGTTTAATGTGTGTTGTAAAAGATTCTTATTAGATGATTTTTTTTTTCATCCCAAACACTTGCTTTTATATTTCTTGGGGTTGGTATGGATGTTAATGTGGTAGGCAATATCAAACAATGTAAATGGTACTCCCTCCAAAAAAAAAAAATGTATAAATATTCTTAATCAAATGATTTTTTTTAATATTTATTTCGGGATGGAGGTAATAGTAACCAACCTAGAGCATTAAATAACCAAATTGGTAGTGTCTACAATTTATAATGATTGGATTATTCTTCTTTGTCATCTTTTCACTACGCTAATATATTACCATGCTAATATATTACTTTTGTCATTGCAAAAAAAAACAAAATAAATTACAACAATCTATGTTCCACTCTTCTATTTGATGCAATTCAAATACAAGCAATTGAGATAAAATCTAATCTCTTTTATTTTACAGTTTAATCACTTTGTTATTATATTTTCTTCTGCCTTTAATGGATGAATCTTTGTGGTGACTTGATTTTAGTTAACTAATTTTTAAGTGTATCTGTACTATGGTTGTGCTATTCTGGTCCATAATACTTATATTTGCCCATAGATTTGATGCTTAATTCATGATAAAGTCGTTTTAAATTTTAAAATCATGATAATTCGAATTAATTGTGTCATTTGTATTTTAATTTTCTGTAAAATATTCTTGTTACAGAGAAAGGGGCCAAAATGATAATCTCAAAAATGCTAAAATGACCATCTTTGAGACATTCAATGGATTTTACAATTGCTTAATGACAATAAAAATGACAGACTCTTAAGATATATTGAGATAATAATATTTATGCTTTTTAAATTTTGTCATATTTGTATGACTCTCTTCACCCTACCCTACTTAAGTATTGATTGTTGTTTTATTTTGTTCTTTTAATTTCCTGTTTCATACTCCCTCCGTCTTATTATGTTTGGACATATTTTCATTTTTGTTTGTCTCATTTTATTTGGCACTTATAAACCCAATGTAAATTTATATATTATTTTCCTATTATATCCCTATTTATGTTTTATATTAAAATGTGAAAATTAAGCAAGACATTTATTAAGATTTATCAAATTAAGTGATTTTGTCTTGTGGCCAAACATAATACAACAGAGGGAGTATTAAATTCATTGCATATTTATAAATGTAAAATTATAATTATGCTTACTTCTTCCGTCCAAAATAAATGTCAATGTTGATTTAATCAATACATTTTATCTCATTATGTCATGCATGTTTGGTCAGATTTAATTTAAAATTTGAATTTGCCAAGAAGTCTCAAATCTGAATTTAGTTATAGCAACTGTCAGACAACTATGATGAAATTAAATTTACCTTGCCAAGAAGTCTCATATCTTCCTTAATATAACGATTTAAGCCTAGAGTTTGAATTATCTCCCCTAAGCATCAATTTTTTGTAGGCGACATATTAGCTAAATATGAAATTAGAAGATTGCCTTCATTAGATGACGAGTGAAATGTATTAACTAAAAATGAAATTAGAAGATTGTATTTTGGTTGAGTGAAATGTAGAGAGATATAACTATAGATATAAATTTCACCATAATATGTAGTCTAGGCAAAGATGGCAGTTAAAATTTATGACTAAAACAGTAAAAACTTCCTATACCAATCTGGTTTTAGGGGTTATATTGTTAGGCAGTCGGATTGTGATATAATTTATCTTATTATAATAAAATGTACCTTTTCTATCCCTAAATGAATGTTTATTTTCAAAAAAAAAAATATCACATAAACTTAGTTACTAAATGTTTTTTTTACTATTTTTTTTTCACTGGCCACTTTATATTTACAAAACTAAATATTTGAAAAGTGAAAAATCAGACATTTTTAATGCATTTTTTTTTTTAAAAAATCACATTTCCAGAATGTCCCCTAAATAAAATTTGGACATTTATTTAAAAACGGAGTGAGTAACTCATACTCCCCCCCCCCGTCTCACCTGATTTAAGGTATTTGATAACAAACCTTCGCACTAGATATTTTAATCGAGAAATATTGATCAAAGTACTCTTTACCGTATGTATTAACAGAGTCTCTTATGCACATTTTTAATTGCATTATCCCGGTCTCTGTCAAGACCATCAGGTTTGAGCCAATGCACATTACTTCAATGCATTATTCCACTAAGAATAATGTTATTCCTTTCGTCTCATAATAACTATCACATTTTCTCTTTAATACGCCCTAAATAAATATTGCGTTTTCAAAAATATATTGGTAGTGCAACTTTGCCATTGTATACGCAATATACACACAAGTAAAACATGTTACTTAAAAATATTGACAAGTCAAATGTAACATTTATTATGGGAATAAGTGCAGCTTACGTAGAAAGTCGGTTCCTATTTTTTGATTTGTTTATAGTTGTACAACGAAAAGCTAAACAAATAAAAAATATAGCTATAACATGAATTATGAAGGCTTAGTCAAACAAGCTACTCCCGATTTAAAATTTAAATTTCAGTTATAAGACTATCTAAATTTATCGGTTTAAAAATTATTATTGAAAAATTAACTTTTTAAATTTTAAAGATTATCAATTATCATATTAATTATCAGTTTAAAGGATAAATCAATAGATTGCAAAACAAAGATATTTTTATATTAGAGTTTTGAAATTACACAAGATTTTAGGGAAAACTAGTTTCTCCTTAAGTTATAGAAAGTCATGTTTTATAATTTGTTCCTAAATATTCACTAACTACTTGCAAGTAGAAAAAAAGTGGACTTTTTATAATTTATGGAGAAACTAGTTTCTCCCAAAACTTGCTCTTGAAATTATTGATAATGATTTCTTTTTCTTTTCAAATATTGATTTATTTTATCTTTCAAAATGAAGATTATGATACTTTTTTATTTAAAAAATTCAAAACACTGGTAAAATGGCAGGTTGAAAAAATATTTAACTCTTTATTTAAAATATAACTACTTCCTTAGTATTATAATAATAGTCTCATTTGAATTAAATATGTTTCCTTTCATTTGACTTTAAATTTTAACTCCTTAATTAATAGTCTCATTTGAGTTGAAATAAGAATGTTAAATTAAGGTTAGTAATAGTAATAAAAATAGGTTGTTATGTTTTTGAATAGTTAAATTATGAAACGAAGGGAGTAATGAATTAACGGTGAAAACTTTGATAAGCGAGATTATTGAGATTGTGAATGTTGCAAGACTTTTAAATTTAACGAATATCAGAAAGAGAGTCTACCTAAAAATATTTAGGAACCCTTACCTAACAATATTTAGAAACCCTTTTAGTGAGAATCTAAGAAAAATGATACTTGTAGGACTTTTCTTTTCTCGCGACAGGTAGGGGAAGGATTAATTGTAGGGAAGGAAATTTTATGTAATCCATTTTCAAGCCTTCGAAATTCTGAGAACAAAATTCTTAACCTATAATATGCTCGAATACCAAGTTCAATGATTTCCTCACGAATAATATATACTCCCTCCATCCCGCCCGAAATGATAAAATTTATGCCTTGCACGGGAATTAAGAAAAGTGATGTAGGAAAGAGAAAAAGTGTATAGTGAAATAAATGTTGTGAGTGAAAGGTAATGTAGGAAAGAGAAAGTGGGATAAGAAATAGTTAGTGGATATTTATTGTGAGAGTAAGACAAGTGGGTCCCACAAATAAAGAAGTAATAAAAAACTTTTCATTTTTGAGTTGTGCCATTTCAAATGGAACGCCCAAAAATGAAATTTGTGCCCTTTCGGACGGGACGAAGGAACTATATATTTTTAAATGTTTTAACATTTGAATGGCTATATTTAATTTTTGAGTTATAAAACAGAAACATAAATGTTACATTAAAATCATACATTATACAAATTAGTCGAGGAAAGAACGCAATCAACCGTGGTAGGGATAAAATTACATGTTATTAATTAATATTATATGTATTGAATTATGTATCTTCAATAATAGTTTTTCATTTAAGCAATATCATTATTTCCCGTCCCAGTATCGATGAGTTATTGACTAGTTAACCTATAGAAAAATGACACGTGGATTCACGTGTACTTTCACGTCATAATTTCATGTGGCACCCTCTATGAATAACATTAGACTCTGATATTGATGATATTTAAAAACTACTCTCGTTGTCCCTGAATACATTTTCATTTTAAGATTTTTTTGTTGGAATAACTATTATAAAATAATAGAAAATTACAGAAAAACTAAATAAAACAGAAATACACAAAAGAAAAGATAAGGAAAAAGATTTGTCGTTGAATTCCGAGTCGTGTGAAATCACACTCTCCTTAAGACAAATTTCGCCCCCTCACCACGTTGTGCTTGAGATTGAATGGAACGATTGCCTACCAGGATGAAACGGATCAACCGGACGGTGGTTGCACAATAATACCTCCGGCGAATTGAAGTCGATGCTTGGACTATATCACCACAAATGCAATATGCAGGAGGCCAAGGAGAATAGTTTTCAATATGCAACAAAAAGGAGAGGAGAGGATTTCGGGAAATTTGTGTGTTTTACCTCTTGTTGTGTTCTTGTCTTTTTATAATCCAATGAGATAACAGAAAATTAAAATCATGTTTTAATTTTCTTAATTAGTACAATTATTGAAATAATTTCACAATTATTTGGCTCATAACATCCATTTGATCAGTTACATGGCTGTTTGATTTACACACTCATTAACAGCCTTTTGAACAGTTACAAAGCAGTGTGAAATCAATTTTGGCGTACAGCTACTGGAGCCCAGGCGCCCGCCTCGGGAAACGCCAGGCGCCCGCCTCTGAGTGGCACGACGGGGCTGCACCTACTGGACTCCAGGCGGCTGCATCGCACTGGTCCAGGCGCCTGCCTCACTTCCAGTTTCTTTGGGTCAAGTTTTGGAAAAAAAAATGCAAAAAGTGGGCTTGCGCGGACAGGCTATTTCGGAGCTACATTCGTGTCCGCGGGACGCGCATGCACATGAGTTCGGTAGCCCGAAGCCTATTTTGGTCCATGATTTGTACCCCCCTGCACACCTGTGCGCGAGAGAGAGCCTCAATGTACCACAATCTTACTCCCTACTAAAGTGTAGGAGTATATAAACTTAGCCACTTTTCCATCTTTTTCCAATGTGGGATAACCACATTTTACCCTTTCCAACCCATTAACTTTGAGCCTTAATATCTCATTCATTTCTCAACCATTTTGGACAAATGAATATATGATTTCAATGTACTCCTGGAATAGAACACAATCTAACAATCAATTTGTCATTTTGACAAATAACTAATTAAGAAAATAACTCATTATTTCCTTCAAAACACACTTTTTTCCAACAATCCCCCACATGAAGGAATAATGCGGAATTAGTGATAAAGCTCGGCAGACGAAAACTTGCATACGAAGATGTGGGAATGCCCATTAAATCTTCGCTCGTACAAGCATATTTACTCTACTCGCAAATCGATAGACGCGATGTCCTTGAATAGTTATGCTTTTTGTGTAGCCGATCATATGCTTGACACAAGTATCGTCCTAACATACTTCAATTCTCATAGCTATGTTCAATCATGGCCCTGAACATACACCTGGTTCTGCGAGAGGGCCTAAGAATTGAGCCTCACACAATTCTCCTCGAAGCGGCCCCACTTCTCTCTCACATAGGTGATTTCTTAAAGGTAACCTGTATTACCCCGCTCGAATTTTCGACGCGTAAGAATCATTAAAAGCCATAAGCTTATCCTTGTCCTTTCGGGATGTCACTAATAGGAATGGACTTGGGGTTGATTCCCCCATAGTGACGCTACAAGTCTTTTAACAGTTAGGTGGTCCCATTGAATCTAGTTCTTGGGATCTCCAGTCATCTAGATTGGGTTTTTCGCTGTGTTTAACTTTTCAGAGGCTTAAGTCCCATTCCCCTTGTCGAGCTTTCAACTAACTCTCTATTTAACCCTTTGGTTAACGGATCCGCTAAATTTTCCTTTGACTTAACATAGTCAATGGATATTGTGCCAGTTGAGAGTAGTTGTCTAATAGTATTATGTCTTCGACGAATGTGTCTAGACTTACCATTATACATATGATTGTGTGCCCTTCCAATCGCTGATTGGCTATCACAATGTATACATATTGATGGCACGGGCTTCGTCCATCTTGGAATATCTTCTATAAATTGGCGAAGCCACTTGGCTTCTTCACCACATTTATCTAACGCTATAAACTCAGATTTCATCGTGGATCTAGCTATAACCGTTTATTTAGAAGATTTCCATGATATAGCTGATCCTGCTAATGTAAACACAAATCCGCTCATAGACCTTGAGTCTTTATATCGGATATCCAATTAGCATCGCTATACCCTTCAATTACCGCTGGATGTCTAGTATAGTGTAAAGCATAATCTCGAGTATATCTGAAGTACCTTAGTACTCTCACTATACCATTCCAATGTTCCGCTCCAGGATTACTTGTATACCGACTCAGTTTGCTAACCGTGTAAGCAATATCTGGTCTAGTACAACTCATCAAGTACATTAGACTTCCAATGATTCTCGAGTATTCAACTTGAGAAACTGCGTCACCTCTATTCTTTGATAGATGTTGACTTATGTATATTGGGGTTCTAGCAATAGCTAAGTCACCCTTACTGAATTTCTCAAGAATCTTATCCACATAATGTGACTGGCTTAAAGCAAGTCCATTTGATATTCTTGAAATTTTCACTCCAAGGATTACATCTGCTAACCCCATATCTTTCATGTCAAACTTTGAGTTCAACATATCTTTAGTGGATTTTATCATTTTATCACAGCTTCCTATGATAAGCATGTCATCTACATAAAGACACAAAATGACGTAGCCATTTCCTGTGTCTCTAACATAGATACATTTGTCACATTCATTTATTTTAAATACACTTTCCATCATGGCTTGATCAAACATTTGATGCCATTGTTTTGGTGCTTGTTTCAAGCCATACAATGACTTTACTAACTTGCACACTTTATTTTCTTGCCCTGGCGCAGAAAATCCTTCCGGTTGCTCCATGTAAATTTCCTCTTCTAAATCCCCATTTAGAAAGGCTGTTTTAACGTCCATTTGATGTGAGGACCCCGACCCGGAACCTACACGTGTCCCGAGTTGGAGCGTCCTCATACTAACCCAAAAACACTAAACTTTTAAAACTTTGCTTTGACTTTCAAACATAAACATTAATAACATAACATTTCAAAAGAACTCCACTCAACTCCACATCGGAGGAGGAGATAACTAACTTTGAAAACGGTCAACTGTTTAGTTATAAAAGATTAAGGTTATGACGTAGAGTTTAAAGTTTATAATTACAAACTCCAAGAAAGGAATTACCAAAAATACAATTTTATACGTCACCCTAAACATACCCCGACAACACCCAAAAGATTTCTCCAAACTCCTCTCCGTCCTTACTTGGCCGGTCCACCTGTCTCGGGATCTAAAACAGTAAAGGGAGAGGGGTGAGAATAAATCTCAGCAAGCTATTATGGATGCAACAATATGCCAAATAAATGCAACATATAACAAGTCGCACATAACACACTGGGAAAGCTATAAACACATTCCATTACCTTGGTTTACCTTTTCCCGTCTGAATAGTAGTCGTACAACATTGGGTATAATAATACTCCAATCTTACAGTGAGCTGCTTAAGCAATACTCACGTCTTATAAGACCCGTTTTTCAGGGAACCAAATAAGACAGTAGCAACTCTGTAAGGCTTTTGGCTCAATACAGACGCTATAACCCCAACCTGTGGCCACAGGAGGGGACGGTCACAGATATAACATAATCCGATCACATTAGGTCACACTTCCATAATTGACCGTATTATGTTATACCCCCAACGTCAGCTGACTCACACATATCAAGCACATAATAGATACTTGAATAAAATCCACAAAAAGGGATAAACAATAGCCACATGGTAATATATACTCATGCCCAACAATATCAAAGTGTAACAATTTATGAATACACTAAACAATATCAACAACAATATATATAACATCAAGTAAGGAAATGAGGGATCATAAACCTACCCTACAATTTCCATATACCATGATACAAGACCTAAATGAAGGTTCAAGTTCAATTACCAAGTGGGAGTCTTAATTTATAAGTGGCCAACAAACTTGCTAAACAATCCTAGTTTAAATTAAGAAATTTTGGTTCAGGGTCTTGGGCGACCGCCCTTACACTTGGGCGACCGCCCAAGTGGACTTCAAGGGAATTTTGTGTTTCTGCCAGCATGGGCGACCGCCCTAACCTACTTGGGCGACCGCCCAAGTGGACTTCAAGGAAAATTGGACCTCCTGCCATGATGGGCGGCCGCCCAAGCCCCCATGGGCGACCGCCCAAGTGTCCTCCAGCCCATTATTTCAGTTTTTAACCCCTTTTGACCCTATTTCTCCTTTCCTCTACCATGGCTTACAACAAGAACACCCAAGAACACCTTCATCTTACCAAGTCCCATTCAAAACATATAAACCCAAACCCAAGTAACCCTAGAAGGATTATCACTACAAATCCCACCCATTTCAACCCTTTAGATTCTCTTCCTTAAACCCTAACTTCAACCAAGTTCATTTTCTATCAATCAACACCCATTTGGGTTTCCAAGCAAGGAATCAACATCATCAAGCCAAGAACAAAAATCAAAGAACTCATGAACACATAGAAGAAGGGAATCATAACAACTCACCTTAGGGTTTGCAATGGAAGGTTGATCTTTCTAGCTAGATGGCTTCCTCTAGGTCATCCAACTTCAATGGTGCTCTAGGACTTGAATTTTGGTGAAGAATGTCTTGGATTCCAAAGCTTGGAAGGAGGGAGCTTCAATGGAGGATTCTAAGCTTTTCTCTAGGGTGATTTAGTGTAAATGAAGGAGGGAGAGGGGAGGAGGAAGTAAGAGGTTAGGGGAGGGACACTTGTCACTCCTAGGGTAAGGAAGACTCAATTTGGCCCCCCCCAAGCAAATCTCAAGGCTTTCACCCTACTAACATTAAATTAAAATAAACCTTATCCCATTAATTCATCCTACTCAATTAACCTCCCCATATTATTTAGCATTTTCCCAATTTTATTATTTCCCTTAGTTTCTTTATTTAATGTCCAATAAATTCTCATAAGGTCCTAAATTTACTTTTCACTCAATTTATCTTAATTTAAGAATTTAAAGACATAATTGAACACATAAAGATAACATAAATATTAAAAGCATATAATTTAATATTTAAAATGAGTGCCTAGGGTTGGGGTCGTCACACTCACTCCCCCTTAAAGAAAATTCGACCCGAATTTTAAAAGAAAACTTACTTGAATTTTCAAACAACCACGGGTATTTCGCCCTCATCTCCGACTCTAGCTCCCACGTTGCTTCCTCGACGGTATGATTCTTCCAAAGGACTTTCACTATCGGGATACTCTTAGTTCTCAACTCCTTAACTTGGAATTCTAAGACTCTTAATGGCTCTTCAACATAAGACATGTCCGCTTGGACATCATCGGGAGGAGAGCTCAAAACATGGGAGGGGTCATGACAATACTTCCTTAACATAGAAACGTGAAACACATCATGAAGCAAAGAAAAAGACGGAGGCAACGCCAACCGGTAAGCCAATTCCCCTATCTTCTCTAGAATCTCAAACGGACCTACAAACCTCGGAGCCAACTTACCCTTATTACCAAACCTTTTAATCCCCGTCCTCGGAGAGACCTTCAAGAACACAAAGTCACCAACCCGAAATGATAAATCCCGTCTTCTATTGTCGGCGTAGCTTTTCTGTCTACTCTGAGCCGTCTTCAATCTATCCCGAATCACCTTGATCTTCTCCGTAGAATCCCTAACCAAATCCGGGCCCCAAAGTCTCGCTTCACCTACTTCATCCCAACACATCGGAGATCGACACTTCCTACCATACAACGCCTCATACGGAGCCATCTCGATACTTGACTGATAACTATTGTTGTAAGCAAACTCAACTAACGGTAGATGATCCTCCCAAGATAATTGGAAATCCATCACACAAGCCCGTAACATATCCTCAAGTATCTGAATAGTTCTCTCGGACTGACCATCGGTTTGAGGATGAAACGCCGTACTAAAACACAACTTAGAACCCAAGGCTTCATGCAATGCTCTCCAAAATCGAGAAGTAAACCTCGGATCTCTGTCGGAAACAATACTAACCGGAACCCCATGAAGTCGAACGATCTCTTTCATATACAACTGGGCTAACTTCTCTAACGAAAACTTAGTTGACACCGGAAGAAAATGAGCCCGACTTTGTCAATCTATCCACAATAACCCAAATAGCATCCATCTTCTTCGCGGTAAGAGGTAAACCCGAAACAAAATCCATCGAGATCCCTTCCCATTTCCATTCCGGAATATCCAATGGTTGAAGTAGTCCCGCCGGTCTTCGATGTTCGGCCTTGATTTGTTGACAAGTCAAACACTTAGAAACATAATCCGCTATTTCCCTCTTCATACCATTCCACCAATACCCACGCTTCAAGTCTTGATACATTTTGGTACTCCCCGGATGAATCG
The DNA here is from genome assembly GCA_022495995.1 of Adenophora triphylla var. japonica. Classification (NCBI taxonomy): domain Eukaryota; kingdom Viridiplantae; phylum Streptophyta; class Magnoliopsida; order Asterales; family Campanulaceae; genus Adenophora; species Adenophora triphylla. The sequence goes on from JAFEMH010001374.1 coordinate 169,519, forward strand.
CAAACTTAGACTTATGGCCATCCTCTAAAACACGCTTCTTGATTTCCGGCGATGAAGGAACGCAAATTCTCCCTTGGAAAGTTAAAATCCCATCTCTATTCAAAGCAAATTCCCCGGCTTTCCCATTTTGCACTTGATCTAAAATTTTCTTCAATTCCGGATCTCCTTGTTGAGCTTCTTTCAAATCTCCATACAATGTCGGAACGGCTCTAACATTCGCAATAATTACCTCACTCTTCAATTCTCGGGAACTCAAAGCTGTCAAATACGCCTTTCGGCTAATCGCATCCGCCACTACATTGGCTTTCCCCGGGTGATAGGAAATGACACAATCAAAATCCTTCAAGAACTCAAGCCATCTCCTTTGTCGGTTGTTCAACTCCTTTTGGGTAAATAGGTACTTCAAACTCTTATGATCGGTGAAAATCTCAAACTTCGCCCCATAAAGGTAGTGCTTCCACTTATGCAACGCAAATACAATCGCCGCCAATTCCATATCATGAGTAGGGTAATTACGTTCCGCCGGTGATAACTTCCTAGAGGCATACGCAATTACTTTCCCATTTTGCATCAACACACATCCCAAACCCGCCTTCGATGCATCACTATAAATAACAAAATTCTCGCAACCATCAGGAAGGGTAAGAATAGGAGCCGTTGTCAATCTCTTCTTCAATTCATCAAAGCTTGCTTCACACTTGGAATCCCATACAAACGATACATCTTTCCGAGTCAACCTAGTCAACGGAGTCGCAATCCGAGAAAACCCTTCAATGAACCTCCGATAATACCACGCCAAACCAAGAAAACTACGGACCTCGGTCACGGTCGAAGGTTGCTTCCAATTAACCACGGCTTCAATCTTTGAAGGATCCACGGAAATTCCCGAACTCGACACAACATGCCCCAAGAAAGAAATCTGCTCAAGCCAAAACTCGCACTTGCGAACTTGGCGTACAATTGCTTCTCCCGAAGAACGGACAAGACAATCCTCAAATGATTCTCATGCTCTTCCCGAGACTTAGAGTAAACAAGGATATCATCTATGAACACTACCACAAAGCTATCAAGATAAGGCTTGAAGACACGGTTCATCATATCCATAAACACGGTGGAGCATTAGTCGACCCGAAAGGCATCACAACAAACTCATAATGACCATATCTAGTCCGGAAAAGCTGTCTTAGCAATATCATCCGGTCTAATCTTCAAGCGATGGTATCCGCTTCTCAAATCAAGCTTTGAGTAGATAACGGAACCTTGGAGTTGGTCAAACAAATCATCTATATGCGGAAGAGGATACTTATTCTTAATGGTGGCTTGGTTCAACAAACGATAGTCAATACACAATCGTAAGGTACCATCCTTCTTCCTAACAAACAAGACCGGTGCTCCCCACGGAGACACACTAGGACGAATAAAATCTCGGTCTAACAATTCTTGCAATTGGACCTTCAACTCTTTTAACTCGTAGGAGCCATTCTATAGGGTGCTTTAGAGATAGGAGCGGTGCCGGGCACTAAGTCAATACAAAACTCTACCTCACGATCCGGAGGCATAGAGTACTCACTAGAAAACACATCGCTAAACTCATTCACAACCGGAACATGAGCTAACTCGGAAGACTTCTTATTGGAATCTACCACATAAGCTAAGTAACCCGCACACCCTTAGATAGCATCTTTCTAGCTTTTAAGGCGAAATAACATGTAACCCGAACATAGATCTATCCGCATCAAATATAAAAGTAGGCACGTCGAGGCATAGCAAATGAGACTCGTTTTCTACGACGGTCTACCAAAGCATGACATTGACTCAACCAATCCATCCCGAGGATCACATCAAAATCACGGATTGGTAACTCGACCAAATCCACGGCAATACATGCCCACATATAGTCACATCACAACCAGGATATATCAAAGAAGATGTGAGGCTCTCTCCCATAGGAGTAGAGACCTCTAACACATAAGAGCATAGATTCGAGGCAAGGTATGCAATGAGAATGCAAAATGCGATGCCACAAATGAATGGGAAGACCGGGATCTATAAGAATGCGGGCCTTAACTCCTGAGACAGGAACTATACCTCTAATGACGGCATTAGGATCGACCTCTCCTCGACCCAAAGCAAACACACGACCTTGGACTCTATCCTTAGGTTTCCCATCAACATCTCTCTTCACACCACTACCTTGTCCTCCAAAACCGGCACCCGTCGCTTGCTTATTCTGTAACTTGGGGCAATTCCTCCTAAAATGGCCTGCCGACCCACACTCCAAACACTTTCCTTGTTTGCTCCAACACTTGTCCTCCGAATGTCCTAGCCTCTTGCAAAACCCACATGTTGCCCCAAGCGGCCAGAGTCGCACGATTTGCCGGAGTCGCCACATTTCCTCCTCGATTCGCTCCCGGGGTGAACGTCCTCGGATGAACTCTATTCTGTCCCGAACCTTGACCTTGGAATCTATTTCTGTTTCCGCCTTCATTCTTACCACGATGCTCCTCTATGTCATTCTCAATCCGATACGCCATATTCACTGCTGCTTGGAAGTTGGCGAAGTTATGCGTCAATAACTGCTTTCGGAACTCAACCCTTAAACCTTTCACAAACCGGTAGACTCGCCTCTCCTCATCCGGCACCAAATGAGGACAATATCGGGCCAATTACGTGAACTTTCTTTGAATCTTTGCGCTATCGTCATGGTCCCTTGCTCCGGTTTGAAACTCACCTTCCTTCTTGTCTCTAGTAACCATCGGTACAAAGTGATCCGGAACTTGCGTGTGAAGTTCTCCCAAGTACGTGGTGTCAAATCCGGTCCCAACCATCCTTCACTACCTGCCACCGGTGCTCGGCGGGTCCTTCCAACTTGAAACGGCACATCTCACCTTCTCCGCATCCGAACTCTCCATAGCTGCGAAAATCTTATTCATAGCCTCGAAGCCACCTCTCGGCCTTCACCGGATCCGGATCTCCGTTGAAGCTAGGAGGAGACATCTTCACGAACTTCTCCAAACCATGTTGCCCTTGCACCTTAATTCGATTCGGGTTCGATTACGAGTTGCCATATCTTTGAAGAAACCCTCGGAACATATCCATCATCTCGGCATTCGGATTACCAACACCACCCAGCCAGTTCGATCACCATCATTTCCCGCCATTACAACAAACTCCTGCATTAAACACTCGACGTCAGTTATCACACACTCTCACTCAGCTAGACTCTACCCGAGAATTCTAACCGAGCTCGATACCAGCCGTGAGGACCCCAGGCCGGAACCTACACGTGTCCCGAGTTGGAGCGTCCTCATACTAACCCAAAAACACTAAACTTTTAAAACTTTGCTTTGACTTTCAAACATAAACATTAATAACATAACATTTCAAAAGAACTCCACTCAACTCCACATCGGAGGAGGAGATAACTAACTTTGAAAACGGTCAACTGTTTAGTTACAAAAGATTAAGGTTATGACGTAGAGTTTAAAGTTTATAATTACAAACTCCAAGAAAGGAATTACCCAAAATACAATTTTATACGTCACCCTAAACATACCCCGACAACACCCAAAAGATTTCTCCAAACTCCTCTCCGTCCTTACTTGGCCGGTCCACCTGTCTCGGGATCTAAAACAGTAAAGGGAGAGGGGTGAGAATAAATCTCAGCAAGCTATTATGGATGCAACAATATGCCAAATAAATGCAACATATAACAAGTCGCACATAACACATTGGGAAAGCTATAAACACATTCCATTACCTTGGTTTACCTTTTCCCGTCTGAATAGTAGTCGTACAACATTGGGTATAATAATACTCCAATCTTACAGTGAGCTGCTTAAGCAATACTCACGTCTTATAAGACCCGTTTTTCGGGGAACCAAATAAGACGGTAGCAACTACTGTAAGGCTTTTGGCTCAATACGGACGCTATAACCCCAACTGGCCAGGGAGGGGACGGTCACGAGATATAACATAATCCGATCACATTAGGTCACACTTCCATAATTGACCGTATTATGTTATACCCCCAACGTCAGCTGACTCACACATATCAAGCACATAATAGATACTTGAATAAAATCCACAAAAAGGGATAAACAATAGCCACATGGTAATATATACTCATGCCCAACAATATCAAAGTGTAACAATTTATGAATACACTAAACAATATCAACAACAATATATATAACATCAAGCAAGGAAATGAGGGATCATAAACCTACCCTACAATTTCCATATACCATGATACAAGACCTAAATGAAGGTTCAAGTTCAATTACCAAGTGGGAGTCTTAATTTATAAGTGGCCAACAAACTTGCTAAACAATCCTAGTTTAAATTAAGAAATTTTGGTTCAGGATCTTGGGCGACCGCCCTTACACTTGGGCGACCGCCCAAGTGGACTTCAAGGGAATTTTGTGGTTCTGCCAGCATGGGCGACCGCCCTAACCTACTTGGGCGACCGCCCAAGTGGACTTCAAGGAAAATTGGACCTCCTGCCATGATGGGCGGCCGCCCAAGCCCCCATGGGCGACCGCCCAAGTGTCCTCTAGCCCATTATTTCAGTTTTTAACCCCTTTTGACCCTATTTCTCCTTTCCTCTACCATGGCTTACAACAAGAACACCCAAGAACACCTTCATCTTACCAAGTCCCATTCAAAACATATAAACCCAAACCCAAGTAACCCTAGAAGGATTATCACTACAAATCCCACCCATTTCAACCCTTTAGATTCTCTTCCTTAAACCCTAACTTCAACCAAGTTCATTTTCTATCAATCAACACCCATTTGGGTTTCCAAGCAAGGAATCAACATCATCAAGCCAAGAACAAAAATCAAAGAACTCATGAACACATAGAAAAAGGGAATCATAACAACTCACCTTAGGGTTTGCAATGGAAGGTTGATCTTTCTAGCTAGATGGCTTCCTCTAGGTCATCCAACTTCAATGGTGCTCTAGGACTTGAATTTTGGTGAAGAATGTCTTGGATTCCAAAGCTTGGAAGGAGGGAGCTTCAATGGAGGATTCTAAGCTTTTCTCTAGGATGATTTAGTGTAAATGAAGGAGGGAGAGGGGAGGAGGAAGTAAGAGGTTAGGGGAGGGACACTTGTCACTCCTAGGGGAAGGAAGACTCAATTTGGCCCCCCCAAGCAAATCTCAAGGCTTTCACCCTACTAACATTAAATTAAAATAAACCTTATCCCATTAATTCATCCTACTCAATTAACCTCCCCATATTATTTAGCATTTTCCCAATTTTATTATTTCCCTTAGTTTCTTTATTTAATGTCCAATAAATTCTCATAAGGTCCTAAATTTACTTTTCACTCAATTTATCTTAATTTAAGAATTTAAAGACATAATTGAACACATAAAGATAACATAAATATTAAAAGCATATAATTTAATATTTAAAATGAGTGCCTAGGGTTGGGGTCGTCACATTTGATGTACTTCAAGATTCCGCAATGAGGCTATCGCAAGTACAATTCTTATGGATGTTATTCTCATAACCGGAGAATATGTATCAAAGTAATCAAGGCCTTCCTTTTGCTTGTAACCTTTAATTACAAGTCTTGCCTTATACTTGTCAATTGTTCCATCCGTCTTCATTTTCCTTTTAAAAATCCACCTATATCCTAGTGGTTTGCTTCCGGAGAAAGACCAATAATTCCCAAGTGTGATTTTGTAAAATGGAATCAATCTCACTTTTAATGGCCTCTTTCCACAAAGGTCCTTCGGAAGAGCTCACGGCCTCTTTATAACTTTGTGGTTCACTTTCAAGCATATAGGTTAGAAAATCTGGGCCAAAAGATTTTTCTACCCTACCTCGTTTGCTCCGTCGAGGTTCTACCTCCGCTTCATCATTTTCATCATGATGATTTCTTCCTTTTACTTCTTCTTCTTCTATTGAATCATGTCTCCTTTTAGATGAACTTGCCTCATCTCTTTTGCATGGAAACATATTCTCAAAGAAAGAAGCATTCCTTGACTCCATTATAGTATTCTTGTGTATATCTTGAATTTTCGATTCATGCACAAGAAACCTATGAGCACTACTATTGTGAGCATACCCAATAAATATGCAATCAATAGTTTTTGGTCCAATTTTCACCTTTTTGGGAGGTGGTATTGAAACCTTTGCAAGACACTCCCACACTCGTATGTATTGGTATGTTGGCACTCTTCCATGCCACAATTCATAGGGGCTCTTATTTATTTTCTTTCGGGGCATTTTATTTAACACATAGTTTGCCGACATGACGGCCTCTCCCCACATGTTATCCGGTAACCCCGAACTTATTAACATGGCATTCATCATGTCCTTTAGAGTCCGATTTTTTCCGCTCGGCAACTCCATTGGATTGTGGGGTGTACGGTGGTGTTGTTACATGTTTTATCCCATGTTGAGCACAAATACCTTCAAAAGGGAATTCATACTCACCACCATGATCACTTCTTATGACTTTTTATTTTTCGATTGAGTTGATTTTCAACTTCATTTTTATAGAGAACAAACTTATCTATAGCCTCATCTTTACTTTTGAGAAGATACACATAACAATATTTTGTGCTATCATCAACAAAAGTCATAAAGTACTTATTGCCCCCTCGTGTTTGTGTTTACTTGAAGTCATATAAATCCGTATGAACCAACTCAAGTGGATCATTATTCCTTACAACAGAATGAAACGGAGGTTTTGTAAACTTTGCCTCTACACAAGTTTCACATTTATGTTTGTAGTCTATTTTATATTTTGGTATGCAATTCATGTTAATTAATCTACGTATAGTATCATAATTAACATGTCCTAGTCTACTATGCCATAAATTGGAAGACTCAAGCAAGTAAACGGAAGAATTATTCTTATTCATTTCATTCATCTTAGGCTTAGTAGCCATTACATTGCCTTTTACAACCATAGCACTTAGCTTGAACATACCATTACAAACATATCCCTTGCCTACAAACATTCCACTCTTGGACAAGGTAACCATATCGGATTCAAACACAACACGAAAACCATGCTTAATCAAAAGCGATCCGGACACCAATTTTTTCTGGATTTCGGGCATATAGAGCACATTATTGAGAGTCAACTCTTTCCCGGAAGTCAACTTCAGCACCACCTTTCCTTGACCTTTCACATCGGACGTGGCGGAATTTCTCGTGAACAATTTCTCACCATTTTCAAGGGCTTCAAAACTACTAAACATTTCCTTGTTTGAGCTAACTTGCCTAGTAGCACCGGTGTCAATCCACCACTGATTTGGGTTTGAACCCACCAAATTCACCTCGAAAATTACCGCCGCCAAATGCATATCGGAAACTTCATTCGAGATGACATCAACCATGTTTGCTTGCTTCTTTGGCTTTCTGCACTCGGAAGACTTGTGGTCCACAATACCACAATTGTAACAAGTTCCACCGAACTTCTTCTTGGAGATTCCTCCCTTTGGTTTCAAACTAGAACCACCTTTTCTGGGCCCAAACTTGCCTTTGGCTTTGCCATTTGCCTTGCCATTGGCCTTGGAGCTATCAACATGCTCCACCACATTGGCTTTCGCCACAAGAAGATTATTCAACTTCTTTTCCGCAATTCTATTCTCTTCCTCAATTCGAAGACGAATAGCAAGCGCTTCAACATTCATTTCCTTTCGTTTATGTTTAAGATAATTCTTGAAATCTTTCCAAGCGGGAGGCAACTTTTCAATTATTGCCGCCACTTGTAAGCTTTCACTAATTACCATTCCCTCGGCATGAATTTCATGAATTATTATTTGTAACTCTTCCACTTGACTTTTAACAGTTTTTGAGTCCACCATTTTGTAATCGAGAAAATGGCCCACAATGAATTTCTTTGTGCCCGCGTCATCGATCTTATACTTATATTCCAAGGGCTCCCATAGTTCCTTTGCAGTTTTCTTAACACTATACACATTGTATAGCGTATCCGACAATCCATTGAGGATGTAATTTCTGCAAAGAAACTCGAAATGCTTCCAAGCATCAAGAGCCGAGATGGCTTGCCCATCCGTCTCATTCTCACCCAACTGTGGTGGATCTTCCTTAAGAAATCTCGCAAAGTTCAAGGTAGTCAAATAGAAAAGCATCTTTTGTTGCCACCTTTTAAAGTCTTGGCCAATAAACTTTTTCGATTTCTCACCATGGTGGTTCGAAACCGTTTGGACAACCACCCTTTGAGAGTTGGTTTCCACACGAAGCGCTTCCTCCACACGAGGATTCTCGGAGTTGTTCCCAGCATTGGTTTCCATGTTTGATTGAGTAGCCATCTGAAACAAAACAAACAATTTTAGTTCACTGTTTTAAATAGTTTTCCTTCCAACGAAGAGACAGAAATTTGTCTTAAGATTGTTGGAATAACTATTACAAAATAATAGAAAATTACAGAAAAACTAAATAAAACAGAAATACACAAAAGAAAAGATAAGGAAAAAAATTTGTCGTTGAATTCCGAGTCGTGTGAAATCACACTCTCCTTAAGACAAATTTTGCCCCCTCACCACGTTGTGCTTGAGATTGAATGGAACGATTGCCTCTCAGGATGAAACGGATCAACCGGATGGTGGTTGCACAATAATACCTCCGGCGAATTGAAGTCGATGCTTGGACTATATCACCACAAATGCAATATGCAGGAGGTCAAGGAGAATAGTTTTCAATATGCAACAAAAAGGAAAGGAGAGAATTTCTGGAAATCTGTGTGTTTTACCTCTTGTTGTGTTCTTGTCTTTTTATAATCCAATGAGATAACAGAAAATTAAAATCATGTTTTAATTTTCTTAATTAATACAATTATTGAAATAATTGCACAATTATTTGGCTCATAACATCCATTTGATCAGTTACATGGCTGTTTGATTTACACACTCATTAACAACCTTTTGAACAGTTACAAAGCAGTGTGAAATCAATTTTGGCGTACAACTACTGGAGCCCAGGCGCCTAGACATGTCCAAATAGAACCGGGAACCGACGGAACCGATGGGTAGAACCGAAACCGGGAACCGGCGAGAACCGGGAACCGTCGGAACCGGAAACCGAACGTAACCGGGAACCGGATTGAAACGGTTCGAATACGAATCCACCATATTGGGAACCGAGAAACCGGCGGAACCGGGAACTGGAACCGGAAACCGGGAACCGGCGATTGATCAAGATAAATTAAATATAATATTTAGCATTTATTTAGTATTTGTATTTGTACTTGTAGTGTAGTTTGTTTTATTTAAATTAGACTAGAATTTAGATAAATGTTGTAATATAGACTATAGAGGTATATGCTCCTTTTGTCTACCCTTAAATTATAAAAGGGAAAGACTTGGTTGTTCCCCTCATTGTAATATTTTCAATTATATTAATAAAATTATAAGGGTGCCGCCCCTTTTTTTTCCTAAAAATATTGTTAGAATTTTTATTCTATCTTTAATAATATACTAACCAAATTTTGTCTACTTCTCATTCTTTCCAAAAACATACTCCCCAAGTGAAAAAAAAAAAAACAGTTTAGTTAGCGTCTTTACTGTCTTAAGAGGTTTGGATTAAAAAAAAAGTTAGATGGTGATGGAGCCGGTGGAACCTTTGAAACCGGAACCGAAACCGGCGGATGGAACCGAGAACCGGAAATCGGATTAATATGGTTCGAATATGGTTCCGACTATTTAGGAATCGGGAATCGGAACTGTTTGGACATGTCTACAGGCGCCCGCCTCGGGAAACGCCAGGCGCCTGCCTCGGAGTGGCACGACGGGGCTGCACCTACTGGACTCCAGGTGGCCGCATCGCACTGGTCCAGGCGCCCGCCTCACTTTCTGTTTCCTTGGGTCAAGTTTTGGAAAAAAAAATGCAAAAAGTGGGCTTGCGCGGACAGTCTATTTCGGAGCTACATTCTTGTCCGCAGGACGCGCATGCACATGAGTTCGGTAGCCCGAAGCCTGTTTTTGTCCATGATTTGCACCCCCCTGCGCACCTGTGCGCGAGAGAGAGCCTCAATGTACCGCAATCTTACTCCCTACTAAAGTGTAGGCGTATATAAACTTAGCCACTTTTCCATCTTTTTCCAAATGTGGGATAATCACATTTTACCCTTTCCAACACATTAATTTTGAGCCTTAATATCTCATTCATTCTCAACCATTTTGGACAAATGAATATATGGTTTCAATGTACTCATGGAATAGAAAATAATTCAACAATCAATTTGTCATTTTGACAAATAACTAATTAAGAAAATAACTCATTATTTCCTTCAAAACACTTTTTTTTCCAACATTTTTTTCTCCAAATAAATGTTTTATTTTGTAAAAAACTTTGTTTCTAAACATTTTTTTAACCAAATTCTTTCTTGAGACATTTTTTATTTACAAAACTAAATGTTTAAAAAGTGATCAACAAAAATATTTATGCATTTATATCTTTTAGTTATACAAAAAAATGAATATTATCATAATGTCCTCTAAATAAAAATTGAACATTCAATTAGAAATTAGGAATTAGGAACTAGGAACGAGAACTCCTTAGTTTTTTAACAAGGAAAACTGAATTTTCCTTCTTTAACTAATAAATGAAAAACAAATGAAAAATTTGCCTTAAATAGAAAGTTCACGTGCATCCTTCCACTTCGAGATTGGTATTTGTGTTGCACGTGCTGGCACACAACCCCCACGCCGGCGTGTCTACTACCGGAAAAAAACAAAATCATGCCGGAATCCTTTGTCGGAAAGATTAAGTCAGCGGCCCAAATACACACACGTAACCTTCTCTCATTGGCTGCAAATCACGTTGATTTTTACACACTCCACTATCATTAGTACACGTTATCCCGTTCCCTAATATAAAAATAAGAAACAAAAAAAAAAAAAACAATTTATAAAAATATAAGATCTCAACGCCTAGGACCTAAGCCTTTAATTGCAATTTGCAGGGGTAAAGAGCAAAAGAAGGAGACACTTGTCGACTCCACCAGGTCGAAGAAGAAGAAGGAAACTACTCTCTCTCTCTCTCTCTCTCTCTCTCTCTCTCTCTAAAAGGGTAAAACCGTCTACTTAAATTACTTACTCTCTTCTCTCACTATTTACTTTTTCTTTCCCAAAGATACCATTTTTCTTGATCTGTTTGAACTGATTTTATTCAATTTGAAGAATCTGAGTGCTGTAATTTAATGGGTTCTTATTGATCTTGGTTTAGTTATGAAATGTTTATGTGGGTTTGCAGTTGGGGTTTTTAAATTTTTGATTCACCTTTTTATTTATTTTATATGCAAGAGTAAAGTTTAGCTAGTGGCAATCATGTTTAGTTAGGGTTTTAATTTCTTATTTTTTAAGGGTTTCAATCATTTATGTATACTTGTATGTGATTTGCTGAAATGATATTGAATGCTTTGTTTGTATAGATTTAGTAATTAAAAAAGTTGATGAAATGGTATCAAAGTAAAGATATTTAGAGTTAGGCACTGATCTAATCTGATCTGACTAGTCACGATTCTTGGTGGGTGTGTTTGGACCATAAAAAGTATTTTCCTTGATATTTATTTGCTTTCTTCTTATTAGAACAGAGTTTATGTATAATATCGAAACAAACAACAATCACATAAAACAAGTATGAATATACGTGTTTCACCAACTTGGGTACGTTCACGGGTATAGGGAGAGAAAATTATTATCTTCTGAAAATCAATCGATTACAATCTCTAATCTAATGCACGAATTCTTGGCAAAGAATTCACAGCTGTGCAAACCTTAGATCTAGAGAAACAGATGAGCAAAAGGAACTAGCTACAAATATGGTTGGGGGTAGGCTCTATTTATATGCCCTACTCCTAACCCTAAAGGATTTTCAACCCTAAACCAATTTTTGTCGCTGATGGGCCTGATCCGAACTATGGGCTCGATCGCCCCATGGTAGGCCGCGATCGCCCCGTCTCCAATTTGGCACCCACGCGATCGCTCCCCTCCTGGGCGCGATCACCCCATAGTAGGGCGCGATCGCCCCGTCTCCAATTTGGCACCCGCGCGATCGCTCCTCTCCTGGGCGCGATCGCCCCCTTTCGGCAGAAACTTGGCGCGGTCGCGCGCCTTGTTCCGTGCGGTCGCTCCCTAAGGCTGTGTTAGGAATTCCGAATTTTGCTTGTTTATTCTCCTAATTTAGGCGTTCCCAACTTAGATGGCACCAAGTCCAACAAATCTCCACCTTGACATCTAACCTCCAAATCATAAATAGAACTCCCACTCTGCCTCAGATGCTATCTAATAGATGTGAACATTCAGCAAGTCCAAACAATGTACGAACTTGCTAGTCGGAACGAATCTCTTGAACATGTCAGCCGGATCATCCGCAGTACCCACATTCTTCACCTTGATCCGCTTCTCACTCCTCAGAAAATGATACCTCACATCTATGTGATTGGTCCTCTCGTGATGAACTTGATCCTTGGCTAAACAAATTGCACTCAAACTGTCACAAAATATTGTAGCCTGATCCTGATGTAACCCAAGGTCGCTGATCAAACCCTTTAGCCATATCCCCTCTTTAGCGGCTTCTGTCAATGACATGTACTCCGCCTCTGTAGTAAACAATGTCACCGTAGATTGTAGAGTAGCCTTCCAACTGACAACTGACCTACCAAGAGTGAACACATACCCGGTCATAGATCTGATCGTGTCAACATCCCTAGAGTAGTCCGAATCACAATAACCCTCAACTGCACATTATGTACCACCTCCATAAATGAGCCCAACATTTGATGTACCCCTAAGGTACCTGAAGATCCTCTTCACTGCTTGTCAATGTTCCTTACCAGAATTTCTCATGAACCTACTAACAACACTAACAGCATGAGCAAGATCTGGCCTAGTGTAAACCATAGATACATCAAACTACCAACTGTACTAGCATATGGTACTCAAGCCATGTACTCTTTCTCCTCATCCGACTTGGGTGCAAAGGCAACCGACAGACGTGCATTTGCTGCACTTGGAGAATCTAACGGCTTTGCTTTATACATGCCAAACTTCTCTAAAACTTTCTTGATGTAACCTTTCTAGGATAAGAACAGTTTTTGTTGTCTTCTATACCTATAGATCTCCATACCCAGAATTTTCTTTGCCGCACCCAAATCCTTCATCTCGAACCCTGCAGACAGTAGACCCTTCAACTTCTGAATATCTGACTTCTTGACGGCCTCTATCAACATATCGTCAACATAAAGAACCAGATAGATGATTGAACCATCCACTAACTTATTGTGATACACACAACAGTCATACGCGCTCCTTGTGTAGCCAATCTCTGTCATATAGCTGTCAAATCGCTTGTACCACTGCCTAGGCGATTGCTTGAGTCCATACAATGACTTCTTCAACCTGCACACATAGTCTTCTTTTCCCGAAACTTGAAACCCATCTGGTTGTGTTATATATATCTCCTTTTCCAACTCTCCATGTAGAAAATTTGTTTTCACATCTAGCTGCTCGAGCTCCAAATCCTGATGTGCCACCATTGCCACTATGATAGAAGTGTGTCTAACCACAGATGAGAAAATCTCATTGTAGTCAACGCCCTCCCGCTGTGTGAAACCCCTTGCAACTACACGAGCTTTATACTTGACCCCCTCTGATGGTGACATACCTTCCTTTTTCTTGAAGACCCATTTGCAAGTCACAATCTTTCTGCCCTCTGGCCTCTTGGTTAGCTCCCATGTCGAATTCTTGTGAAGTGACTCCATCACGTCCCCCATAGCTGCATGCAACTGAGCGGGCTCTAACATGTAACTACTTCCTTGAAAGTAGTTGACTCCGAAGCATCGGGCTCTACTTCCTCGGCAACCTGAAGTGCATAAGATACCATGTCTTCAAAACCATACCTCACTGGACGCTTTTCGAAATTAGCTCGTCTAGACCTCTCTTGAGCTAACCCACATTCCTCGAAAACTTGTGATGAACTTTCTGGTGCTTCTGTTTCTGTCGGTAGATCCTGATGAACATCTGACTGTGAACTGCTCAACTCTGAAGTATCTTGTAGCTCCACCTGTTTATCAATACTACCAATACCTGATATAACAACAGATCTCATAATAGGGTTAAGCGCAGAGTTTTCATCAAAAATAACATTCCTGTTTATTATTACCCTACCCTCTGATGGAGACTAAATTCGGTATCCCTTGACACCATCTCCATAACCCATGAATACCCCTTTTCTAGCCCTCGGCTCCAACTTTCCATCATCCACATGATAATAAGTAGTACAATCAAAAGCCCTTAAATGAGAATAATCAACAGGTTTACCTGACCATACCTCATTGGGAACTTTGAGACTGATGCATGTTTGTGGTCTGCGATTTACCAAGTAACATGTTGTACTAACCGCTTCTGCCCAGAACCGTTAAGACAACCCTGCATCGGAGAGCATGCACCTTGCCCTAGCCAACAATGCCTGATTCATGCGCTCTGCTACACCATTTTGCTGTGGTGTACCCCTGATAGTGAGATGTCTAGAAATCTCACTTGCTTACAAAGCTCATCAAACTCAGCACTACAGAACTCCAAACCTTTATCTGTCCAGAGTCGCTTGATCTTCTTCCTTGTCTGATTCTCCACTAATGTCTTCTACTATCTGAAATTGGTGAGAGCTTCACTCTTGTGCTTCATAATAATTACCAAGTCTTACTCGAGTAGTCATCAATCATGAACAAGAAATACCTGTGACCCCTCAATGATTCTTGACGTGAAGGTCCTCAACAATCCAAGTGAATGTAATCCAGACTACCCTTCGTTCTGTGAACCCCTTAGAAAACTTGCTTCGCTGCATCTTCCCAAGTACACAATGCTCGCAGAACTTCAGATCCTTCACCTTATGGCCACACAGAAGACCATGATTAGCCAATATCTACATCTCTCTAATGCTCATGTGCACAAGCCTAATATGCTACAAATTTGTCATATCCTCCTTTACCACTTCAGATGATGCAACCAATACTGACCCAGTAAGCGTCCTTCCTTGGAGGAAATACGAGGAGCCCCGCTTAATGCCTCTCAAACAACTTCAAAACCTTTGTAGACATAAACTGCTCCACCTTTACCTTTGAAATTGTACCCTTTGCTGTCGAGCTAACTAAGAGATATCAGGTTTTTCGTCATCTGTGGAACGTGCCTCACATCGTTCAAAGTGCAGAATTTACCATCATGAGTCTGTAGCTTGATCGAGCTAATACCAACCACCCTGCAAGTAACATTGTTGGCCATATGAATATTACCACCATCTACCTGCTCATAAGTTGTAAACCACTCTCTCCTCGGACTGATATGATAAGAAGCCCCAGAATCAAGAATCCACGCATCCGACTGTTTTGTAGATTCTTCTATTACTATAGCATAATTCCCATCAAAGTTGCTCGTATCAACTGCAGCTGCATTAGCTTCATTGCGATTTGGAGGCTCGCCTCGCTTCTTCCTTAGATAATTTGTCTTACAATGTCCCTTCCCCTTGTAGTAATTACAAACATCATCAGATTTTGGGCCCCTTTTGCTAGAAGATTTCTTCTTCTTCTATTTACTGCTATAATCCCTGTTGCTTTCCGCAACCAAACCTGCCGTCTGATTATCTGTACCACTATTACCGCTTGCCTTACAACGTAACTCTCTATTATTGAGCGAGGATTTCACCTCCTCTAGAGTCACTGTCTCCTTACCATTGATACTAGAGTCAACGTAGTGCTCATATGATAAAGGTAAAGAAACAAGAAGCATTAATGCAACATCCTCATCAGCAACCTTAGCATCTATATTACGCATTTCAAGTAATAAAAATGTAAATCTATCTAGGTGATCCCTAATGGGCGTACCTTCCTGTATTTGGAGAGAATATAGGCTCTGCTTCAGATATAGCTTGTTGGTCAATGATCGTGTCAAATACATGTCTTCCAACGCAAGCCACAAAACACCTCCCGAATCGGTATCTGGAATATCCGCTAGAACATCATCTAGACACCTGATGATCTTAGAGTGGGCCCTCTCAATTAGCGCGATCAGATTTGCTATCTTCTTCGCTTTCTTCGAACCTTCTGCTGTTGCAGCCGCGACAGCACCGGTGGGAACGACTTCTGCTTTGCCCTTTGGATCCTGACGATCCCTGATTGCAGCAGCCACTATAGCCCACAAGCCCTTGTCTCTCAACAAGGCTTTCATCTTGATTTGCCAAATAGAAAAACTATTCTTACCATTAAACTTGTCGACCGATGATTCAATTCCTGATCCCATCTTTTTCTACAGCGGAACAACCCTAGACCTTCCTTAACCAGCCTGGCTCTGATACCAGTTTGTTAGAACATAGTATATGTAGAAGATAGAAACAAGCAACAATCACACAACACAAGAATATACGTGGTTCACCAACTTGGCTACGTTCACGGGCAGAGGGAGAGAATATTATTATCTTATGAAAATCAACCGATTACAATATCTAATCTAATGCACGAATTCTTGGCAAAGAATTCACAGCTGTGCAAACCCTATATCTAGAGAAACAGATGAGCAAAAGGAACTCGCTACAAATATGGTTGGGGGTAGGCTCTATTTATATGTCTTACTTCTAACCCTGCAGGGTTTTCAACCCTAAACCAAATTATGCCGATGATGGGCCTGATCCGGACTATGGCCGCGATCGCCCCGTCTCCAATTTGGCACCCGCGCGATCGCTCCCCTCCTGGGCGCGATCGCCCCCTTTCGACAGAAACTTGGCGCGGTCGCGCGCCTTGTGCCGCGCGGTCGCTCCCTCTGGCTGCATCAGGAATTCCGAATTTTGCTTATTTAATCCCCTAATTTAGGCGCTCCCAACTTAGATGGCACCAAACCCAACACTCCTCTTGCTTCCAAGTCTTAAATACTTGTTTCGTACGCGATTATTGTGATTTTACCATTTTCCATTTGCTATTTGAAGTATGATGTTATGAAATCTGTCTGGAAAAAGATGGATTATCATAAGATTTCATATTTTTCAGTAAGATCCTGAAGAGAGAATCTCTTGATGGTATATAGAATTATAATTGGTGTTAGGATGCTGAATGATCTTGCAGTAGTATTTAAATTTCATTTTTGTATATTTATTTTTGTTATTGAATATAAAGATATGTTTATTGTTCTTGCTTAATTTTTATTCATGGTTAGGCTGAATGAGTGGTTTCTCTCCGTGACTCTTGTTTACTGTTTGCTGACCTTTTTTATGTGTTTGATGAACATTGCATCTGAAAATGAAGAAAGGCAAAGGAAACCGAGAATTCAATTTCAACTACTGTGAAGTGATTCAGCTGTGCTCAGATCTACTTCTGAATTACTAAGATAAAACACGGGAGATTCTGTAATGGGTTCCTACATTAACTTCAAGAACTTTGGAGACCCGTCAAATTCAGATGCCAATTGCATCAGGCCAGTAGCAAATTCCCCATTGGCTAGACAATCGTCGATATACTCATTAACCTTTGATGAGTTACAGAACACCTTAGGTGGACCAGGAAAGGATTTTGGGTCTATGAACATGGATGAACTTTTAAAGAGTATTTGGACTGCTGAAGAAACTCAAGCAAATACGCCCTCCACTTTTGGGGTTGAAGGGAGTGGGATTTTGCAACGACAGGGCTCTTTGACTTTACCAAGGACACTTAGTCAGAAAACTGTGGATGAAGTTTGGAGAGAATTGTTTAAAGAAAGCGGGGGTGGTATTAAAGACGGAAATGCCATAGAGGAATCAAGCCTTGAGCAAAGGCAACAAACTTTGGGGGAGATGACACTAGAGGAGTTTCTGCATAAAGCAGGGGTAGTTGGAGAAGGCAATCAACCCAATGGAAGGCCACAGAATGGAGGATTTTATGGTGACACAACACAACAGAATACTAATAACACGAGTTTGATGTTTGGTTTTCAACAAGCACCACAGAACCACGGATCTTTGACTAGTCAAACCCTGCAGAATAACGCAGTTCCCAATTTGACCCCTAATTTAGGACTTAATTTGCATGGCATCAGATCCTCTCAACAGCAAATGCAGCAACAAGCTCAACTGCATGCACAACCACTTTTCCCAAAGCAAGCTACTGTTGCCTTTTCTTCTCCTATGGGTTTACTCAACAATGGTCAGTTGACTAGTCAAGGAAATAGGGTTCCCATAGTGGCAAAAACTAATCCTATGAATAATGGTCTTGTTCAAGGTAGTGTTATGGAGAAGGGAGCAATGGGTATGAGCTATTTAGGGGCTGGGGCTAAGACTGCTGGGGTAGGGTCCCCTAGAAACCATATGCCTTCGAATTTGATCCCTAAGAGCAATTTGGATTCATCATCATCTTCCTCACCTCCTTCTAGTAATTATGGTGAACCTGTACGTGGGAGGAGAAATGGTGGTCCTTTGGAGAAAGTGGTGGAAAGAAGGCGCAGGAGAATGATTAAGAACAGAGAGTCTGCTGCCAGGTCGCGAGCTCGGAAGCAGGTGAATTTCATGAATAGCATCATAATAATTTGGCAATTTTTTCTGGTTCTTCATCTGAATTATTATGTTTTCATTGCGTGCAAATGATTGGAAGTGTTACCTCTTTGATCATTCAGGAAATGTCTTATCCTCTGCTACTCGAACTCTTTGGTTTACCCCGCCGTACCCGTGTCAGACACTCGTATTTTAATCTTGTTAACAAGGATCCTGCAGGGTAAACCAAAGAATCCGAGCATCATAGAACTTATCCACCACATATTATTTATCTGACACATACATTCGCTATAAAAATTAAGATATCTAATTATCGTCCTGGATGAACAATCTCTTCCATTTCCACACACACAGTGCTACTTTACATTTTGCATGGCTCACATTTTGGAAAATTTGTTTATTAAGAATGAGATTCTAAATGACCTTTCCTGTGCTGAAGTTCAAAACTAGGATAATTACTTGAATAAGATTAAGGGTTTATATGGAAAGTGATTTTGATTCTTTAAAGTAATTTGAAATGGAGTAATAGTAGGATGTTCTACTATGAGCATTTATCAATAGTTCCAAATTCTATAAATCAGATTGGACACAAATGTCAAATAAGACCAATTCTCATCCTTTTAAGGCTTGTGGTACTTTCTATGTTCAAGAATTTGATAAAGATCCTACTTGTGATAGTTGATGAAATTATGTTTTT
Organism: Adenophora triphylla var. japonica; assembly: GCA_022495995.1. Lineage (NCBI taxonomy): Eukaryota > Viridiplantae > Streptophyta > Magnoliopsida > Asterales > Campanulaceae > Adenophora > Adenophora triphylla. The sequence continues at coordinate 188,713 of JAFEMH010001374.1, forward strand.
TTGCATATTGACAGGCCTATACTTTAGAATTGGAAGCAGAAGTTGCAAAACTTAAAGAGGTTAACCACGAGTTGCAGAAAAAGCAGGTATTATCCGCGTTGTTTTCATCTTATGCATTTGTAATATCCAATTATTGGTCATGGTTATGATGTACCATCCTGTTCTATTGTTGTTATTGCAGGATGAAATCATGGAAATGCAGAAAAATCAGGTTATATGTTCTTTCTACAACTATCTTTTCAGTTTAATTGACATGGTTACCTTTGATGCTCATCATGTAGACAGTATACTCCTTCCGTCCCGAAATGATATTCCCACTTTTTTTTTTGCAGTTAGCACAAAGATACCTTGAGCAATAAATGTAGGTTAATTTAATTAATGAAAACTGAAAACTTGTTATTGATACACCATTATACATATTAGATGTTCATTAGGATGATTAGATTAACCTAATTATTGCTCAAAATACCTTCGCGTTAAGTGCGAAGATCATTTTGGGACGGAGGAAGTATTAAACTTGAATTAAGCTGAATGAAGCTTGTGCCGACAGCAAGTATGAGCTGTATCAATATATTGCTTTACTATTCCACTATGCCCAGGCTATTGCCTCCCTATATCATCTCCATGCATGTTATTGTCAGTCTTGTTGTTCACCTTGTATCGGTGTACTCCCCAAATGGAAACACAAAAAATATTGAAGGTTGTTCTATTTGTTTCCTTAAAAGTTGCTTTTTTTTTTTCCGCATGACAATCATTTAGAGAAAGAAGTTGGGAAAAATGGAAATATGTAGCTTCGCATTATACTCAATTTGGGGGCATTAGACAAATTAAAATGGAAATCTCCATGGGCCGACGAGAGTAACGGTGACTGGTGAGTAACTCAATATAGAAAATATGCGTAGGATAATGTTGGTAAATTCTTAAAGCAATTTCTAGTCCATGAGAGTTTGGTATTTGTAGAGCCATTAATGAAGTTGAAGTACTCCCTCCTTAAATGAATGTCCATTGTCCTTTTTTTTTTTGAAGTCAATAAACTTTCCCTCATCAAGCATTTTGTTCTAATTCACACTTGCAAGACTTACAATCACTGGCGGAGGTACATAGTGGCTAATGGGGGCAACTGCCCCAAACTAATAATTTTACTAGTCCATTGTGAGAAATTAGGAGTTTTAGTGATATGTATTCAACCTTGCCTTCGTTTTGCCCCCTTTTAATTAGTGAGAGTGACTTTGCCACCCTTCGAAAATTTTCTGGCTTCATCACTACAATCATGGCGTGATCATTAATGATATTTATGTACTTTTGCCAATAACTAACTTTCTCATAAGTCTAAAAGGACAAAGGGCAAACACCGGTGCGCCAAGCGGGGGTTGGGAGAGGGAACCATTTGCTAGAGTCTTCCCTTGACAATTGCCAAGAGGCCGTTCGCCAAGGTTCGAACCCGTGACCATATGGTCACCAAAGGAGCAACTTAACCGTTGCGCCAAGGCTCGCCCTCAACTTTCTCATAAGTCTCTTAAAATAAAAAATGGAAATTCATTTATGTACAGAGGGAGAATATTTTAGGCGAGTGGGGGTTTTTTTTTTTTTTTTGGAGGACGCATTCCCAAAAGAAGGAAAAGAAATAACTCCTCCCACCAAACTACTTACTCAGTACATTTGATCTCAAACCGTTGTTGGTTATTCATAAAGCTGTTTACTTTGCAATTCAGTTGTCCGCTCCACTGAAACAAGTGCAATTTTTTTTGTGCTGCAGATAATGGAGCAGATGAAATCATCACGGGGAGGTAAAAGAATATGCTTGAGAAGGACTCTGACGGGACCTTGGTAAACAAGAAAAGTGGATTATGGAGTTGACCAATAACAGAGGACACGAAAACTAGGCCTTTGGCCAGAGATCAAATGAGAGAAAACTCGTGTTTTTATGCAATGTGACCCTTGTCGCTGGGATTTACATGTAGAGAGGCAGATTGATATTCTGCTGTGTAAATTATGAGAGTATGAATGTGGTAGATCAAGGTTCACCTCTAGTGATCCTTGATTTGTTTTAGTTTTGACTTTCTTGATGTCGGGTAGGGCTATAATAGGAAGAATACTTTTCATGTCGTCTGTGTTGTTTTGGAGTAGAAGCAGTTAGTTACTAACCGTTATGAGAACTCAGTTATGTTTGTAGCATTTTTGAATGGCAGACTTTAATGTTATGTGGATGGCTTTGATTTTAACTCACTCTATTAGATATCTTATTGTTGTAAATATCAAGTTTTATCTTTTTGATTCTGAATGCACTGCAATTGGATTTATTCTTTTTTTATTTTTCTCCGGATTGTAATAAAACTAGTACTCAAAAGCCCGTGCCATTGATACGGGTCACTATGGAAAGGGAGACAATATGGAAAGAGAAAGACGTGGGAAAACTGAAATCGCATGCTAACTATATGATATTTTAAATATAATTTTAAACCATTTCAAATATATAAGTGCAAAGATAATTTACCTGGGAGTTGAAACTTTACGAGGAAGCACATAAAGTACCGCTACACTGCTCACGCATCCATATTAAAAAAAATTAACACTTGCAACAATAAAATCAACAAATTGTTGAAGAATACAATATATACTAAATATACAAAGGTTATTCACTTAATTAAAAAACGAAACATCTATGTAAATCCTTGAGTTAGTGGTCATTTCCGAAATATGAAATATGATACCAGAAATGAATAGGGAAAAGCTTGATGAGTTGATTCAGTGGCATGATTGTGTGTGGCCTACTTCTTCAACTTCTTCTACTCACTGCAAAAACCACTTTTTAATTTAAGCATCAAAACTACCCAAGCACTTACGACCTATGGTCCCTAAATAAATGATCAAAAAATTCATAGGGTGAATAAACTCCATAAATGTGAAAACAATAACAATGGAGTAATCCAGAATTAAAGTGAAAATACCAAATATGAGAAATGGCTGCATCTCCATCCCTTGCTTCCAAGCTGAATCTCAAAATCCTTATTATTCTCTAAAACCACTGCCCCTAAACACATCATCCCAGAAATCACCTCAGTTTCAATGGAATCATCACAACAACCAAACTAACCTCCAAAATCCTAACGAATACTCTTAATTCTTCAATGGATTTTATAATGTAGCCGACACAAAAGAAAATAAGGGATTAGAGATAAACCTGGAGAGAGGAAGTAAGTAATGTAGTTGCGAATACGACCTTGAGTAGTAACTAAGGTCTCGTTCTGAAAATCCAAATTTAAAATTTAAAATGGATTAGAATGTTAAATACAAAACTTATTCTTTTTCTTCAAATAATCAAAAATATGGTTAATGAGGGTTTCAATTTCAAATTGATTTATTAATACTATAGATATTGAATAAGATGAAACCTAAAACACAACACGATCTGATCCGATATAATGGTCTTCTGCTCATCCACCCAAAATGGCTGATTCCCTCACTCTCTCTCTCTCTCTCTCTCTCTCTCTCTCTCTCTCTCTCTCTCTCTCTCTCTCTCTCTCTCTCTCTCTCTCTCTCTCATACACACACTCAAAAAAAGCATTGAACTCTTATAAAGGTGGAGAAGGAGTAACCCATGTATAGGGTTTTCTATATTGCTTATTCTATGTTGATTGTAAGGGTTTTTCTATATTGCTTATTCTAAATGAGATGCCAAGGAAAAAAATCAAACTACAATATGGGGCATATAATTAAAGTATGCAGAAAGACTCTCCTATAAGATCTAAGACTTGGCTAGTTGTGTCATCTGTGCTACAAAACCAGCCACACTCAATTTCTCAACTCATACAGGAACTATGCATCAAAACTACAAAAAGTGACTACTTTTTTACTAAGTCTGTCATTATAGGGTTTTTCTATATTGCTTATTCTTTTTTTATTTTTCTCCGGATTGTAATAAAATGTATATGTTGAGAAGCGAGTTGCAAATTAATACAATGTTGAAACCACTTTACAAATGCACATAAAATTAAGAAATTCAACGCTGCACTACCGTGAGAAAGACGCATACTCCTTGATTTGGGAAGGAGGATGACTCGAGGAAGGCACATACTCCCTGATTTGGGGTGGACAACCCAGATTAATTTGGTAAAAGTGGAATCTACACAAAATCAAATTAATATTAGTCATTAATTAAAAAAATGAGGCTGAACGTAATAAAAGTGACGGGCTATGTCCAATAATTTAAGCCCATCATTTATTAATTGGATCAATCCAGTTGTCACTGCACCTACGGCTCACCAACCTAAGGTCAGTCGACCTACCTCATTTTTCGATCATCTTTGGTCTCAACCTAACTTCGTCCGACATACGACCATTAATGTAGTCCATATATAAAGCCAAGGCACAGAGTCAGATCGACCTCGAATATTCAGGCAATCTCGACCAACCAACATGTGCGTCCATTCACGTCGTTATATGTAACCGCCTTCTATATTTTCGTATACAGTTACGCCAACAACATCTATATGATTTTAGGGATTCATAATGATCCCATAACGCCACTATATATACCTAATAATTTCATACGTTAAAAGGTAATGTATTATTGGCTATTTTGAGATTACGTCGTTCAAATACAGTTTTACATAAACTCACAACACCATATCCCATCATCATGCCTGAGGGTCTTAGCCGGAGACCAACCCGGTTAGTCGTTTGTTCGTGGTTTCAGGTCACATTTGCTAGGAATCAACCTATTGCTGGACTAAGGCTGATTCGGATCGTTTCCTGCGTCATTAGTTTGGTTCCATTGCCGAAAAACGATAACGCTAGACCTTGAAACCTCACACAACCATTAACATGGTATCTGACGGACATACTGCTACTACCTCCAGTGAGCCAAAGCGCAAGAATGTGGGAAACACGGATGCAGGTGCTGGAAACCGCATTGCAAACTTGCCTCCTCCTCCACAGGAGCATCCCACTAGAAGGGCCACTCGCTCTAACAGTGTGGCCGATGGTATGGGTTTGCAAGATGGGAGAAGGCAAAAGAGGCCCATGCCTAATCAAGGGGTAAGCCAGCAAGCCAAGCCAAACGAGTCCAAACAGGTCGAACAGTTGCAGGCGATATTGCAGGTCCCTTAACTTCGCACCTTAGAAGGAAAGATATTTTGTTGGAACGAGCTAGATTATTGCAGAGTTTGCTCGAGTACAGAATGAGTTACTCGAGTTACCCGAGTCTCCTAAAAAGGATGACAGAAGATCGCAAAGGGTAGCTCCGTCCCTCACTTCTCATAGACGGGCTAACAGAGGTCCTAGACCGTCCGATGAAGAAAGGATGAATGAAATGCCTCCCCCCAACCACATTTTCATAGACCGAACTGGCGACCTAAGGGATAGGCTCAACCAGCAAAGAGAACAGGAAGCCGACTTAGCTCAGAGGAGGCAGCTCGAAGCTGATAGGGCTCAGCGTAGGTCACCACAAAGGGGAGAAAGGTCATTTCCCCGTCAGGAAAGGATAGAAGTAACTCCCCCAAGGAATGAGAGACAAAGGACCCTCTCTAAGAGGGAACCCCACCGTGAGGAGAGACAAAAGTCTAACTTTGTCTCCCATCAAAGAATCGACCTGGATATTAGGGAGCTCCTCAACTTAAAACGAAGATTAGATGATATGGAGGCAGATAGGAAAGCCACCAACGAGAAGGTCGAACGAAATGACCGTACTCTTCGACCTTTAGCCAAGGACATGCTCGAAAAAATACCTCCTGCAGGTTTCAAGCTGCCCATGTTAAAAAAGTACTCGGGCGCGGCCAATGCCTTGAATCACATGCAGCACTTCGAGACCACTATGTGTTTGGTCTCTTCTGAGGATGACGTGCTATGCAAGGCATTGACGTGCTATGCAAGGCATTAACCAACACCTTCACAGGTGCAACACTGACTTGGTTCCGTGGTCTAACCACTGGCTGCATCACATCATGGAGTTATATGAGAAGGAAGTTCCTCGAAAGGTTCTCTACAGCTGGGGCTCGTAAGAAAACAGTCACTGATCTGAACAACATGACTCAGGGCAAGACGGAGAGTACTATGAGCTACTTTACCAGGTTCAAAGAGTTGGTCGACCAAATTGAGGAAGACCTCACAGATAGGGAAGTCATCTACTGCTTTAGAAATGTAGTGTCCTTTCCCGATCTAGATTACGAGCTCCAGGTTAGGAGGGCGACCACGAGTAAGGAGCTGTTTGAGAGGGCCTATGATGTGGCCATGTCTGAGGAACGGAAGGAAAGAAAGAAGGATAAAGGCTCAAAGGATTCAGAAACTAGTGAGTCGACAAAGGGGGGACAGATAAAAAATAACGACAACAAGGGGAAAAACAAAACTAGGGCGACTGAAGAGTCCCTGAAAGCTTCACCCAACTCACAGTTAGTCGAACTGAGATCATGAACACGGTCGAAATAGGTCCCCCTGCCCCTATGAATACTCAAAATAAATTCAGAAGGGATAATGGTAGATACTGTGAGTATCACAAGGACACCAGTCACACAACGGAAAAGTGTATGAGCTTGAAGAGGATCATCCAAAAATGGGTGAATGAAAGAAGGTTGGATAGGTTTGTGAAGGGAGATCATCTTGAAGGAGGAGATTGACCTACAAGAGGTGTGCCAGAGCCAATGCAACCTAGACTGACTTTGGGGGTAACTGTTGAGGAGACAAGCAACACTGCCCTCAAACACAAGATCTTCCAATTAAGCAAAGCTCCCTACATGCCTCCCAGAAGTTGTATTCAAGATGAGGTGATCAGTTTCCACCCCTACGAGCTGGCCGCCAGTCTGACTGCAAGAGAGCAGATTTTGGTGATTCCAGGACTCATTGATGAAAGCATGTCAAGTAGGATTTTGGTCAACATGGGGGCCTGCAAGGATATTCTCTACTACTAAACCTTCCTGGACATGGGATTGACAGATGCCAGGTTGTCACCTTACTCAGGCCGACTGGAGGGCTTCATCAATCACAGGGTTGACGCCAAGGGACAAATAGAGCTGGAGGTCGATATTGGACAGCCTTCTTTAAGAACAACAGTTAAGGTAACATTTATAGTCCTTGACGTTATAAGTGATTACCATGTTATACTGGGTATACCTGGACATGTCGCTATAGGAATGGTGCCCTCAATCCCTCACCAAAGGGTCAAGTTCCCCACCATGTTGGGAGTTGGGTGCGTTCTAAGAACAACTAGAGAGTACCTGGATCACGTGTTTCGGTCCAAAAAGAAGAGGGAATTGGAAATTGATACTCTAGAGGCGAGCTGGAAGTTCTCTAAATCTGTCACTACTACTTCTAAATTATCTACGATCGAGTGTATAGAAGAGGCGACCTATCCCTCACATGACCAAGTCATGACTGAGCCGACACGTCCCTCTGAAGACACTTGGGTTGCAACAAATGCAGTTATGGTCGACCAGATCGTCATTGACGACCTATGCCTTCAAGTCAACCAAACCAAAACTCAGGGGCCTACAATGGGGAAATAGTTGATGAGCTAGATGATATGATTGTAGTAGAAGCTTCGCACTTAGGAGATGAGGAAAGGAGAAGGGTCAGAGAAATTATCATTGAGACTCTACAATTTAGAGACGGCCCAGAATTGGTACCAGTTGACGAGCTGAAAGAGGTAGAGGTCAACCCATCTTATCCCGAGCAAAAAATCAGAATAGGGAGACAACTATCACCAGAAGAAAAGGTGGATATAGTTGACCTGTTGAAGGAAAGCACATATATTTTTACTTGGAGGGTAGAGGACATGAAGGGGGCCAAAGAGAAGGTCGCAGTGCATCGCTTGGAGGTCAACCCCACCATGAAATTCAAAAGCTAAAGGCTAAGGATTTTTGCTACAGACAAAGGAATTGCCATCAAGCAATAGGTAAACAATCTTCTTAGTGCAGGGATAATCAAGGAAGCGTCCTATACTACTTGGCTGGCAAACGTTGTGATGGTTAAGAAAGCCAATGGAAAGTGGAGAATGTGTGTCGACTTTACGGATCTAAATTTGGCATGCCTGAAGGACAGCTACCCACTTCCCCGGATAGATAAGTTGGTCGAATCAATTGCTGGACATGCTACTCTCAGTTTCCTCGACGCTTATTAGGGGTACCATCAGATCAGAATGCACGAGGATGACATTGAAAAGACAACCTTCCAATCAGCTAGAGGGATTTACTGCTACACCAAGATGCCATTCGGACTCAAGAATGCTGGAGCTACTTATCAGAGGATGGTGAACAGGGTGTTTGCTAGTCAAATTGGCCGAAACATGGAGGCTTACATTGACGACATGGTCATCAAAACCAAGGTTGGTCGTCATGTAGTCGACCTAAGGGAAACGTTCGTCAATCTATGAACAAATGAGATGAAGCTGAATTCGAGCAAGTGTGTATTCGGGGTAGCTGCTGGCAAGTTTCTGGGGTTTATGGTGTCACAAAGGGGCATTGAATCCAATCCAGAAAAGATAAAGGCCTTGGTAGAGATGCAAGAGCCTACGTGCATCAAGGAGGTCCAACGATTGAATGGAAGGGTCTGTTGGTCCCAAAGGTAGCAACAAGGGTGAAAATACAGCTAGAGGGGGGGGGTGAATAGCTGTTACAAATTTTTTGCCCTCTTTTAAAAAACTAAACCTCTTGCTTACAAAATCCTCTTGCAGTTGATAATAGACTGCAAGTGATGGTGTAAAATGCACAGCGGAATATTAGAGTATTAAAGCGATTTTGAGAGGCGGTTTGTAAAATGCGGTTTTGCTAGGCGGTTTTGGTAAGAGCAGTTTTACAAATACTTGTGGTTTTGACAATGTTAACTCCAAACACTATTTCACAATAATGGATATCTAAATAAAGATCAAACAGAGACAAAGATAAATAATTAGAAGCACAAGAAATATAATGCAGAAAGTAAGAACAAGCTATTTGGAGTGGTTCAATCGATAAACGATCTACGTCCACTACCAAGATGGTTAGTCTTGGATTTCTAAGAGAGATTTTATATTAAGTATTGTGAGATTACAAAGTACAATAAAATCTTTTCTATGAAGAACAAATCCAAAACTATAACCAGTGTATCTCAAGTGTTTAATCTATGTGATTAGAACAAGTGAGGTGAGTGTGTGAGAACAAGATCAAGGCTCTTTAGATCTGTGAGATGTAGAGCACAATGATTCTTGATTGTGTTAAGGCTTGATTTCTGGGCTAGGGAATATTTCTTGAAGAAAGAAGATGAAGATTCAAAGGATTGAATAATTGCAGGCGAGCTTCAGCTTCACAGCACTTTCAAATTCTCAAGCAATCTTCAAATGGTGAAGATTAGGGGTATTTATACCCAAGCATCAGGAATATAGCCGTTGGACACAGCTGTTGAAGGACAGTACTTGATGCAATCCTATTGGTCCACAGCAACCACTTTTGTCCTTTGGTACTGCAGTTGCAGATAAAGCCGATCGAAACTTTATAGGCGCAAGCAATGAGGTTAGGACACCTGTCACCTATGTGAGATCTTTGCAGATCTGCTCTGACATGGGATCACGTGACAAGATAAGATAGTTGACATTTGATGTTGCTGACGTGGATCTCAATAGTGAAAGTTGGTTCACTTCAAGTAGCCAATCATTGGATGCGGTTGGTGAGACGCGGTTAGGAACATGCGGTTAGCTACACCAGGGGGTTGTAAGGATGCGGTTGTAGATGAACTGCAATGATGCGGTTCAACAAGCGTTTTGCACTGAGGTAGTTCATTGAGCAGATTCAAGGAATCATACATGCGGTTGCATGTGCGGTTCTAAGGGGCGGTTTTGAACACTGCTGGAACTGCAACCTTACATCCAATGAGTCTTGTGCCATACTTCAAGCCTAAGATTAACCTATTCTATAAAATGGACTTAGCTAAAAAATTGAAGTCTAAGCTTCATTACATAGGGTCCTAAAGTCCTTAAAATAGACAGGAGGTTATGGTATCAATCAAATCTAATACAAAATAGGAGGGTTAAAACATGCATACCCAACAATCTCCCCCTATTTGATTGATGCCATTACCTACTATAACTAAAGCAAACATTGTTATTGGTAAAAACATGTCCATAAGAATTAACATGGTAATTCATATCCCAAGTCAATGCACACACTTAGCTTAAGCTATAGATTTCTATACTTTCTAAAAGATGAAATTTTACAATATGGAAAGTATAGAAATGCATTCAGTGCACTTAAAAAAATTGTGAGTTTAAGTTCAAAGTGCGGTTTAAACTGAATGTTTAAACATCAATTCAAAATAGTGATTTTAAGTTAGAAAATATTTGAATGAGTTTATAAACCATAAGAGGTTTTATTGTTCTTCAAACAAGCAGTTTGATATGAACAAGGTTTTGAAACCAATGATGCATTTTTCATTACTACCAATGCGGTTACACTTACAATGGTAGAGAAGCAAAATACAAAGGTTTCAAAAAACAAAAGAAAGTTGGACAAAAAATACATGGAGTGTGGTCCAACAAGACAAAAAAAAAAAAAGGAGTTCAGCAAAAAGAGGATAAAGGAATTACAAAAGAGAAATCCTAATGCTGACGCGGTTGATGATACGGTTGATGATGGCGCGGTTGATGTTGATGGCGTGCTTGCTCTCTTGGTTGATTGACTTCTTGCTGGGGCAATTGCGGTTCTGAAGGTCTGAAGGCTGAGCTTTCACCTCTGATATTTCTTCTGAGGGCTCTGAGGTCTTCAACTTTGTCGCAAGGGTAGTCTCAGCAGATTTAAGTGCGGTTCTGGATTCAGCGGCGGCGGTTCCAACGGCATCAACGGATCTAGAGTTAGCATCAACACTCTCCTTGATCGAGTAGTGAATCCTTCAATGCAGCCTTCAAAGAATTGTAGAAAGTGAAAATCTCATCCTGAATGGCCACGGTTTGAGTAGATAGGGCATCTCTCAACGGGTCCGAGATCAACTGTTACATTCGGGTTGGACTTCAATTCTTTGATGGAGTTGTCTATCTTGAGGTTGAAGCCTGCCTTGAGGTTCTCAAATCTGAAGGAAATGTCACCATCAAAAGTGGTTACCTGCTCTTTGATACTGTCTCCCACTATGTTGAGGTCAACATTGATTCTATCTTTTAGGGAGTCCGGTTCGGTGAAAATTTTGAGCTGCGAGGTTATCAGCGCGGTTTGGATAGGGCGGGTGAGGTGGATGCTTCTTTGCGGTTGAGGATGGGAATCTTCAAGGGTTTTCATGAAAGACACCGGAAGCGGCATTGGTTGAAGAAACAAACTCATCAGATAGCTTGGAGAGCATCTCTTGGAGTTGAGTCTTTGAAACCGCATCACCCATGGCTTTGAGCACTCCAGTAGCTAGATCTTCTTTAAAGGCTTGGAAGCATTCAGTAGCTGCGGTTTTGGCGGCTTACGTGGACACTCTCTCCCCCTTAATGGCATCAAACAATTGGGATTTCATGACGGCCATTTCAGCGGTTTGAGCATCAACCTTGGCATGTAAGAGCGGTTGGAGGCTTCCCGAGTTGGCATTGGATGCGGTTAAGGCCGAGTTAGATTCGGTTAACTTAAGCATGTGGCCTTGGTTTACAACCAAGCTGTGATTGAATCGGTTGGAGGGTGGAAAGAATTTGAAGGTAGTCGAAGGGCGGTTGAGATGGATGGAATTTGGGTTATTGAGGGAGGTGGTTGAGATTGGGTTGGAGGTGCGGTTTGGGATAAGGGGTTTATGAGGGTTTGAAAAAGGCGGGCGCGAGGGGACGGTAAAGGGTGAAGCGGTTGGAGGAGGAATAGGTTGAGTTAGGGGTAAGGGAATAGAAGCGGTTGGAATTGGGATGGAAGGAATGGGTGCGGTTGAGATAGGTGCGGTTGAGGGTGGAATGTTGGTGGTTGGAATCCCGAAGTTATGGGGTTAGAATCGGAGGAGGAACTTGTATGGGGTGTATGGACGAAACGGGAGGGGTTCTTTGTTTGGATGGTGAGGTTTGAGGAGGTGGAGTAGGAAGGCGGTCGGGAGTAGGGGATTTTTGAGGTGGGGAATTTTCGGGAGGAGGAGGAATATTGACGCGGTTTGGGGATGGTGTTTTCTCGCGGTTAAGGTTTGAAATGGAGATGGGTAGGGTATGATGAGAATAAGGATTTGAGTGAACGCGGTTTGAAGGTTGAGGGAATTTGATTGGTTGGAATGTTGAGGTGAGGGAGTTGGTGATTCGGATTGATAGGAGGAAGAATGAGATTTAGAAGGGGATTTGGATGGTGTATGGGAAGTGGAATGGGAAGAAGAGTTAGATGAAGATGGAGAAGGTGAAGGGCGATTGCGAACTCGTTGAAGAAACCGCTTGGGGCCTTTGGTTGGGGTCTTTTACGAGCAATCTGCTTAACCCTTTTCGGTTTCTCCCACGAGCGGTTGCAGCTCTTTGCGTTTGAGGAGGAGAGAGCGGTTTAGGTGATAGAGTTCTGGCTGGTGAGGAATGATGGGAGCGGTTTGGAGAGTGAGGTGGTGTTGGAATAAGTGTTTGGGTTTGGGGCGGTTTTGAAGGAGGCGGTTGGGAATTGGATCCTTGGACTTTCCTTTGTTAGCTTCCCTCTCGGCCCTTTCTCTTTCCAATCTCTCAAACTCGGCTTTGTAAAAGATTGTCGGCTCCTCATCGAGTCATTTTGGCCGGATCAATGCGAGTACGCTTGGCCTTCTTAGCCACGGCCACCAGTGGAGGAATGGTGTTATCTTCTTCCTCTTCTTCATCCTCATCAATGAGGGTCATCTTTTCTTTCTTTTTCTCTTTCCTTGGCTTTTCTGGCTTGGGCTGCATCGGGTGAGCCACGCGGTTTAGTGGCGCGGTTGAGGCTGATTTAGGGAGCGGTTTGGAAGGACTTTTTCTTTTCCTTGAGGCTTTCTTCATAGCCTTCCCAAGCGCGGTTGAAGCAGTGGCTGGATTCATATCTACAAACATCTCCTTATTTTGAGAAGTATCAGCATCATAAATGGCTTTATAATCAATATTGCCAAAGGATCTTCTGAAGGAGTGCATAGCTTTTAGGCCAAAGGATTCTTCATCACCCCAATCAACACAGTATTCAGGGTTGGCAATCCTAAGCTCCTCCAAATCTTTGAAAGTTTGCAAATATTGCGGTTAGCATTCTTCCAAAAGGTCTCCATCGATCTTCTCATTCTTGACCTTTTGCGATACGAATCAATCTTCTTTGGCTAGTTCTCTCATCAGAATTTTGGGCCAATGGAGCTTCATCTCGTTGTAGATGGCACAGCAGTATTGCCATTGAGAAGAGGTGAAGTTGTTGTGGTTTCCTGTTTTGCCACACACAGACTTCCCTACGAGATAGCACAGGTGGCTCATGATTTCACCAAAATCTCTCCTTGGCGTAGTTTTGTAAAGTCTAGAGAGAGAGAGGACAGCCTTCCTGTTAGAGTTGAACAGGTAGCATCTTGAACCTCTTGAGAAACTTCAACAGGGGCACCAGATACTTGAAAACCGAAGGTGTTTCTGATGTCCATATAGTCTATGGAGACTCTGAGTCCTTCAACAATTCCCACCAAACTTGGAATCGTGGATCCATCAGTAAGCTCAGTCTCTCCCTTCTAAGCGGTTTCATAGAACTGGTCAATGAAGACAGGAATGGTATATTTCTGCTTCTTGTTGAATAGGGGAAGGATTCCAGAAACTTGCATCTTTTTCATCATCTCCCTTCCCAGAGCATCAGACCGCATCTCAGGTTCATTTATTTCCCAACCTGGTAGGAAATACTTGATATTCTACAAAGAAAACATACAAGTTAGAATTTTTAAGAAAAATCACAATTCACAAGCGGTTGGTGCACACATGCGGTTGGCAATAGTGCGGTTTTGGAAATGAAAAGTTCCAACCACAATGAAACTGTAAAGACAGGAAGGAAACAAATAAGAAAAATACAAAAGTAAATACTTAGTACGTGGCATTGTAATCCAAAATTATCCCACACTGCAAGCAGTTGTATAGGGGAAAGTTATGGTGTCCAGCCTATATACTTAGCAGCACTTAAGTAATTTCCTAGCATGCGGTTTGAAAATATATATGCGGTTTTCAGCATGCGGTTTTTAATAGGAAATGTGCGGTTCAGTGATGCGGTTTTGAAACAAGAAATTTGCAACTATAAGTGCGGTTTCAAAACATATGTCATGCGGTTTTAAGGCATGCGGTTCAAACATGCAAATCAACAATTAAAATTTTCAGAAATTTTCTAAGTATGGATAACAAGATTTGAAACTTAGGTCAATCCAAAACATAAGGAAAATCTGAAAATGAAGATGAACAGTCATATATGAATGCATGAAGAACACGAAGAACACCAAGAACAAGGATTTTGACAAATGTTAACCAAAATGAACAAATAACATGTCAAAGTGATCTCATTGAGCAGTAGATTAATAATATAACAATAAAAACATCTACTTTGCTCAAAATCACCCAGAAAATGGAAAAATCAAAAAATGGGTTTCGAACCTAAGAAACTTTAAAATTCAAAATCAGTGTTCAAGATGTTGATTGATCATAAAACAAAGTTTAGAAACTTAATCTATGCATGATTCCGAACAAAACCTAACGAATATCAAGCAAAATGATCAAGATTTGAAGCAAATATGAACAAAAGTCAGTTATGGGTGTTCGAAGCTTCATGGTGTTCATCAATGGCAGAAACAGTTCAATAGCATGTATGATTTGCAGAAGATTAAAGAGAGTTTGAGTTCAAGAAGTCATACCATGTCATCAATGGGTTGTTTGGGAGCCATTGAAGAAGAAAACTTAAAGTTTATGAAGTTTTTGAAGAATGAGTTTGGTGAACTCTGACAGATAGTACGATGACAGAGAGAGAAGACAGTAAAAGTTTGAAAAGGTGTATTGTGTCTTCTATATATAGAAAAGGATTAGGGTTTGGCAGTTGAAAGGACACATTGGTTCACTAACTCAGTGAATCATTGCAAATATATCACCCTTTCAGCTTCTCACATCAACCAATGACGGCTGACATGAAGGCCATTTAATGCTAATGTTCCCTTTGCATTGAATGCTCTCAAAATTTAAATTTTCATGGGAAAACATTTGCAAATAAACCCTTAAAGAAAAATAAGGACTGAAAAATAAATAAAAGAATTTGGACAGTTTTTTTTTTTTTTTAAATAAGTAAAGATAGAAAATACTCCAAGTTGAAAACGCGATTGAGATCCAAGCGGTTGAACTGCAGCATGCGGTTTTAAGTGAAGCGGTTGGCTGCAGTGCGGTTGGACATACTTGCGGTTTGATGCACGTGGTTTCAACATTGAATTGGAACTATACTCAACACCCAAGTTAGCTAATAAAAAGTATGGAATTTATTTAAGTTCAAGTATACCCATTTCTCCTCTGAGGAAAGAAAACCTCTTGGAGTCAAGAGCCTTTGTGAGGATATCAGCAATGCGGTTTGTCTTTTGTCCCCACGTACTCTAAATGGATATTCCTCTTCTCTACATGGTCTTTGAGGAAATGATACTTGATATCAATATGCTTGGTCTTGGAATGCATGACAGGGTTGTTGGAGACTGAGATTGTTGAAGTATTGTCACACATGATCGGGCAAATTCCTTCTTCAATTCCATAGTCCACCAATTGCTGCTTCATCCAAAGGATTTGACAGCAACAACTACCAGCAGCAATATACTCAGCCTCTGTAGTTGACACTGAAACTGAAGCTTGCTTCTTGCTGGCCCAAGCAACTAGTCTATTTCCGAGGAAATGACAAGTACCACTAGTGCTTTTCCTGTCAATAGTACAAGCCGCATAATCATCAGAATAACCTACAAGATTGAAGTTCGAATCTTTGGAATACCAAAGTCCAAGGTTAGTGGTTCCAGATAAATAGCGGATTATACGCTTGACTGCAATAAGATGTGCTTCTCTAGGATCTGCTTGGTAGCGAGCACATACACAGACACTAAACATAATATCTGGCCTACTAGCAGTTAAATAAAGTAATGAGCCGATCATACCTCGATATAAAGTTTGATCAACTTTCTTACCTTTGAGATCCTTATCTAGCTTATTGCCGGTGGCCATAGGAGTATCATATGCTTTAGCATTTTCTAATCCAAACTTCTTTATCAACTCCTTGGTGTATTTGGCTTGGCTGAGGAAAATACCTTCTTCGCATTGCTTGATTTGAAGTCCGAGGAAGAATGTCAATTCTCCCATCATGCTCATCTCAAACTTGCTTTTCATTAGCTTTTCGAAACGCTTACAAAGCAACTCATTAGTAGAACCAAAAATAATATCATCGACATAAATTTGAACAAGTAAAGTATGCTCATTATATTTGGCAATAAAAAGAGTTGTATCAATTTTACCTCGTTTAAATCCTTTTTCTAGTAAAAATTTAGAAAGAGTCTCATACCATGCCCTTGGAGCTTGCTTAAGTCCACACAAAGCTTTTTGGAGTTTGTAGACATGATTGGGAAATTTGGTGTCTTCAAATCCAGGCGGTTGGGCAACAAAAACGGTCTCTTGCAGTTCGCCGTTGAGGAAAGCACTCTTCACGTCCATTTGATATAACTTGAAACGCTTGAAAGAGGCGTAGGCTAAGAAAATCCTAATAGCTTCCAATCTTGCAACTGGAGCAAAGGTTTCATCATAATCGATTCCTTCTTCTTGCCTATATCCTTGTGCAACCAACCTTGCTTTATTCCTAGTGATGCTTCCATTCTCATCCATCTTATTCCTAAATACCCACTTGGTTCCTATCACTCCTTGATCCTGAGGTCTAGGCACCAAAGTCCAGACCTTGCATCTTTCAAAGGCGGTTGAGTTCTTCTTGCATAGCAACAACCTGGAATCTTGGAGTGCTTCATCAATCTTCTTAGGTTCAACTTGAGATAAAAAAGAAGTATGCTCGTCATAATTTGATCTCCTTGTCTTAACACCGGAAAACAGATCACCAATCACATTTGTGAGGGTGGCTGCGACTTCACGAACCTCGGGGGTAATGCAGTTTGGGTGAGGTTTCTTGAAGATCTTAAATCGGAACGTCGTTAGATCCTTCAAATAAGTCATGGAATGTAAGTTGACGAAGAGGTTCTATAAGCTGGATAGGGAATTCTCAACTTCATCTTCCCTTGCGGTTGCATCTGGAGAGGGTTCTTCAGTGCGGTTTCAAAATTGCGGTTTTGGGAATTTTAGTTAAGGGTCTTTGGATTTTGCGGTTGAGGTTCGGGTGCGGTTTGAGGTTCACCTGTTTCATTATGCTCAACAAAATCATCGGCAACATTTGGAGCCAAATGTGGCTCAAGGAGAGAATGCTCATCAAAAGTAACATGGACGAGACTCTACTATTTTTAAACTAGTTTTATTGAAAACACGAAAAGCTTTAGAATGTTTAGCATACCCAACAAAAATACCTTCGTCGGCCTTGGCTCCGAATTTACCTCTATTTTCTCTTCCGTTATAGAGGACAAAACATTTGCGGCCAAAGATCTTGAAGAATGCAATATTGGGGTTCTTCCTCGCCAAAGCTCATAGGGAGTCTTGTTATAGGTTTTGTTGATGAGGAGCGGTTACGAGTGAAGCATGCGGTATTGATTGCTTCGGCCCAAAAATGCGAGGTAGCTTCGCCGAGATATCATTGTTTTTCCGGCCTCAATCAACGTCCTATTCTTCCTTTCCACAACCCCATTTTGTTGTGGAACACCAACATGGAAAAATTGTGATCAATCCCATGGTCATCACAATGTCGAGCAACACCGTTGTTCTTGAATTCTCGTTCCATTATACGATCGAACATTAACGATGTCGTCTTCTTTTTGAGTTTGGAGCCGTCTAAAAGTGCGGTGAGAATCTCATAACAATCATCTTTGGAAATCATCATCTCAACCCACGTATATCTTGAATAATCATCCACCACCACTAAGGTATATCTATTTCCTCCAATCGGGCAGTGGTTACGGGTCCAAACAAATCTATGTGAAGCGAGGTGTAAGCATCTTGAAGTTGATGGAGCGGTCTTCTTTGGTGAAAGACGACGCGGGTGCTTACCAAGCCGGCATGCACCGCATTTCTCTGGATGGTGGTCAGCCACTTTAGGTAAACCACGAACGAGGTTTTCCCTACCAATCTTTGCAAGATACTTGAAGTTCAAGTGGCTCAACCTCTTGTGCCATAGCCAACTATTTTCGCTCACATTCTTAGCTACAAAACAGAGATTAGTAATACTACATGCGTAATTTAGATCAATAATGTAAATATTACTCTTACGAATTCTGTGAGTAGGGTGACACCGGAAATGCTATCTTTGATAAAGCAATTTGATGACGTGAAGTTGCAAAGCATTCCTTTGTCGCATTGAGAAATTGAAAGGAGGTTGTGCTTGAGTCCATCGACAAGAGAAACCTTCTCAATAGTTAGGTTTCCTCTCCTTATAACACCATATCCAATGGTCTTGCCTTTGTTGTTGTTACCAAAGGTTACATGGACCACTTGCTTCAACGACATCTTCAAGTAATGATCTATCTCCAAATATATGTCTTGAGCCCACCGTCAAGATACCATTCATTATCCTTGGAGTGACCGGCCATGAAGCAGAGGACCCGAAATGTAAACATTAAGAACGAGGTCCCCTTTATTCCTTGGGTCCTGAAGTTAGCAACCCTTTACAACCCACACCTGTTTGGATGAAGGAGGTTTGCTCTTCCCTGGCATTGGGTGTGAACCGCAAAAGGCATTCTGCGGCCTTGTGACCTAAACCATCACACACGTAACATTTATAAAAGCTACAAGCATCATGAGGTTTTACTAACTCCTTAATCTTCTTAGGAGTTCCATGCGGTTTGGGACAAGGAAGCGGTTTGGGAGGTGCGGTTCCGGCTAGCATTCCACTCGATATAAACGGAACAAGGCTTTGGTTTGACCACGTATTTCACGGGAACGCTATTCTCGCTTTTGAAGGCGTGAGGAGCGGTCGAAGAAGAGACGCGGTCGGACCTAGAGTTAGCAGAACCGCCTTTTCCACCGTAAGCGGTTGGAGCAGGATTCTACCAATTCCATAAGCCATTTCCTCTTCAGTGCTTCCACGTAATTCTTAGGTTTTAACACGTAATTCTTCCCATATTGCTTTCATTTAGGGTAGACATAATTTACTTGTCTTGCTTTACCCTTTCCCTTAGCATGCTTCTCCTTGGGAATTTCTTTAGTCGGCTTCGGAAATTCCTCATCCTTTTCACTCGAGGATGCACACTTCTCCTCTTCCTCGTATCCAAACCCTAGACCATCCTTAGTTCCAGGAGGAACTTGGAAGTCCATGATTTTATCCTTGGTGGATTGAGACTTGAGCCACGAATCAATAATCTTTTGGCGATCATCGATTTGGATTACCAAGTCATCATTCCCGAGTTGAAGTGCGGCAACCTTAGTTTCAAGGATGCGGTTTCGATCGAGAAGAGGAGACATACTTCTGATTTGGTCCTTAAGATTAGAAATTTCAGACCTCATCACAATTTTCTCCGTCTTGTACAGATTAAGTTCATCATGAGCTAAGCTTAAGGCTTTCTTAAGATTTGAGAACTGATGGATCACCATTTCAGCTTTCCTCAACATCCTTTCATGTTCCATGGGAGAAACCTCTTCCATCACCTTTTTCAAAATTTTCTTCTTTGGAATAGTTTTTGAAGGTGGAGCATTTGTAGGAGGAAAAATGGGACGTGAATACGAGCAATTTCCTATCTTAATGCTATGAGTAAGTTTGATATCATCATCCAATTTAAAATTTGGAAGTTTTGTAGAAACCTCCTTTTCTTCCATATCTTGCAACTCGACTGACTCGTAATCGATTCATCGGAAGCATCTCGCAACTAAGCAGAGATTAACCTCTTCGGTTTCATCATCACTTCCATCATCGAATCTGTTTCAATCCAAGTTGCTAATTCATTGGAATTCTCTTCCTCCTCAAGAACCATTCCCTTGCGACGAGAAAATTTCGCAGAGAGGTTTTCTTTTTCATGTATTCATATTTAGGCCGTGGACACTCGATGCAAAGTGGCCAGGTTTTCTACAATTGTAGCAAACTAGATCACTCTTTTTCTTTGTATCTCCAAAGCCTTAGAAAACGTTGCAGGAGGTTTGCCTTTTGAAAATGATTTTGTGAAAGGTTTTGAGGATTTTCTAAATTTTTGGAATCTTTTCACAAACATGGCAAAATCATCATCATCCATCTCGATGAGTGATGAGGTTGATATGGAAGAATCAGCGGTTTGGTTGGATGTAGATGGTTTCTCCTCTTGTTCCACTACGGACATAGAAAGCGATTTGGTTTTTCCTTCAATCTCTTCAATATGATTTAATTTTAATTCATAGACTCTAAGATTGGCGTACAAGTTACTTAACGACCAAGTACCCAAAACTTTGGAGTCTTCTAAAGAGGTAGCCTTATTTACCCATTTAGAACCTAAAGCAGATAGGAAAGTCATATTGATTTCCTTATCGGTTAAAGTTTTGCCAAGAGATCTACAAGCATTAACTACCACAACATATCGGTCGTAGGTTTGTCGCAAGGTTTCGTTGGATTTTCTGTTGAAGTTGTTGTATGATCTTTCAACAAAGATATAATTTGGTTTCCTTGCATTCATCATCACCTTCGAGGTAGCTCTCAATGGCATCCCACATCTCGCTTTGCGGTTTTGAGGTACATCACTTTCTCGTAGAGTTGATACGGGAGGGTTCCGAAATGATGTGCCTAGCCTTGCTGTCCAAGGCAACCAATCTCTTCTCTTCATCCGACCACTCTTCTTTTGGATTTTTGACCTCTGGAATTGTTGCACTAGTGGTTGCACCTGTGTTGGCCTTCATTGGAACTAACGGTCCATTGATCACGCACTCCACCAGCATTTCATCTATGGTTTCCAAATGAATAAGCATTCGGCACTTCCAGATGTCAAAGTGGTCTTCGTCCAAGATTGGAATGTGTGAGTAGTTAACAGTAGTCATTGTCTTTGTGTTTGCCATATCGAATCGGCACACAAGCTGTTAAGCTTGAAAAACAGTGGTTTTAAAATGTGTTAGCTTTGATACCACTTGTTGGTCCCAAAGGTAGCAACAAGGGTGAAAATACAGCTAGAGGGGGGTGAATAGTCACATTACAAATTTTTCGCCCTCTTTTAAAAAACTAAACCTCTTGCTTACAAAATCCTCTTGCAGTTGATAATAGACTGCAAGTGATGGTGTAAAATGCACAGCGGAATATTAGAGTATTAAAGCGGTTTTGAGAGGCGGTTTGTAAAATGCGGTTTTGCTAGGCGGTTTTGGTAAGAGCAGTTTTACAAATACTTGTGGTTTTGACAATGTTAACTCCAAACACTATTTCACAATAATGGATATCTAAATAAAGATCAAACAGAGACAAAGATAAATAATTAGAAGCACAAGAAATATAATGCAGAAAGTAAGAACAAGCTATTTGGAGTGGTTCAATCGATAAACGATCTACGTCCACTACCAAGATGGTTAGTCTTGAATTTCTAAGAGAGATTTTATATTAAGTATTGTGAGATTACAAAGTACAATAAAATCTTTTCTATGAAGAACAAATCCAAAACTATAACCAGTGTATCTCAAGTGTTTAATCTATGTGATTAGAACAAGTGAGGTGAGTGTGTGAGAACAAGATCAAGGCTCTTTAGATCTGTGAGATGTAGAGCACAATGATTCTTGATTGTGTTAAGGCTTGATTTCTGGGCTAGGGAATATTTCTTGAAGAAAGAAGATGAAGATTCAAAGGATTGAATAATTCTGGGCAGAGCTTCAGCTTCACAGCACTTTCAAATTCTCAAGCAATCTTCAAATGGTGAAGATTAGGGGTATTTATACCCAAGCATCAGGAATATAGCCGTTGGACACAGCTGTTGAAGGACAGTACTTGATGCAATCCTATTGGTCCACAAAGAACCACTTTTGTCCTTTGCATCATAGCTTGCAGATAAAGCTGATCAGGCTATAGCTGCAAGCAATGAGGTTAGGACACCTGTCACCTATGTGAGATCTTTGCAGATCTGCTCTGACATGGGATCACGTGACAAGATAAGATAGTTGACATTTGATGTTGCTGACGTGGATCTCAATAGTGAAAGTTGGTTCACTTCAAGTAGCCAATCATTGGATGCGGTTGGTGAGACGCGGTTAGGAACATGCGGTTAGCTACACCAGGGGTTGAAAGGATGCGGTTGTAGATGAACTGCAATGATGCGGTTCAACAAGCGGTTTGCACTGAGGTAGTTCGTTGAGCAGATTCAAGGAATCATACATGCGGTTGCATGTGCGGTTCTAAGGGGCGGTTTTGAACACTGCTGGAACTGCAACCTTACATCCAATGAGTCTTGTGCCATACTTCAAGCCTAAGATTAACCTATTCTATAAAATGGACTTAGCTAAAAAATTGAAGTCTAAGCTTCATTACATAGGGTCCTAAAGTCCTTAAAATAGACAGGAGGTTATGGTATCAATCAAATCTAATACAAAATAGGAGGGTTAAAACATGCATACCCAACAGGGTCGCAGCTCTAGGTCGCTTCATATCCAAGTCAGCTGAGAGGACTCTGCCTTCTTCAAAACTTCAAGGGGGACGAAAAAATTTGAGTGGACGACCGAATGTTCCTCGTCGTTCCAATAGCTCAAAGAATACCTTGCCTCTCCACCATTGCTAAGCAGCCCGATTCAAGGAGAGAGTTTGTACGTCTACCTATCAGCTGGAGATCGAGCAGTGGCCGCAGTTCTGGTCAGAGAGGAAAATGGCCTTCAGAATCCAGTCTATGTAAGCAAAGCCTTGTCTAACGTAGAGGGGCGATACTTCAATGCTGAAAAGGTCGCATACGCCTTAGTGGTAGCAGTCAGAAAGCTCAGAGCTTACTTCTCTGCTCACCCTATGTTCGTACTAACTAATGCTCCATTGACGAAGATATTGCACAAACCAAAAAGTTCAGGTCGACTACTCAACTGGTCTATAGAATTGACGAAGTTCGACATTGAATACCAGCCTCGAAAATCATTGCAAGCTCAACCTTTGGCAGATTTCTTGGTCGAGCTTACGTTCACCAAGGAGGATAACAGGGAGAGCACCCCAAAGGAAAGCTTGAAAGGGAAAGAGCAACCGAGCCAATAAACGATGAGCCTACCCAATGATTTTTGGAAAGTTTACTCGGATGGGTCTGCTACTAAGAATGTTAGTGGAGCTGGAATTGTGTTGATCAAGCCAAAGATGGGTAGAGCTTTTGAAGAAGCTCTAAGGTTCAAGTTCCAAGCCTCCAACAACCAGGCCGAGTATGAGGCCTTGATTGCAGCGGTTGAATACGCCAAGTGTTTCAGAGCGACCAAGATCATAGCTTATTGTGACTCCCAACTGATTGTGTGTCAAGTCAATGGAAACTATGAAGTGATCAACCCTGTTCTGATCAAGTACTGTGAACCGGTGAAGAGGCTGGTCCAAGACTTAGAGTTTTGAGAAATACAAAGGGTAGGCCGCGAATAAAATGAGTTGGCCGACCAACTCTCCAAACTAGCAACTTCAGACGAGCAACATGGAGAACCAACTCATACTTAGAGCATCCAACATATGAAAAAGTGCAGGTTCTATGCTCGGTCTACGGCTCTAAGTGTTGGATTGATGAAATGAATGCTTACATTGAAACTAGCGAGCTACCAGTTGACGAGAAAAAGGCGAGAACGATCAAGAAGAAGACCCCTAGGTTCACTATACATGGGAACGCATTATTCAGAAGATGATTTGTGAAACCATTATTAAGATGTGTTCATCCTATGGAAGTTCCTCAACTCTTGCTCGAAGTGCACAGTGGAGTATGTGGTGGACACCTGGGGGTCAGAACTTTGGCAGACAAAATACTCACATTGGGGTACTACTGGCCTCATCTAAGAGAGGATGCTCGTGAGTTTGTGCAGAAGTGTGATAAGTGTCAGAGGCACGCCAACATACCAAGGCTCCCTACAACTGAACAAACACCTGTGATCGCAACTTGGTCGTTCGACATGTGGGGGGTAGACTTGATTGGACCCTTTCCACCCGCCCGAGGAAATTGTAAATATGTGATTGTAGCCATTGACTATTTCACCAAATGGATTGAAGCAAATCCTTCGGCAAAAATAAAAGAGGAAAACGCCATCAACTTCATCCACGATTACATTTGGTGCCGCTTCGGGGTGCCACATTTTATTGTTTCAGACAACGGGCTACAATTTTCAATAGCTTTTGAAATAGAGATGAAAAGGTTGGGAGTTAAACACTAGAAGTCGTCAGTCGCTTATCCTCAAGGCAACGGGCAAGCAAAGGCAGCAAACAAGTTGGTACTGACAGCACTAAGTAAGGGCCTTATTGGTTGGCAGATGGTTGGACGAACTACCCCTTGCTCTTTGGGTAGTCCGCACAACTACCCGGGGGCCTACAGGGGAGACACAATTTGCTCTTACATTTGGGTCAGAGGCCATGACACCCGCCGAGCTACGAATTCCCACAGCTAGGGTGGCCTTGTTTGATCAGAACCAGAATAACTCCAACAGGTTGCTCGACTTAGATCTACTAGACGAGAAACGAATGACTGCTCAGCTTAGAATGGTAAACTACAAGGAGAAAACTAAGGGTTATCACGACAAGAAGGTCAAAAAGAGGTCGTTCAACGTTGGAGACTATGTGCTAAGGAAGATCGAGGTAACTGGAATGAAAGTTGAACAAAATAAGTTATCTCTGAATTGGGAAGGACCCTACATCGTCACCAAAATTATCAAGGAAGGGACATGATTGGCCGTCTAGGTGGTGACGAACTGAAACATCCTTGGCACGCTAGCCATTTAGTTAGATATTATTTCTGATTAAGCTCTCTATGTAATGATCTACTTCATCAATAAAATGGGGCTACCCAGGGGCGGAGCCAGGAATTGCCCCAGGGGGGGCAAGATTTCAAGGGGGTTCGGGGGGCAGCGCCCCCGAAAAAAAAAAATTCGGGTCGGACAAGTAAAAAATGGGTCGGATCCATGAAATACAATGTATTTTAGTTAAAAATGTAAAGAATTAAGAAATGGGAAAAGCCTAACTAATTAATTAAGATTGAAAAAATGTGAGAAAATTAGGAGAAAGAGAACAACAAAACTGTTAAGAAAAAGAAATGGATAGAGAGAAAGAGAGAGAGAATAGCAAAGATGGAGGACAAATAAAATTAATTGAAAATGTAGGTAGCAGGGCTCGAACACGGATTTGAAAGGAAACACCAAAGGCTTTAACTTCACCCCTTCTACCACTGAACCACACCACTCACTGGTGTTAATCTTGAAGTTAATTATATATATACATATATAAAAAAAATATGGGGGGGGCAAAAAAAAAAATTTTTCACTGCATTTCCGCCGCTGGGGGGGGGGGGGGCGAGTGCCCCCCCATGCCCCCCCTGGCTCCGCTCCTGGGGCTATCCCCGAAAAGTTCTAATCAAAAACTGTGTTACACTTGCATCTTATTCAATTTCGGTTCGACTCTTAGTCGATCTCAAAATACCAAACAGATTCGACTAAAGTCCTAAGTCAACCTCGTTCTTAAACAGGTTCGACTGAAGACTTATGTCAGTCTCGTTCCTTAAATAGACTCGACTAAAGTCATAAGTCAACCTCGTTCTTAAACAGGTTCGACTGAAGACTTATGTCAGTCTCGTTCCTTAAACATACTCGAATAAAGTCCTAAGTCAACCTCGTTCTTAAACATGTTCGATTGAAGACTTATGTCATTCTCGTTCCTTAAACAGACTCGACTAAAGTCCTAAGTCAACCTCATTTTTAAACAGGTTCGGCTGAAGACTTATGCAGTCTCGTTCCTTAAACAGACTCGACCAAAGTCCTAAGTCAACCTCGTTCTTAAACAGGTTCGACTGAAGAATTATGTCAGTCTCGTTCCTCTAAACAAGCTAGACCAAAACCTTAGTCAGCTTTGTTGTGACTAACTGATCTGATTAAGACTTTGGTCGATCTCCTACTTAATTTAGTTCGACAAAAAGACAGAAATATGGATCAAGGCAAAATGATTCCGAAGTCAACTAGTATTAAATAAAAGTCCCTCAAAAGCGGGCTAGGACTTATCAAGATAATTCAAGTTAAACTACCTCCCAAATTGGGCCAAGGCAGTGACAAATAAACTACAAAAGTAAAAATGTTTGGAACTTTTTCATTACAAAGTTAAAATAAGAAAAGAGGATCAAGCTTCTGGATCATCATTGGGCTCCTCCGACTCCTGCTGCTGCTCTCTATGCTCAGCTTCCTCAAAAAACGTGATATTGGGTGACCTCTTCATCCTCCTCATCAACCTCCTCTAGCTCTTGGAGTATAGCGTTAAAGTTCATTTGCTCAACTGGAGAGGGCGACCCAAGGCTCTAACCCATCTTCAATGTCTTGCTGAGCAATAACAGCCAGATCATTGTCATTAAAGGGAACCATAGAGCGACCAGCCCGAGCTCTCTCATCATACCTTTCAAAATGAGCCCACTCAGCTAATTTCTCAACTTGTAGATCGACAGAAGGGTCGACCAAGGCCCATCGAGCCATATGTTGGCAACCAACATCATATAAATCCTTAGCTCGGGACACTATGATGTGGTAGCATTCATCGTTGTTATTGAACAGCTCGACAGCGACTTTCTCTCTAGCTTGGGCCTCTTCCTCCCATTTGATTCGGGCAGCCCGGTGATCTTCACTCATCTTTATCATGCGATTGTTGCGCTCTTGGATCATCTTAGTCAGCTAGCCCAGCTCTCCCTCCAGCCTGACCTTCTCATGCCTGGTCGCAGCTGCTTCCTCCTCCAGAGCAGTCTTGATAGGAGCAAAGGATTCCACCTGCTCTTGGAAAGGAGCTAACCGCTCCTTTGCCACCTTTAAATCAGCTAATGCTTCATCCTGCTCCTTCTCAGCATTGAAATGGGCGGCCTGGAGAGCTCGGCATTGGGAGTCGGAGTTAACAAGCTTCTCCATCAGCTCAGCGGCCTCCCTGACCTTTCGGGAGTATTTTGTGGAGGCTATTTTCTCCTTTTCAATTGCAGCTCTTCAGCTGCACCTAGCCTGCTCAGTAAGAGCAAAAGACTACACAACACAAAGAAAGTGGTCAGCACAACAGTTATCAAAATAAAAGCAACCAAAACTAATGCGACCAAACATAAAAGAAAGAAAGTGAAAAGAGCACAGGGTTACCTCAGAAGCTAGGAGGTTGGACCTATCATGGTACTCCTCCAGAATAAGCCCTTACTTTACGAACTGGGCCAACATATCTCTGTCCGCTACCCTCCTCACAATTATTTTCCCCAATCCAAGGTCGGGATAGTGGCGTCTCAAGCTATTGATGCCCGTTAAAAGGGGGATATCACTCAGCCTCTCCACCATAGCTTGCACTTCTTCGGTGCTTCTAGTGGAGGGAGCTTGAGGAGGGGGGTGGCTAGAGGTGGAGCCCGCTGCATAGGAAGTTCCAACTTCTTCAAGTGTCAGGTAGATACGAGACCTTTTTCTCAGCCGATTAAGGGCAAGGTCATCTTCAGCATCTTCTGGCACGTCATCACCGATCTCCAAGTCTATAATGTTGTGGGGGTCTGCCCCAGCTGACTCATGCATGGGCTCGGAGCCCGACTCTAGCTCAGTCGACATGTCGATCTCCCCCTCTCCCCCAATGACTTGTACCTGGGGGGCATGTTCAATGGGCTCTACTGGCTCAGACCCATCAATGGGGACCATCCCCACTCCTTCCTTGGGAAACAAGGTATTTCTGTCCATAGCCTCCTTCTCCCGACTGGCTCTGGCATTGGCAGCTCCATGTGCCTTCTTGTTTCTCTATCTGTCACCAAGGTCGACCACACGGTTCATGTTGGCCTCTTGTTCAGCGGTTAGAACTGCGCAGTCAAAGGGAAAACAATCAGGGAATAAATATGCGAGCTAAAATATGTGAATTAATAAGAAAGCAAGTAAAATACTTAACCGCCATAGTGAAACATGCTTCTGCAATGGCCATCTTTCTTCTTGCAATAGTGGCATTTTGACTCAAACCTTTCTCTCTCATGGATCACCCAATTTGGGTACCTAAGGCTACGGATGATTGGCACTAAGGGGGCTACCTCCCCATCTCCTCCTAACATCATTCCTGCTTGAATGAAGAAGTCCTTGTCCGAACCAAGGGCGGCCCAGCTTATGGTGCTCCTCCAAGCCACCAGCGTCAACCTACGAGTGAGCTCATCACTCTACTATGGGACCTAATAATCCTCCTCCTTCATGGGAGGTGTATCAGCATCAGGCAAGGGGAACTCCCATCCCTTCCTACTCTCCACAAGTATCATATGAGTATTCCACCCAGAAACTTTGTCGGGCAAATTGGTGAACAGTTTAGGGGCCTTAGCTTTGGCCGGGGTACTTATTCCAAAGGTCTTATCGTTCTGCACAACCTTAAAAATCTCCTAAAGACATACATGCAGGGCTCATACCCCACGAACCTACAGACCATGGCAAAGCAGACCAACACCCTCACAGTATTGGCGCCCAACTGCATGGAAATAACGGCCATGCACTCCAAAAACTCACAGATAAATGGATCAAGGGGAAGTCGTAGTCCGGCCTCAAACTGACTGTAATAGAAGGCTACCCTAGAGGAGCTCAGACCCCAATGCATCCAAGACTGAGCCTTCCTTTGCCTCTCCCTGAAATGGGTGAGGTGGAAGTCGTCTCTAGGGACCTCGAAGAAGTTATGAAGGATTTTGATTCGGGATTCAGCGTTCTTCCTCCCTATGACTGGCTTGGGGGCCTCATACCCTCTTTCGTTGCGACCTGGAACCACTGTCGAGCAAAATTTATCCACGATATTGCCTGAGGTGGATCTCGATGAAGTAGAAACTGAAGATTGTTGCTACAGAAGACACAGAAATAAAGGAATCAGACCTAGTTGAAGTATGTTTCGAACTACCTAAGGGCGATCTAGATTCCCCTGGGAATGTTAATCTCTCTCTAGGGAAAGGGAGTTTATATTGGACTTGACATAGAATATTATGAGGTGGTCAATCAGTTTATTGAAGAGACGGAAACGGATAATCCGTAGATCATCCGCCTTCAAATCCCCCATACTCTCACCAGCTGGGAACCCAACCACGCCATGGAATAAGCCCCACCTATTTAGAATGTTAAGACACTCCTATCTAGTCAATTCCCTCCATGGACCCTCTAATCTTTTGTAAATCCTAAGGTTCAAGAAGTTGTACCCATACCTAACACCTAGCTCGAAGCCAAAGGTCCTAGACATGGCGGAATGAAGATAGAAACTTGAAATTAAACCTAAAAACAGAGCAATGGAGGGGTACCTTGTTGATTTGGGGAAATGTGAAGTTCAAACAACGAACGGAATGCTTGATTATAATGGAAATCGAAGTCATTGCTATTTACTCTTGCTGGGTATTTGAGTATTTGGAGATTGTAAAGTTCTAAAAGGAAAGGGATTCTTCCTTTTATACTCCTCCTTTTCCTTACCTGAAGTGGAAAGGGTGGGGGGACATAACCGTTTAGCTTTGTCAGGTATTGCTCCGCAGCGATTCCCAATACAGTTGTCCATTCGCCAGAACCGTACCATTATTACAGAAATTACGGCACATTAAACAGCGTATCCAACCGCCAAAAGTCAATAGTCGAAGAGCGACCTACGTTAAGCCAGTTGATCATCAAATAGTGAGATGCATGAACCATCACACAAATTTTTATGTAACTTCTTGGTCGACAACGTCAACACAGAAAGTTGGGGGCCACTGAACGGAATAAAAGTGACGGGCTAGGCCCAATGATTGAAGCCCATAATTTATTAATTGGGTCAATCAAGTTGCCACTTCACCTACGGCCCACCAACCAAAGATCAGTCGACCTAGCTCATTTTCCGACCATCTTAGGTCACGACCTAGCTTCGTCCGATATATGACCATTCATGTAATCCATATATAAATCCAAGGCACAGAGTCAGATCGACCTCGAATATTCAGGCGACCTCAACCAACCAACACGTGCGTCCATCCACGTCGTTATATGTAACCGCCTCCTACATTCTCGGAGACAGTTATGCCAACAACATGTCCATGATCTTAGGGATTCATAATGATCCCATAACGCCACTATATATACCTAACAATTTCCTACGTTAAAAGGTAATGTCTTCTTGGCTATTTTGAAATTACGTAGTTCAAATACAGTTTTACATAAACTTACAACACCATATCTCATCATCACGCCAGAGGGTCTTAACCGAAGACCAAGTTGTCTTGTGTATCTCGCATCTCGTTTCTCGCATCTTGATTCTCGTATTGCCTCTAACATCTTGGTTCTCGCATCTCATTTCTCACATCATGTTTATATCTCCAATCAAGGTCCATGCCACATGTCTCTGGTGCATTATCTTGATCTTATCCAGACAAAATATCCTACTTGATATCCCTCCAACCACGGCGTGACACGTGTATAATAGCTTGATAATGACTCTCCACTACTTGGCTATATATACTCCCTCCCACCATTTACAATGTAAGCACCTCCCTCTCTCTACAATGTCTTGTGATAATCTCTATATACTTGCCATAGATCGGATTGATGATTCTCACGCCGGAGGGTTTTGAGGGGAAAGGCCCCTCACCCCTAACGGTGTCTTTTTTTGCAGGTCCCACAATATATCACATCCGAGGGACATCCGCCTGAATCGTATAGCTTTGCCACCCCCGGTAAGCCATTTTCATGGTAGCATCACACCAGCGCAACATTACTGAATACGCCCACAGTGACAATTGTTACAATAATGTCATTGATTGAAATGACCGTAAGGCCCTATTGATTGAAATGACCATAAGGGCCTGCTATTATTTCCTACCCATAATCTGACAATCTTCTTCCCTACCCGTTTCCCTACGATTCCAAAAGTGACTGTCACCAATCGAAGATCCATCCTGAAGCAAATCCTAGCCACAATCATAATTATATGCCTTTACGCCTTCTTCAACACCTCAATTTTCACCACACCCCTTTTCAATTCCTCCCTCAACACATTCGATTATGACATTCATAGTAGATTTCGTCCTCTATCACCGGCACCGGTTATGATTTACATGTACGATCTACCCCTGAAATTCACTTATGGGGTAATTGAGAGTTACGCGCTCGCACATGGTGATCGATGGCAAACGACAACGATTCTAAGCTGAATTACCCCGACAACATTACTGGGTAAGGAAGAAGATCTCATGAAAATTTAAGATTTTGGTTTGATTATTGACATTCGAGGGAGGATTGAAGGAAAAGTGGATCTTTTCCTTATCGAAAAATGACTAATCCAAGCAACATGCAGTGCATTGATCAAGCTTATCGTGTTCATCAATGGTGAAACTGAATGTTGGTTGTTTGATTGAGTTTGTGTGTGTGTGTGTGTTTTGTGAATTTAAAAGTGTGTAGATTTAAGGGTTTAAATTGGTAAAATAGGAATAGCGGTGGTGTGTCTAGTAGTATTGAGTGATAATTTTTTTGGGTAAACTTATTGTGGGGCATTGTGGATAACAATTCTCATCTAAAAAAGAGAAATCTATAAAAGCAAGAAAGTGGCCAAAATGGAAATCTGGCGCTCAAAAACGTCAACATCAAGTGGTTAAATTTGGGAATCTGTCAAGGGTATTTTAGTCATTTACGTTCGTGGCATAAATGTAGATATTGGACATTGAAATCAACATCAAGTGCTTTTGATTAGATGTCTCAATTTACGATATTTTTTCCCCCAAATTCTTTGACCTCAATTATTTTATAATAAGTTAATTAAAAAAAATTACACCAAAATTCATAATTTTTCCCTCTACAAATAGAGACTAATTTCATTAGATTCGGACACAGAAAAAAAATTCTCTTTCTTAAATATAAATCAAATATTATATAATAATTTTTTTTTAATTTTTTTCCACCTAAAATCATTAAAAAAAATTCCTCCAAAAATAGATACTACTTTCATTTGATTCGGACACAAAAAAATCCTCTTCTTTGAAGTGCATGTCAATATTCTAAAAAATAAATGTAGTATAAATAGGTAGTTTGAAAGAGGGAGAGGAAGAAGTGAGTTGGGTTTGATGAGGGAGTGTAGTGTTTGGGAAAAAAATTCATTTAACGCATTGTTAGTTATTTTTGGATTTTGATTTTTCTTCTCAAAATTAAATAAGTTAAATTGAAAAAGAATATTATAATTTTATTCATGATGAGTTAATGTAAACAAATATGATATTTATTTAAAAATTCCTCTTTTTTGAATATAAATCAAATATTTTATAATAAATTTTTATTTTTTTCACCAAAAATCATTAAAAAAGATTCTCCAAAAATAGAGACTACTTTCATTCGATTTGGACACAAAAAAGAAATCCTCTTCTTTGAAGTGCATGTCAATATTCTAAAAAATAAAGATAGTATGAATTGATATTTAGAAAGAGGGAGAGGAAGAAGAGGGTTGAGTTTGATGAGGGAGTGGATTGTTTGGGGATTTTTTTTTTCATTTAACACAATTGTTAGTTTTTTAAGATTTTGATTTTTCTTCTCAAAATTAAATAAGTCAAATTGGAAATGAATATTATAATTATGTTCATGATGAATTAATGTAAACAAATATGATATTTATCTATTATTACTATTGTTCGTATACTAATAAATGATCTTTATTTTTTTATTTACAAAATTAATTATTTGGTTGTTACATTGATTGAAGGATGTTTTTCTGAATTGTGACATATATATAGAGTTGAAATTAAATATCTATATATATATAGAGTTTCAATCATTCAAAATAAAAAAATATTTACTTATTTATTTATTTATTTATTTAAGTCACTATTAGATTTATACATAATATATTTTTCTTTTCAAATGATTAAGATAATTATGTATGTATAATTGATTAAATGGGGAAGAGATATGAAATATTTTAGGGGTGAAATGAGATTACTCTGTACATATATTATGAAGATAAAGTCTATTAGGTGATGTTTTTTTTTCCTTTAACTGATTGTAGTAAACTTTGTTTACAAAATTAATTGTTTGGTTGTTACGTTGATGGAAGGATATTTTTCTGAATTGTGACATATATATATATATATATATATATATATATAGAGTTGAAATTAAATATCTCTACATATATAGAGTTTCAATCATTCGAAATAAAAAAATATTTACTTATTTATTTATTTAAGTCACTATTAGATTTATATATAATATATTTTTCTTTTCAAATGATTAAGATAATTATGTATGTATAATTGATTAAGTGGGGAAGAGATATGAAATATTTTAGGGGTGAAATGAGAATACTATGTACATATATTAAGAAGATAAAGTCTATTAGGTGATGTTTTTTTTTCCTTTAATTGATTGTAATAATTTTTGTTGTAAGTTAAAAGATAGAACTACTATTGATGTTTGAGTTGAGTTTTCGACGTTTGTCTAGTGTCGTCTATTATATTATTGTGAATGCAGTTGATTTGTCATTTGATAAAAAAAATTATTAACAAAACGTGGATATAATTTTTCAGTAATATATGTGAGATGAGAGACACATTTGCAAATTTTAGGGAGATAGATGAATTTGTGATAGGTGGATGGGGGTGGGGTATGGGAGGGGGAGAGATGTGAAGTTAACAATTTAATATTTTCACCTTCTTTTTATTAACATCTCTCCATATATAGAGTTGTAATCATTTAAAAGAAAACTTCATTTATTTAATTATTTAAGTCATTATTAGATTTAGGGTGGGTTTGACATTGCTTCTAATTATTCGAAAGTGATTCTCGATAAGTGATTTTAGTAAAAGTGATTATTCAAATCTCAATACTGTGTTTGGCTTACAATTTTGAAAAGTGATTTTATGTCAAAAGTGATTTTCAAATACGTTTGGCTACCACACTATATAAGTGATTATAAACTTAATAACGACTAAAATACCCCTACACATTTAAACTCATAAAAATCCTCCTAAATTAAAAAAAAAAGATAACATATTAATTTGAAAATATTAAATAAAATGTAATATTGTTCAATCAAAATAGAACTTCATATAAAATAAAGCATAATGTTTATTAGTTACTAGATGTTGCAATTTGTATAGCTAGCTGATCGCGGAATTCATCCATTTATCGTTCATCTGCAACTACTTGAGGATAGATTATGTGCTCTACATCATAGTCTCATACGGGTACAAACTCAGGACGTCTCTCATAATCGTGAAATACTTTATCTGCTTTTGCTTTTTTCTTGATATAATTATGGAGAGCCATTGAAGCACATACTACAATAACTTGCACATCAAAGTTAAATGAGTGCATGTCATTTAATATCCTCCATCGAGCTTTCCACACTCCAAAGCTACGCTCGATTACGCTTCTCAATGAAGAGTGAGCGTGGTTGAATTTCTCTTGTGTGTTTGTTGGTTGTCCCCCGCGACGAAAATCAGGCAGGTGGTACCTCTCTCCTTTATATGGAGCCAAGTAACCCTTAGTATTTGGGTAGCCTGCATCAATCAAATAGTACTTGTCTGCACGCATATTAAAAACAATTATTATAGTAATTACAAAAGTTATATATATATATATATATATATATATATATATATATATATATATATATATATATATATATATATATATATATATAAAACTAATGTATGAGTAATACTAACCTCCTATAGGGTGTGGAAAATTTAATTCTGGATTTCTTCGTGCATCGTTAAAAATACGTGTATCATGAGCACTACCTCCCCACCCAGGCCATACAAATGTAAAGCACATATCAAAGTCACAAATAGACATTACATTTTGAGTTGGATATCCTTTTCTCCCTATATATGTGTTGTGGCCAGATTTTCCATATGTAGACATCTTCAATATCCCTGCATGGCGACATCCTCAGTTGTTCCTGCATATCAAGATGATACTTCACTGTAAGTATTGCATAATATTTATTGTGTTTATCTAATATTATTTATATCATATTTTACAGTAAATCAAAGGAGTTAAATCCTGAGATATTTACCAGCACATGGGACTTTTCCCTCAACGCTAAGAAGACTAAGTCAAGAGACGTTGGTTGGAAGGATAAGAGATAAGGCCGAAATTATAGGAGCAGTTTGTTATTGTTTTGTTAGTCTTTTTTATTTATAGGGGACATGGAGATTAAATCACACACATTCTCACACGCTCTCACACTAATACACACACGTTCTCACATTCACCTACACATAGAATTCTTGTACTCTCTCCATGGTCTTCCCGACTTGTAACTACGAGATTTATAGTGAAACCTTTAAGGTTGGATACCTAACTCCGGGGTTTTTTCGAAGAGGTTGTTATCTCTAAGGTTTTCCTCGTTAACAAAATCCTTGTGTCATTCTTTATTTTCATGCTTTTGTTCCATTTAATCGAATTCCAAAGTCCCCTCCTTATTGTTTAAATCCATACACTTTCTAAGTTAAGATTCGACATTATTGTTTTCTACCAAAACAATTTGGCGCCCACCGAGGGCCACTTGGTCTATTGATTATTTGGATCATTTCCTAAAGCTCAACATGTCAACCGGCCTAAAGGTTTCCGCCGCCAGGTAAGAGCATCGCCGTCACTCAATCAAAACCTCCGATGATGCCGCCCTCGCCATCATCCCACAAGGCGGGGATCTTCCACCTGTGAACGATGACATCCGGAGAACATTGACTATCTTTGAATCGAGAGGCCGGACAACCGGGACAGTAATTCAAAGTTGTTGGCCAATGATGTGATCAAGATGCAACAAGACCAGAAGTTCATTGCGTCGTAGCTCAGTAACATCTCGCCATTGCGTCTCATACACATGATGTCGACATCTTCAATGAAGTCGACATCTTAAATGAAGTCGACATCTTTATCCAGTGACACCTTGCTGACACCACCCCCGATAGGATTCACCTCTTACTGACAACACCGTTGTTACCTCATTGTAGACAACATTTGGTTTGCTTAATAATCTTTTTAATAATAATGCTTTCAATCATATTCGTGCGACTGACCCTTTTTGCAGGTAATCCATTAGCCAAGCAGATGCAGGACCTTAGAGAGCTGATAATGAATGTACCAGGCATCCAATCCAGCAAGTCTCGTCAAATTGTTATAATCAATCTCGATTTGTCCCAGCCATTGAAAATGTCGACATCCCGAAGCGTTTCAGTGTTCCGTCCATGAAGCTGTACGACAAAGATCGATCCGGAGGAGCATGTTGCCCATTATCAAGAGAAGATGGACATAGTGCATATCCCGTTACGGTTCGAGAGAGGCTTGTACGTGCGGGGATTTGAGTCGACCTTGGTTGGACCAAATCTTAAGTGGTTGATTAGGCAGCCCCTAGGCTCAATTAGTTCCTTTGCCCAACTTATCAACATGTTCTATAATCAATTCTCATGCGATCGACAATTTGAGAAGTTGATAAGTGGTCTCTACAATGCGACCCGGCAACCTACCTTGAGACCACGAAAGAATATGTCCACCGGTTCAATAGAGAAGTTACGGAAATTCCCAATCATGACATGTCGGCAGCGAAGCATTCAAGATGGGGCTGAAAAAGGATTCGCAATATTATCAAGATTTGGTGATGACTCCTTGTAAGCGGTTGGAAGAGGTCGGAAGAAGGGTCCTAAGGTTCATAAGGTTGGAGGAAGATAAGTTGCGGAGATCGAAGTCTTCAAGCAAGATGTCGACATATGACACACTGGACGGGAAGACGAGAACCATGTCACTTTGCGGGAGCAATCGATCCAATCCTTATCCAAGAATTGACAACAACAAAATTAATTCAATCGAGGGTGAGGACGAAGATAATGATAGTGTGCCTAATATTTCGATTGTTGCTTTTAAAGACATTTCGGGTGTACTTTATGCAATGGGCAACTTTGGGAGATAAAGCGAGGTGGCCGAAGTAGATAGAAAGATCTATGGGAAGGCGTGATAAGTCATAGTGGTGTGCCTTTCATGAAGACTTTGGGCATATCGCGAGAG
Organism: Adenophora triphylla var. japonica; assembly: GCA_022495995.1. Lineage (NCBI taxonomy): Eukaryota > Viridiplantae > Streptophyta > Magnoliopsida > Asterales > Campanulaceae > Adenophora > Adenophora triphylla. The sequence continues at coordinate 225,785 of JAFEMH010001374.1, forward strand.
GATTGTATTACGCTAAGAAAGGAGATCGGCCACATCCTCTCGAAGGGACATCTCAAGGAGTTGCTTGATTCCGTAAAGAAGAAGACCGAGAATGCGGAGGTTCCACCTGAAGTCGAGCACCCAGTCTCTCCTCCAGCATCAACAGAAGTCATCAATTTCATCAGTGGTGCGTCAGAAATTTGTGGCACTTCGTATTCTGCTGCAAAGCGACACGCCAAGGAGTCAAAGGGGGAGAAGCCAGAAAAACCATCCAGGATGTCGACATCCTACCAATCACCTTTGATGAGAGTGATCGAGACAACTTGCTGGAACCTCCCCATGATGACCTAGAGCCATTTGATCAAGAGGACACCGCCTTCATAACACCCACAGGTATCTATTGTTATATTGCTATGCCTTTTGGACTAAAAATGCAGGTGCAATGTATCAGAGGCTCGTGAATAAAATGTTCAAGGACCAGATTGGGGATACAATGGAAGTATATATTGACGATATGGTTGTGAAATCCAAGAAAGCTGAAGATCATATAAGCCATATGTCCCAAGCCTTCGACATCTTGGATTGTGTCAACAAGAAACTAAATCCCGGCAAAGTGCAATTTTGGAATGGGGCGAGGAAAATATTTGGGCTATATGGTGACTAAAAGGGGCATTGAAGCCAGCCCAGAGCAGACTCGTGCCATCATTAACCTGTCGTCACCTCAATCTGTCAAAGACGTTCAGAGATTGACAGGGAAGATTGCAGCACTTACCAGGTTCATTTCCAAATCATCTGATCGATGCAAGACTTTTTACGACATCTTAAGAAAGAATAAGAAGTTCCATTTGGGAGGATCACCCTGAACAAGCTTTTCAAGATCTTAAAATTTACCTGTCGACACCTCCGTTATTGGCCAAACCTCAGGAGAGCGAACACCTATTTATCTACCTAGCAGTATCAGAATGCACGGTAAATGCAGTACTAGTAATAGAATGAGATGGCTTTCAGTAACCCATCTATTATATAAGTAAGACACTCTTAGACGTGGAAACCAGGTATTCTCATTTACAAAAGTTAATTCTGGCTTTGATAACTGCATCTGTTAAATTAAGACACTATTTTGAAACACATACTATAATAGTACGTACTAACTATCCTATTAAGAATGTCATGAAAAAATCAGAGATGTCGGAGTAGGATGGCTAAGTGGTACGTACAATTAAGAACTTACGACATCAAATATGAGCCAAGAACAAGAACAAAATCTCGAAGCTCTTGTTGATTTTGTGGCTGACTTTAGTCCAACCATGCAACAAGAGGTAGAGTTGGAGGTTCATCAATTACAGGATGACGACATCTCAAGAATGTGGACACTCTATACAGATGATGCTTCCAACATGAGAGGCACAGGTCTTGGTATTGTACTAAAATCGCCACAAGGGGACATAATACCACAATCCATGCGGCGGTTTTTAAGGTCACCAATAATGAAGCGAGTACGAGGCGTTAATTGTAGGTTTAACGGTAGCCCGGGACACGGATATCGAAGCACATCAGGGTGTTTATGGATTCTTTGTTGTTGTCAACCATTACAACGGGTCCTACATAGCGAAAAACGCGAAGATGACGACATATTTGGATATAGTGAAAACCCTGGCAGCCAAATTCAAAACATTTACTTTATAGTAGGTGCCGTGAGAAGAAAATTCACAAGCGTATGCTACGGCAAACTTAGGCTCGGCCTTCAAAAGCATTTCACAGACCAGTATCCCAATTGTGCATGTTGACATCCCAGCAATTGAACGTCTTGAGCTGTTTGCCCTAGATGTCGACATTCATCCCAATCCAGCAGTAACCTTGTGGACTGCCCCTATAATCAAGTATCTCCAAGATGATACAATCCCAGCAGAAGAGACAAACGCTCGAGCATTCAGGGTAAGGTCATCTAAGTATTTACTTATTGATAACTTTTTGTTTAGGAAATCTGCTGCAGGTCACTACTTGAGATGTCTAGAAGCAGACCGAGCACAACAGGTTTTGATGAAGTTGCATGAAGGGCAATGTGGAAATCATACCGGGGGCAGAAGCCTATATACCAAGGCTCTAAATATGGGCTACTTTTGGCCCACAAAGCGAAGAGACGCGACAGATTATGCAAAGAAATGTGATTCCAGTCAACGGCACGGGGATATCCTACATCAACCAAGCTGAATTGCTACATCCTATCCTGTCGCCATGGCCATTCATGGTTTGGGGAATGGATATCGTAGGGAAATTGCCAAGGGCTCAGGAGGAAGAGTATTTCTACTACCCATGACAGACTAATTTTCTAAATGGGTAGAAGCTGAAGCATACGTGCGGAGTCGGGACAAGGAAGTTATCTCATTCATAAAGAGAAACATATTCAAGAAGTTTGGGATACCTTCGAGAGATAATATGCGATAACGGCTCCCAATTCATTAGTAGGAAAACGCAGATTTCTTGACAAGATGAGGAGTCAAGATAGTGACATCTTCACTGTTCACCCTCGAAGCAAACGGACAAGCAAAATCCAGCAATAAGATTATCATAAGCAACCTGAAGAGAAGACTAGACCGGAAAGAAAGGGAGATGGGCGGAAGAGTTACCATTGGTCTTATGGGCTGATAGGACGACGTCTAAGAAAGGGGGCATATCGATTGTCAACTTTGAATAACCAGATGATCCCAAGAAGCTGGAATGTCATTCACTTCAAAAGGTACTTCAGTTAAATAATATCTGTCTCCTAATATCCTCACAAACCAGGTATGAATATTCGTTTTTGTTGTCTTTTCATTTCTTCTTGTTTTATTTCATGATTATTTAAAAACAAAATGTCACTAACACGACCTGCGGAGGGGCGTCAACAAAGTGGACGCCCATCTCTAACATATCTCTGTATTGCAAGATGTTGACATACAAAAGTGGGGACATATCAAAGTGATCGTGATCAAGTCAAAGTGACAACGAAATCTCCTCCGTTAGAGACTGGCCATCTCTTCTAAAGTTAAGGTACACAATCCCTTCTAAGGTTTAAAGAGTTAATTACCTCTTTCTCCGAAAGTTAGGTTTCTACACCTTCGCCTGGAGCGCACGATATCTCATTGGTTGAGGTGTGGGATGGGCCTATATGAGGAAACTTGTATAGCTTACCCATTTCCACTCAGTCAAATGATTGATCTTAAGCATGATTCAATTGGTTATGGCATATTCCTGTCATCTTAAGTACATCCGGTTATGACATTCTCATGTCTTCACTCGAAAACAAAAATATGACATTTTATTATGTCAACATCCTATGATAATACTTTAGCATCAGGGATCAAAGCATGACATGCACAGAAGTTGCTAACAAAAGTTTTTTCTAAACATTAAGATACTAAATACCATTAATACTTCTCCAAATTCCGTTGGCCCGCTCCAACATCCAAACAACATAAAACTAAAAGTAAAGTGTTGAACCAACCCAACACTTGAAATAAATTTTCTTCGGTCCTTATGGACCAGGTACATACCAAAATTGATAAAATTATCTTTGGGGCTCGGCCACAGGAATCATCATCAAACAAAACAACTTAAAAAACTAACTTGAATTTTTCTTCACTTAGCATCTGCTGCGGTGTTCCGAGGAAGTTCTGTCTTCTTCATCCTTCTTCTCTCTTTTTCTTCAACCATCGTATCCTTAGGGTTAGATGACACCTCTCCTTCATCCACTTTTCTCACCCAACAGATTCTTCAACTTTGCATACTCATTCTCAACCTTTCAATCCTTAGATTTTCCATCATTATGTTCTTCCATCATCTTGATTTTGATCTTCAACATGACTTTGGGCAAAGAACCAACTTCCGGGATTCCCTTACTTCATTTATTTCATTTTGATAGTCACCCTCAATAGAAGTCAGATTGCTAACAACCACTTCACTGTCTTCTTCTGTTCCTCTAAATTCCTCTTTCTGCTCGTTAAAACTTCTTCTCCCAAAAAGCAGCTTCCTTCTTGGCCTAAGCCGTATCACTCTTAGCGCTCTTATTAAATTGCTCATTGATCTTAGCCATATCTTCCACTTGGGACTCCAAACATCCCATTGCCTGTTAAGAAAACACCATAAAGTTCCAAATCGGCCAAATAATAGAGCTATGGAATGCAGTCGAGAATAGTTTAGTAACATCTTACATTGGTTACTAATCCTAGAAGCTTCTTCTTCACCTCTCCTGCCTTCAAATCTCAAAAATATCTGCATGCGTAACTTCGATAATCTCACTCTCTACAGCCTTCCTCTTCTTTACCCTTGAACCAATGCCAGTACTTTCGCCCGTCTAGACTCGTTTCTTTGGGACAATTGGTGGCCTAACATCAGACTTAGCAGAAAAAGCACCAACAAGAGCATCCAAATCTTCCAGATCAAAGTCTAAGCCTGAAGAAAATGCCTTTGAATCTGAAGAGAAAGTGTAAGCATTGAGGAAAAGGAAAATTAACAGGAATCGAAAGACGGGGTAAACTATTCTTACTGTTGACATTTTGAGATGACGACGACTTGACTTCTTCTTGATTTTCTTCACCACCGAATGTTGTAAAATCATGTCCGCCAGTTACTCGGAGTTTGGAAACTTACCTCTTCGTATTCCGCGAAGTGATAAGTTTGGGGGCAATTGTTGTGGCCAGATTTTCCATATGTAGACATCTTCAATATCCCTGCATGGCGACATCCTCAGTTGTTCCTGCATATCAAGATGATACTTCACTGTAAGTATTGCATAATATTTATTGTGTTTATCTAATATTATTTATATCATATTTTACAAAGAAATCAAAGGAGTTAAATCCTGAGATATTTACCAGCACATGGGACTTTTCCCTCAACGCTAAGAAGACTAAGTCAAGAGACGTTGGTTGGAAGGATAAGAGATAAGGCCGAAATTATAGGAGCAGTTTGTTATTGTTTTGTTAGTCTTTTTTATTTATAGGGGACATGGAGATTAAATCACACACATTCTCACACGCTCTCACACTAATACACACACGTTCTCACATTCACCTACACATAGAATTCTTGTACTCTCTTCATGGTCTTCCAGCTTGTAACTACGAGATTTATAGTGAAACCTTTAAGGTTGGATACCTAACTCCCGGGGTTTTTTCCGAAGAGGTTGTTATCTCTAAGGTTTTTCTCGTTAACAAAATCCTTGTGTCATTCTTTATTTTCATGCTTTTGTTCCATTTAATCGAATTCCAAAGTCCCCTCCTTATTGTTTAAATCCATACACTTTCTAAGTTAAGATTCGACATTATTGTTTTTTCTACCAAAACAATATGGAACTTGTTCATTTGACGGGAGAATCTCTTTCACATGTGTTCCATCAATTGCACCAATACAATCCTGAAAATATTAGTGTAAATCACTATCTTTTAAGCAAGTTTACATAATAATAGTGTCAAACTCACTAACCTTGAAATGTGGCCAATATTTGTCATTCTTACGAATGTTTTCTGGAACGGAGTTGAAATTTTCAGGTGACTTGATCATATCAAGTGATAATGCGATAACTGCTTCAAGAACATAATGAAAATGCCTACTTATTGTCTCCCAGAGTGTTGAAAATGCTCCTGCAACATTCTATTACTATGTTCATGCCCGAGCACCACCAAAAAAATTGCAAAGTGTTCTTTCGTGCTGATCTATCTAGACTTCTTTAAGTTGTATTTTGTCTTTAAATCATTATAAATAGATAAAAAGACTTCTTTCTCCATTCTGAATTGTTGTTGACATCGACGTCAGTGTTCGTGAAATATTTCCATAACAAACATATGGCCAATTTGTTTTGACGTTCTACAAGGCTGTTTATCAATATATTTGGAATACTATGAGACTATTGTAGTCACTCATGCTATAATTAGTGCATCAAACTCTGCATCTTCATTATCCATGCGTTACCTATATAACTAAAAAATAAAAATGGGATAGGTAACAAGTAAAATGAAAATTCAAGAAATAAGTAAATTCATTATAAACACAAAGAAATATTTCAATGAGCAACGCAATCACGCTCTTATTTAAGTCTAAGATAACTACAAGAAATAAAGACGTCCTTAATTAGTCAAATGAGAGTTGTATTATCTTTCTTGCACATGCTTAAGCCAAGCAACTCGTGCCTTCGGATCACGAAGCGCAATGAACATCGACATGTTTTCAGATTTGAGAAAAATTTGTGTAGCAAACATAAAAAGATTATCCAAACGGATAATATCAGGAATCTCATCTAGTAAATCCATGCACTCTTGTATGTCCATCTCTTCATTCTTGGGAACTACCACTGCTCGGTTCCTAGCTTCCACTGCATCAACTAGACGTTCAAGGTGCCTTTCTAACTTGTTGCCTGTTGTCACTTTCTTATATTTTTCCTGTGTGCTTTTAACTACCCTTGCTCTTTTAATTTTATGCTCCACACCATTCTCAACTTCAGTGTTAGCATTTATATTGTTTAAGCCCATAATATCAGAAATATCGTCGTCAGATGGCAAGTCAGTAAACTCAAGATCAATGCACTTAGATTGAGAAAATATTGGAGGCATTTCACCCGAGTTTGGAGCGCAAGCTCTAGCTCCAGTGGCAACTACGTCCATGAACAGCTCATCTAATTCAAAGCAATGCTCCAAACCTTTCTCCCTAAACTTTGCACACTTAGGATTTCTCTACATGTGTTTTACCTCTTTGTTACTAAACACTTAACTTTTTACGAAAATAAATTTAAGAAACTAAAAATTTTACGCACCTGTATTTTGTTGTTCCACCACTCATCAGATGCATCTATTGTCTTTTTTTTAGCGTCCCATCCAAGTCCTGTTTCCTTTCCAACAAGAGATTCCCATACAAGCCACTCTTTTTTCATGCTATCCCAGTGATTCTTGAGTTGTAACCTATTATAATTCCTTCATGTTTTTTGGGCAATTTTTTTTTGTATATTATTCCACCCAACTCTATTAAAATGACTTGATGGCCTATTACCCGCTCATACCTCATCAAGACATAAGTTAATAAAAGTCTTGTGGCTTTCAGGATTCCAAGTATCATTAATCTTTGCAATAGGGTTTCCTGTTTTACTAGCATCCGCATTTTCCAAACCAGATGCATTTTTCATAGCGGATGAACCCATTTGATAATTATTCATTTCACTGAAACAGAAATGGTTGCATTTGAGGTCAAAGTTTGTTAGATAAAAACAGAAAGAGAAACAGAAACTGGCTATATAGTTTGTTAGATAAAAACACCATGAGATCAAAGTGTATTTGAGATCAAAGTTTGTTAGATAAAAGCATCATTATTCAGGTTGTAAATGACCTGATTGGTTAATTGTGACTCGGAACTTAGTTTATTAATCTACGAGTAATTAGTATCATTAGAGGCAGCCCTTTCTCCAGAAGTGTGCCCTTTAGTCTATACCTTACTGTTGCTGTAAATATAAAGTTGACTTAAGTTGCTTATGAGCAGGTATGCTAAGCTCGATCAAATGCCACCTTGTTACACATAGTTAGCCAGGCTCTAGAGGATTTCACAGCAAATTCTGTTGTTTTCAAGATTCGTTCACAGTCTAGAAGAATGCAGGGATTTCTTAAGAAGGATTCTACCCTCAATACTTAAATCTGTTAATCTTTGTCAATTTTTCCAGATTAACTATATCTGTAACCTTTGTCAATTTGTCCAGATTAATTAACACCCCAGCAAACAAAAACTAGAGAAAACCCACCAGCAAAACAACACTTAATAAAGTCCTTGACATCCTGTTGTTGCCTCCCATGACCCTCTCCCTCTCTTTGATTTTTCTTGCAAACACAGAATTGAGGATAATTGCAAAGCACGTATAAAGATGAAAATAAAACAATCATGTTAATCTGAGGATGACGATATTGTATATCAGGCGACAAAAAACACTTTACAGATAAGAACCTGAGGAACTTTAGGCTTACCAAACTATTAGCAGCTCCTCCATGAATCAGTCAGTTTCAACAAAAGTTAGCCAAACTATAATTATCGCTAATATACCTAGAACAATCTAGAACTTATTAACAAAATACCACATGTCATTTGGACAGCAGCCATCAGAGCACTTTGCAAGAATTGTAAAATGAATTGCTACCACATAATAATCAGATTATAGAACCATAACACAAGTAGTTAACTGAAATTCAAGAAGATTAAGTCAATATATTGCATACGGACCACAAACCCCAGATTTACAGCAATAACACATCCATGAACTTGGGTCAGGCATACATACAAACACTTGGTGTGCACTAAGAATCATGTTCTACTTGTATTCAGTACACCATTACCATCTTGCTAATCAACTATTGTACCAAATACAATAAAAACAAACATGACAGACGATCCGAAAGAACAAGCAAATAGAAAATTGAATAGAAAATTAAGGGAGAAAGAAACTAACCTCAGAGAGACGGTAGAACCAACGGGTGTTCGAAATTGATTTTGGCAGAAGACGAGAAGGAAGGTTAAATAACATTGCATTGAAATCCATAGAAGGAAGGGTAAATCAAGGATTTGATTTTCTTGATTTTTTTTTTTTTGCAGATTATTCCGAAAGTGATTTTGGTGAAAGCTGGGATTGAGCTGATTTACGGGGAACGCAATATTTCACGGAATTTCGGATTTGAACGTGACCGCAAATTGATCCTCCAAACACTCCTTCGCGTCGAGATCGGAAGTGGCCGCGCGATTAGCCCATTTCAACGCAATGCCAAACCCACCTTTAGCCATAATTTACTTTTCTACATAGGGATAAAGTTGTAATATTTTGAATATGTTATAAAGAAATTAAAACTTTTAATTTACAAAATAAAATTTGTGTTTATTGGGGATGGAAAAATTGGGGTTTTGGGTTGTCTAAAAAAATTGGGTTTCCTTTTTCGTTTATTATTTATAAACTAATACAGATTGATTTAATATATATGTATTTAATGTCTTTAGGTATTTTCGATTCAAGATGTTATTTGGTTAAGAAAAAGTGTTTACATAATTGTATTTTTTGTCGTTCTCCGTGTTATTTCTTCTCTATTTACGTTAAATACCACTATCTCATATTATATTATTTAACTTTAATCGTTATTTACTTAGATATATTGTTGAACTAATTTTGATTAGGGAAATTGTTTACATAATCGTATTTGTTGTTGTTTTCTTTTGTTATTTACTTTTCTATATTTACATTAAATATCACTATTTCATATTATATTTTTTAATTTTAATTGATATTTGATTATATATATTATTATACTAATTTGGTTTAAAGTAAATTATGATATTTTCGTGCATGACACGGTTTCCTTCTTAGTTAATACTCCCTCCGTCCCGTTGATAACTTCATTATTTTGAGCTTGGCACGCAAATTAAGAAAAAATGATAGTGGAAAAAGTGTTGTGAGTATAAAAGTAAAATAGGAGAGAGAATGAGTGGAGAAAATAGTAAATTTGAAAAATGTTGTGAGTGCTAAAGTAAAATAGGAGAAAGAATTAGTGGGTGGAATAGTAATTTTTTTTTGATATTTTGGAAAAGGTGAGCTTTTAAAGAAGTAAGTGGAGTGGCATCTATATCAAGGGAGAGGGCGGGCGAGGGAGGATATGTATTACAGGCAAGCAAGCTAATCGAAAATGACGATGATTTCTCTATAAAACCAAACCCTAAAAATCCCAATCAGACCAGTGCGTGCTCAATTTATATCTATCTGATAAACTGTAAGTGCAAGAATGTTTGGGCATTTGGCGAGAAGATCGAAACCAACTTCAATTCCATGGCGGATCATCACCACCTCAATCCACCAGCAAAATCGCGGTTACAGCTTCGGAATCCTCGACGACGGCATCGATCGGAGCTCCGAATCATTCCAACGCAACTCCAAAACCATGGAAGGACTCATTTCTCAACTTCACTCCCACATCCACAAGGTTCCTCACTTCTTATCTAACTCGTGCCACTTTACAATTGATCGTTCAGTATTTTAGAACGTGCTCCTAGTTTGTTAAGCGTCAATTTGAGGTCAATTTTCTCTTATTTTAGCTACCATTTGTATGTAATTTGTACTGGATTGGCATATAGTGGAATGCTCTTTCGATTTGTGAATTTGGCTGTGTTTGTTTTGGAACAGGTTATGGAAGGTGGAGGAGCAGAAGCTGTAAAGAGACATAGAAGTAGGAATAAGCTTCTCCCTAGAGAGAGAATTGAACGTGTGCTCGATCCTGCTGCTTCGTTTCTTGAGCTTTCTCAGGTTATACACGCACTCTTAATCAGGATGTATGTTGAATTATTGTATATTGATTCATTCATGCTGTATTTGGAAGCACGGATTTCATGTGTTGGGATTGGAAGCAGAATTTAGCTTCAACCTAAATTATACTTTAGCTTTATTTTCAATTCATTGCTTGAATTTGGGTTGTTTGACCCGTTGAACTGTGAGGCAATGAGGAGTTGATACATAATCGTTGGCATCTACTGTTGGGAATGTATCCCGAATAGGCAACATAGTTTTCCTTCTTGGCAATTCATAAGTTCTTCTGCTTGTGGTATTTTCACTTATAGTGAATGAGGGCCAATGGCGCTTTTAACTCCTGTTGGATGACTCTTTTCTGGTGTAGTAATCCTTTTTACTACCTCCTTCCAATAATGAATGACCATTTTGAATTTAAGGGTCGTTTTGAAAAGGTTAATTTTTAATAGAGAAAAATCATAAATTTTCTTGCTATTCACTTTCAAAAGGCCATTCATTTTGATTGGATATGAATATTATATTTCTCATGCCACTATTTACTAAATTCTTATGGATTGTATTTTCATCATTTAATTACCTGAAATTACCTGAAAGATTTTCTTACCAGCTTGCAGGCCATGAGCTATATGAGGAAAGTTTACAAAGTGGTGGAATTGTTACTGGAATAGGACCAGTGCACGGAAGGCTTTGTATGTTTGTTGCAAATGACCCCACTGTCAAGGGAGGATGTTATTACCCAATCACCGTCAAGAAACATCTAAGAGCCCAAGAGATCGCAGCTCAATGTAAACTTCCATGTATATATCTTGTTGACAGTGGAGGTGCTTTTCTTCCTAAACAGGCTGAGGTTTTCCCCGACAAGGATTGCTTTGGTAGAATATTTTACAACCAAGCTGTAATGTCTGCTGATGGTATCCCCCAAATTGCATTAGTATTGGGCTCATGCACAGCAGGTGGGGCTTACATACCTGCTATGGCTGATGAAAGTGTAATGGTAAAAGGAAATGGTACCATATTCCTTGCCGGACCTCCACTTGTGAAGGTTAGTTCTGGACATTCTCCAGTTCTTCAACGTTTTGGACCCTCGTGTGCTTGACACAAGATCTTTAAATAGTTTTATGTAATTCATGGGATTTAGTCACGCTCTGGAAGCCTGTTCTTTACAGCACATTCATGGATGTGCATTTTATAGAAAACCATGGTATATCTAAAGGAGTGATTTGTAGGCTGCGACTGGGGAGGAAGTTTCTGCAGAAGACTTGGGAGGAGCTGAAGTGCATTGCAAGACATCAGGCGTTTCAGACTATTTAGCTGAGGGTACCATTTTCTGTTAATAACAAACTAACATCATATGCACCACTTCTTATTTAGTGCAATAGTCCTAATTGTGCTATACTGAAACCAACATAATGTACTCTTAGTCTCTCTTGTGCTAGCCTATCTGGTTCACCTGGTAAGCTATGAGCTCGATGAGTGAATATGTTTGATATATCCTAGTAGATGTCACAAGGAATGCGTCCTTGTTTACTCTGTAGATCATAAACTCATCAGCCTATTATATTTTCTCTGCCAAGTTGGTTTGATTTTTTTTGTACTGCATCTCTGGATATGATGCAGGTCCCTGGTGCTAGTTCACATGTAGTTATGACATAGAAAATATATATCTGCCACTGAGCCTTGCTTTGGTCAAGGTTTTGATCGAGTTTTCATTTGTGTTACTCCTTTTATCCCTTATGTTTCATTTGCCTAGCATAGACTGCGAATGTAGACCATTTAGGTTTGTAATCCGTCTCGCAAACCTGCAAAATCTAGCCGTTTCGCCCTCTAGGAGTTCTCACTCAAATCAAGATACAGAGCTCCAATGACCACATCAAATGCACAATGGTCTTTTGACTTGACTCCCAAATTGAGAATATGAATTATTATATGCATCAAAAAATGAAGATTGTTATAGGAAAGGACTTATTCTTCTTCCGCCTATTCTTTCCCTTTTCCATGCCATCCTCTTTATAAACCAGACAGGGCTCTCATAAACCTTCCTGAAAATAGACTTGACCATGAAACTTCTTTGTGCTCCATTATTTACTGAGAAAAAGATGCCTACACTAATCTTTTGTGAATGTTTGAAATGGATATGAAGGAGAAGAACAGTGTAACCTTATGTTAGAAAAGTGTTGGTATAGCTCGTTTGGCACAAAGCACAATATTGGACAGATTGTTTAATAGTTCATTTCCGGCTAAACTGACTTTATACCTTTGTAGATGAGCTGCATGGACTTGCTATTGGGCGGAATATTGTCAAGAACTTCCACAAGGCTGGGACGAAGGCAGCGATAGATGGATTGGGAGATGCCAATTCTGGTTACAAGGAGCCGCTGCAAGATGTCAACGAGCTTCGTTCCCTTGCCCCTACCGAACTGAAGCAGCCGTTTGACATTCGCTCTGTTATTGCTCGCATTGTTGATGGCAGTGAATTTGATGAATTCAAAAAATTGTATGGCACTGTGAGGGCAATTCAATCTCTTTAGCTCAATCTTCATTATATTTTGTTTCTAAAATCCTTACTTAGGTAATTTCTCTTGCAACATGCAGACCCTAGTGACAGGCTTCGCAAAAATTCTTGGACAACCTGTAGGAATTATTGGAAACAATGGGATATTATTCAACGAGTCTGCTCTAAAAGGAACACATTTTATTGAGTTATGCACTCAACGGAATATTCCTTTGCTCTTCCTCCAAAATATAACAGGATTCATGGTACGGTAACCTCATCTTGCTTTCCTTTATTCTTTTATACCCGATCAAGTTTCGATCGTTCATATTCTTGATTATTTGGCTGTTTCATAGTAAGTGGTAATCAGGCCAGGAGCATGCTATTTTGAGTGGTGTGAAGCGATGGTTGAACTTTTTTAGTAGATTCCAGAATTAGTTTTCCTGAAATGTTGATGATCACTTTGAGCCGGAATCAGGAACTCATAAGTACATGGGGAACATAATTATTGTTCTTCCCGTCAGTATTAAAATAATGGTGGTGGGGGGGGGTTGGTGGTGGTGGTAATAATTTGCAAATGTAATAGAAATTTAAAAAGCATCTTGGTGAATCTACAAGCACTTGCTTTTCATATCTTTTTTCCATGCTTCCTGGTAACCTTCTCTTAACTATTTTGAAGCTAGGGAAGTAATCAAATTGACCTTGCTCACTGTGTACATAATAGGGACCTTAAAATCTTACTGCTGTGTAGAATCAAACATATGGAATGTCATCTATTAAGCAAAATATGGATGATGAGTTTGCAACTAATTCTTTGGCAACAAGAGTTGAAATAGTTCACTCCCTCTATGTCATTTTAATTGTACACCACCCTAAAACTTGTAGTCTTAAGATTTTTAATAAATGCCTTAACTACTCTTAGTTAATATTTAGAATTCTGTTTGTACCCTTCATTAAATATTCTTTGTACATGTAGAGTTTATGTACTCAAAAGCAAGGCCAATAGTCTTTGTTAGAGTAGGGAACAAGTTACTTTATATGCAATGGATATCCAAGTGGGTAAAAAATCCAGACAAGTAAAAAATGATAGTGGACAATAAACATGAGACGGAGGGAGTAAGTTATTTCAGTTTTAGTGGCATTGTATCCATTTAGCAGTAAGAAATAAAGTTTTGGTTTCTTCTACTCTGTGATGCAAAAAACTGTATGCAGTATGATCTATAATCTGGTTCATTCTGAGATGCAGTTGAAGTTGGAAAATTTTGGGGATTGTGTTGGTTTTGTTTTGAAGCACTCAACTTTCTTAAATTGATTCATTAATATCTGCTGTGCTCTCTAACTGTTATGCTTACTGGTTCTATCTGACTAAGGTTTCCTTTATACAATCTTTTCCTTGTATGTCTCTGTGATCGAAGATTGAACTTTTCTGCAAGAATATGATTGTGGCTATCTGATCATGACAAATATTTTTTCATATGGCAGGTTGGCTCAAAATCCGAGGCTAGTGGTATAGCAAAAGCTGGAGCGAAGATGGTGATGGCCGTTTCATGTGCTAAGGTAGCTTGTAATGCATTACTGCGTCACCCTCCCCCCCCCCCTGCATTTAAAACCTTAATCTCAAGATGCAAGCATTTATTCCTGTACTCCCTCCAGTGCAAATTTTATAGTAGGGTTGCTGTTGGAAGTTCCAATAGCTTCCTTTTTCTTTTTTTGAGCAAGATAGCAGTTGCCTTGTTTAGATAAAAAATTATTAAAATTGGATAATCGTCTTGCAAAAGCTCTCTTTATGTCATAGTGAGAATTTGATTACCTTGGATTTTTCATTGTTAGTTTAGAAAAGTAGGAAATAAAATATGCAGGGAACACTCTCCAAGCTTTTCTCTTGGTGTGTATTTGTATTTATTACACGAGTCCTTAAAATTTTGAATTCTAAGGTAAGGTTTATTTTTAAAATGAGAACAGAAAATAAGTATACATATTTTATAAAATCTTGCTTATATTCTGATTGCATACCTGTACAGGTTCCAAAAATCACAATTGTTGTTGGTGGAAGCTTTGGTGCTGGAAACTATGCAATGTGTGGACGTGCGTATAGTCCAGATTTCATGTTTTTTTGGCCAAATGCCAGAATATCAGTGATGGGTGGTGCTCAGGTTTGTCTTCACTTTACAAATATATGCCGATCACTCATATGATAATTTGCCAAGCTAATGTCTTAGATATTTGCATCATTGACATGACATCAGTGATTTAGAATCTCATATTTAAATTGTTGTACATTCTATTTCACCAAGTGTTTCTTTGAATTTTAATGGTTTTTGTTGGCATTCCCTCTGTCCCATAAAGATTTTCCCATTTGCCAATTTTTGTTTGTCCCAAAAAGATAGTCCCATTTCCAAAATTGTTAGGTAGAAATTATTGAACTTCCGAAATTGCCAACCAAAGAAAAAAAGGAAGAGAGGAGAGGATGAGAGTCAACAAAGGAAGAAGAGAGAGTAATAGAGTAGTAAGTAAACCTGATTAAGGTTAGTCATGGAAATAAAAAATATGTTGTTAAATGTTTGAATAGTCAAATGAGACTATCGTCATTATGGGAAGGAGGGAGCATATCTTTTGTGTTTGTCTATATAGACGTGTATGGGTTGAAAATTAAGTGTTTTATTTTACTTGGTTGTTGTGGCACTATATAGGCGGCTGGGGTGTTGTCTCAAATAGAAAAGAAGAACAGGGAAAAGGAGGGAGTCCAGGTAATATTAGCCACTTTTAGAGTGTGATTTGAGTTGTACACAACATTTTGGGATACTCATGTGAACATTTCTGCAGTGGACAAAAGAAGAGGAAGAAAAATTTAAGGCGGACGTTGTGGCATCATATGAGAGAGAAGGAAGTGCTTATTATTCTACAGCTAGACTTTGGGACGATGGGATTATCGATCCAGCTGATACACGAAAGATCATAGGCCTTTGCCTCTCTGCAGCATCTGCCAACCGACCCCTTGAAAGTACCAAATTTGGTGTTTTTAGAATGTGAAATGTATCTCTTTGATAAATAATAATAATAAAAAAAAAATAACAGCAGCCAGCTGATTCTATAATTGGTAGAGGGTCAAGAAAGATTGAATCTATGAACCAAATGTTCCTTTCATTTCGTCGAAGATAAACAGTTTTGCCATATTGGAAAGTCAAAGGGTAATCTGTATGACGTTAAGTATTATTTAGTTACCGTATACCCGTCCCATTAATAACTTCACTTTTTGCCAAAACGAGTGTCCCGTTAAAAGCTTCACTTTTCCTAAAATGACAAAGAATCTTTTCTATTCCATCTACTAATTATCTCTCCTACTTTACTTTTACACTCACAACACTTTTCAAATTTATTATTTCCTCCACTAATTCTCTCTCCTATTTTACTTTTATACTCACAACACTTTCTCCTCTCTCATATTTTTTTAATTTGCGTGCTAAGCTCAAAATGGTAAACTTATTAATGGGACGGAGGGAGTATTTTGAAAATGAATGCATATGTTTCTATAATATTTAATGCCAAAGAATATGACAGAGTGTGATTTTATTTATTTTTTGGTAAAAGTAAAAGTGAGTTATTTTGAAAATGGTTATGCATTTGGGGATTGAGCGAGTAGTTTATATTTGGTATATCAAAATTAAAATAGCTCAAGTGTTTCTAAAACTTGATATAAATATTTTGGTTTGGTTATTGTTAATCTAAAAGAATAACAAAGATATAAATAATAATTAATCTAATTGAAAAACAACTAGCGCCCGTGGCCTAATGGATAAGGCGTCTGACTTCTAATCAGGCGATTGTGGGTTCGAGTCCCACCGGGCGTGCAAGATAATTATTATTTATCAGTTTTTTTTGTGTGTGGTGGGTACGGTACGTAATTGTCTTTGCACTTCATTAGATAAGATCGTATCACATATCAAGTTGTTAAGCTAGTAGCCTGGCGATTGTAGATAAATCTTGGAGGAAAAATGTTTTTTCTATATAACTTTAAGAATTTCTCAATACCGCTTTTCATTTTTCGATAAATATTTCTCAACACCCTCACCTCATCCACATTTCTCAATCACCACCCTTACCACCCCCATCAAAACACCTACCTAACCCACACCCCATCCCCACCACCCACCTACCCCCGTATGTAAGAATTTCAATGGAGATGACATTTACTAATATTTAATACTCCTCTCCGTCCTGCACTGCAGGGTCCTCATTTCACGCTTCTTAAGAATTTTTTTAAAGTCGGGTAGAAAATTTTGCGAGAGAATATAAAAATTAAATTGTGGAATAATGAGAATGTTTAGTTAAATGTATGGTACGATAGGAGAGAAAATGTAAAAGTTAAAAATAATTAATAGCGAGAGAGAATGAGTGAGAGGAATAAGTAATGATTTTTTTGTCCAAATATATGAAGATGATACCAGGGTATAAATATACGTAAAAACTTTCCATTTAAGGAGAGGACCCATCCTGAAAGACTAAAAGTAAGAATTTCTTTTTTACTAATATTAATATTATTTTTTAACAACTTACCCAACCCCTCCATTTCACCCGCTAAAAAAAATATTATTCACATTAAAATTATTTTTTATCAACTCGTCCACCACCCCCTCCCCTGGTTGATTTTTTTTACCGATATTAAAATTATTTTTTTAATACTCGCCGACCACCCCACCCCCACCCTTAAAAAGATTGCTTTAATTTAAAGTATTCCCCACACACACACACACACCACCTCCCACCCTATCCTGCCAATCTATCCCAGTATTTTTCATCGAAAAATATTTTCCTTCGATTTATTAAATAAATGAAAATATTTTTTTTAAAATTAATTAAACAATCGAGAAACGACTTTATTTTATTTTTGAAAAAAAAAATTATTTTTCAAAATACTTTTTTCGAGAAATCATTAATCTGACATTCATTTTATTTTATGCTAAACAAACGTGGCCTTAGTTACGTATGCTCGGCTACAAAATAAAAAAAAAAAGTCAGTCAACCCACCCCTTTAGCAAAGCCCATCAATTTTATTTAGCAGGAAAGTAACCTCTCTCTCCTACTTTGCTAAAATTAAAATTCTCAGTTGCTTTTCTTGGGGTCAGGAGTATAAAGGGTGCTGTCACCACCCTGACTATCTCGGGCATATCCTGCGGTTTATCTCCGTCAGTCACTGAGGGACCAGTGGCTGGTGGTCCAGGACTTAGTCCGACAAAGCTGAAAACCTGGATATCAAAAAAAAAAAAAAATCTCAATTACCCTCAACTCCTTCTACCACTCTCTCCACTTTCGGTATATCCTTTTCCTAATCTTTATATATTTCTCTAATTATTTTGATTATTATATGCACCTATGTTTGAATCTAATGAGCCCGGACCAGCTAGACCGGGTCCAAGCTCGGTCTGGTCCAAAGGCCCAGCATGACGTGGTATATCCTAGACCGTCAAGGTCAAGACCGCATTCCTCTCAATCCTTCCCAGTCAAGACCACAGGGATCCGGATCGCTAGGAAGGTGATCGCGGACATAATGACTGCTCCATCCATGCCCACGGGCAAGAATCATTGATCGCGCCCAAGATATTGACTGCGGTCTCATACCAGACTCCCAGTTAAAGCCAAAGCTTACTAAGCAAGTTTACTTACTTGCTTCACATAAGTAAGCCAGCTTATTCCCATCGCATTGAATGCATGACGCAGGAGCCTACTATCGTCATTAATGCGCCGCACCAACTCTCCCAAATACACGGCTCCCATCTCTATCAGCGACATCCTCTGACAGTGAATCTTCCTTTACTGACAGAGCCAATTTGATGCGGACACGTGTATCTGGTCAAAGACTAAGATGCCCCTTAGGGCTGACCTCATGGCTTACCTCAACAAGCAGCTCACCATCACTTATAAATAGAAGATCTTTGTCCCCATGGACAAGGTAAGTGCAAAATTGACATTGTAAGTCATTGTCTAAACCCTAAACACATACACACACACTCAAGACATTCCAAGTCTTATTCTCAGGTTATTATATCTCCTAGATATCTTCTCTCACACTTGAGTGCCTGAGTTGGATTAACATCCGACTTTGACCTTAACGGTGCTTCTCTTTGTTGTATTCTAGGTACTCAAAATATATCCTGTCAGATATCCTACCAACCATTCAGACCCCAAAAACCTGTGGCGTCATCAGTGGTTCTATTGCCAGGAAAAATCATAATTTTCTCATAAAAATTTTGTGTCAAAACACCCCTCGTTTTCCAAACACTTACTGTCAGAAAGCTATTCTTTTTCAGCCTTTTTTTCGACAAAATGTCTAAAACCCTTGGAAGCGCTGGTTTTTAGACGATAGAAGATGACCAAGCTTCTCCCTCACAAATCAACCATGTGAGGCCAAGCGCCTCAGCCTTCAACAGGTTGGGGGCCGTTCTCAAAGCGTGGGTAGTCTATCCCCTCCTCAAAGGGATCTGAAAAAACTCGTAGATGAAGCCAGAAAAGAAAAGGCCATCCAAAACTCTAGTCCTAAAACTCCCAACCCTCCTAAAACTCCTATCACTTCTCCAAACACTCCTATCACTCCGGAGTTAATCCTCATGAGAAAGGACGCTTTGGCCGCAAGATCTAAACTGGTGGCTGAGGCCATGGCCATAAATAATGCCCAGTTGGAGTTAGTGGAGCTAGAAGCAAACGGTGGAGTCCCCCTCCAAGAAGGGTCGCAAAAGTTCTCCCAACGAGTCCCCACTTACTCGCTTGCTAGTCAAGCTAGGGGGCAAAACGGGCTGAAGCAACCTTCAACCGCGATCAGGCGGATATGGAGGGGATCATGGAGATAGATGACGATGAAGAGAGAGGGGAGGAGGCTCAATCCAACCCTCACCGTGCGAAATCCAAATCCATATCCATGGCTCACGCCAAGGGGAAGGCCATGATTCCACGTGCTAAGAAATCCAAGATGGATGACAAGAGTCCAGAGTTTATCAAATTCATGCAGCAAATGTGGGAGACCCACCAGCAAACTGCCCAGAACTGTGGCCACACTATGGACGTCTTTGCTGACAAGATTGCCCGGGCACCCATACAAAAAGGGAAACCACCCCAGATCGAAACGTATGCTGGCTCAAAAAATGCCAAGAGCCATATGGGGCGGTTTGAAGGGCAGATGACCCTATTTTCTTCTGATGAGGCAATAATGTGCAAGGCCCTGGCCGCAACATTTACGGGCAAAGCATTATCTTGGATTCTGGCCCTTAAGCCCAAGTTCATCAGAACCTACAACCAATTCAGGCACCTCTTCTTGAATGCATTTGCTGGAGCAGCCGAGCCAGCACGGCCTAAGACATACTTGGTCAGAGTTAAGCAGGCTGTGGCAGAGACCACGAAAAGCTACATCACTCGCTTCAGAAAAGTGAGCGAGCAGATTGTAGACCTGTCCGAGAGTGACATTCGGCTCTGCTTTGAGGGAGGTCTCTCCAGTAGCTTCTTGAAGATGAAATTCGCCTCCAACCGGCCTAAGAGCATGGAGGAGATGTACGAGCGAGCATCTGCCATCGCCTCGGCCGATGAGCCAAATGAGGCCGCTCCCCGCGGACCAACAAAGGAGAGAATTGCTCAAGTCCAGGACGCGGGTGAAGGGTCTGGCCGCGACAATAACCAAGGAAAAAATTATAGTTGCGGTACAGACAAGCTCCGGAAATTAACGGACGAGACAGTTTTCACTCCCCTCAATGATACACGGGCAGCTATTTTGAGAACAATGGAAATTCCTCCTCCTCCACCAATGGGCAGAAAGCCAAATGAGAGGAGTAGGGCAAAATTTTGTGATTATCATAAAGACCACGGTCATAATACAGAAGATTGTTTCCAGCTGAAAAGAATCATTCAGCAGAAAATCAACAACAGGGAGTTGACTAAATGGGTACAGGGCCATAATGCAAATACTGCCAATA
Organism: Adenophora triphylla var. japonica; assembly: GCA_022495995.1. Classification (NCBI taxonomy): domain Eukaryota; kingdom Viridiplantae; phylum Streptophyta; class Magnoliopsida; order Asterales; family Campanulaceae; genus Adenophora; species Adenophora triphylla. Next base: position 246,501 of record JAFEMH010001374.1, read on the forward strand.
ATACCCAGAGGGCACGAACACTACGTGGCCCCAAGAGAAGGGAGAGAACAAACGAGGATGAGGATGAGTTGGAGACGTATGACATAAACTTCATTGGAGTTGAAGCTCCCTCCAACAAATAACTCTCCCTCCAGATCAAGAGCCTAGAAAAGGTCTTCTTGATTCCCCCCATGGCTCCGAAAGAAGAGCAGGAAATAGGGTTCAAAATGAGTGAACTTGCGTCCACACTTTTCCATTCTACTCAGCCCCTCACCCTCCGTATGAGAATTGCCCGAGCAAACATCGGCCGAGTTTTGATTGATACGGGTGCAGTCAGAGACATCCTCTACTACCATACTTTAGTAGGGATGAAGATGACCGAGGCCCACCTGACTCCTTACGCTAGTATGCTCGAGACAAATCACGTCGTCAGGGTGAAGGGGACGATAGAGTTCAAAGTAACTATTGGGGAAGCACCCCTGCAGAAAGCAGCCAAAATCACTTTCATGGTGGTTGATCTGCCCTCCCAATACAATGCTATTGAATGTACGCTCACTAAAAATTTAATGAGAGTCGCCACGCCGTTTTAAAGGAAACTTTGAAAACCTTTTTGAAAAGAGAAAATGGGTTTGGGGGTCAGATTACGTGTTGGGAAGAACTGAGAGTTCACCCAACACGCCTCGTAAACGAGTCTTTCTATGTTCAATATCCAAAATCATTCATAAGTGTGTGCAAATTGTGTGAGACAAAATATGTGATAAAATGCATATTAATGCTTTGTTTTATTGATCGAAAATGAGAGAATTACATCTTGTGAGTCATTTATACAGGAGACCACAACCTGATTACAACGTTGGGAACAGATTACAATTGAAAATGAAGCTGCTGCAGATTGGCCAGTTATGTCGCACGACTCAGGACATGGCTTGGCCAAGTCTGTCGCGTGACACAACATGCCATCTGCAGAAGCTCTTACAACAGATCGATTACAGATGAAATAAAGGAACTAGAAGATCAAATGGCACCAAAACAGATCACATAGATCACAGAATATGAGATTAACACTCAATCATTCAAGTGGGTGTGGATATGGGGGAATCCACACTCCCTTGATGAACAAGTCACAATTGCATCCAAATTAACCCATAAGCATGAAATGATACGGAACAACGAGATTTAAACAGAGAGATGGCGATTGAAACTTAATAATTAGAGCAGATGGAGCCTAATTATCAAATCATGAATAGAAATTGCATGTGAATTATGTAAAAGAGCAAATAGAAGAGAGATAAGGAGGGAGGGAGTTCGTTACCCTTGTAGATCCTCAATCTCTACACCAAGTTAGGTGTAGGGACCTTCAGCTCAGCTGCAGAAAGTGGATTAGAATCCTCAGATTAAGAGTAGCTTTGGATCTTCAATGTGTATGAAGTGTATGAGGGTAAGTGGGTGAATTGTGTATGAGAGAGAGAATGATTTGAGGGAATCGGTGTGTGTTTGAGGAGAAAGACGAGCTTCTGGAGAGATTTTGGCAGAGTGACCTTAGGGAGGCTGGAAGGGATCCAGAAATGAGAGGGGGAGGGTCTTATTTATAACCTGCTGGTGAGTGGCTAGTTGCGTCGCACGACCTAACGCTGTGACTTTCCGTGGCTCGTTGTGTCGCACGACGAGACGAGCCAATAACCGTTTCTGGCGCCAACAACCTGTTCTGGAACATTTCGGGATAATTCCTCCTAGGTCCAAAATGAATAATTCTCTATAGGTCCTTTTGCATGGAGAAAAGACATAAAAGTACTTCCTTCGCAAGAAACTTATAAAAAGTTCTCAGGAGTCTCGAAATGGACCGGAAATTTACCAAAACGCCCCCTAGTTGTAAGTACCCAAATCTGGCTCATGCCTTCCGGTTAATTTCCCCGGCAATTCCGGTAAATTTCCCGATAATTTCCCAGACTTTCCTAGAGTTCCGGAACAATTCCGGAACTGTTCCAAACCTCTTAAGGGCTGAAGGGAAGGCTTAGTAATTAAGAAACACGTTTTTCTTAATTACAAAAAGCTTCTAGAATTGCCACCTTGCATGATTCTAGAAACATGCTGAGTCATTGTGGATAATGCCGCACGGCTGCATTAGAAGGAGACTCCTAGCCGCACGGCTTCATTAGTCTTATCCAGACTGCCTATAAATAGAGCCCTCCTCTTCCCATTTTAGCAAGACGAAAAACACACACCATACTCCATACTCAGCTTCACAATACACCCAAAACACTGCTGGAAATCCAAGAGGTTGAAGAAGAAAGCCAAGAAGCCACCTCCCTCCTCCTTGAAGATCCCAAAGTTGGTCCTTCCACCTAGCTCAACCCAAAGGAGAAGAGGCCACAACCATTGGTAACCTCTCACTCCCTTAACCTCGCATTTTACTTGCTATATGTGATTTAAATTGCTCATTGCATTCATATATTGTCATTATCTTGCTTGGGACTTGGTAGTTATCATTAAAGATCATATCTTTATCATACCCCACTTCCCCCTTTACATGAAATAGGCATCACTTGCTATTAAAAATGTAATCTTTGAATCAAAGGTGCATCATTTGCACCTAAAAACCCCTTTTTACAATAAAAATATCATCTTTATGCATCCTTTGCTCATAAAAATGCAATCTTTACGTTCAAAATGCATCCTTCGCACATAAAATCCATTTTCATGCATCCTTTGCATTAAAAGTCATTGCTTTATCATCAAAGTTAGCATCCCTTGTTTTCAAAATACAATTTTCATGCATCCTTTGCATATTAAATACTATTTTCCCACATAAAAATGCATCATTTGCATAAAAATCATGTCTTTACATAAAAGTGCATCCTTTGCATATTAAGTATCAATTTCTTCATGAAAATGCATCCTTTGCATAAAGATCACTTCTTTAAACCAAAAAGCATCCTTTGCAACCCAAAAATGTCATCTTTTCACTAAAAATGTCATTTTTACATGCATTCCCCTATGTCCCCATTAGCAACCTTGGAACGGACCGGTGTAAAGATCCTATCTTTACATCGTTTCTTCCATTAAAGGTGCCATAATCTCTTTAGAAAGGGATAACCTTGAACCCGATATCTCCGATTATCACTTAAGACGAGCATGAAGCAACTACATGAGCTCGATCGTCTTAAGGTGTAGGATTGATGGGCTAAGGACATTCTTTCCTAAAGAACCTCATTTTTGGACTATAAAAGAGAGTCCTTCTCTCGATCACGCAAGTCCCGAGGTTAAAAAGCGATGATCACAAGTCCAAGATGAGGACGGGATCAAAATCCCGAATACATAAAATCCAAGAAATCCCGAGCGACAACCAATAAATGATTTGTACGTCTGGAAGACAACTTGGGACATTCCCTCCCCTTTTATCCAAAAACATGCACACAAGAAAGCACGCAAGCAAGCACGATAAACGGAATCTAGGGAGACTTGCTACGGCAAGGCACCTTGGGTGAACGACGATCCGTTCTTCCCAAGGGGTAACTTAACCTCCGAACCCATAAATCCTTTTTTTCAAAGTTTTGAGGAAATCAAAATGGCATGGCGACTCCGTTTTTCAAATTAAACCGGATGTCTTCAAACTCGCGTGAATCAACAAAATTTGGGCACACATTCACACTAGTGTACTTTTATTGTGTAAAAGACACTTTCGTTGGGTCGCGAGTTGGATTGGGGTACTCACAGAGTCCCTCGGCAACGTCACTTATGGAAGAAGTGAGGTTGTCGATAAGAAGGATCCCAAGCCTAATGAGCGGCTGGTGGGAAAGATAGACCAGAGTGGTCAAATTGCCGGACCTGCTGGGGATATGGCAAATGACGGAAAAATGATTGATATGGTTGGATGGCTGGACCTTTTTGGGAAATGATTCCTACGTATCCCTAGGAGGGAATCAAGCCGGGTCGTAGTTCGAGGATTTGACTATTTGGTTGTCAACCGGAGTTTTGGGTGAAATATACTCAAAGAAGATAATATACAGCTGTTTGAGATACGTTTTAATACCTGCGTTGTGCTTACCTGTAGCTGTGATAAAGACTTGTCGTGTGGAACGGGCTTGGATGAAGACTTGCCGTGGAACCGGGCTTTGACGAAGATCTGCCGTGTGGAACGGGCTTTGATAAAGATGTGTCGTGCAAACGGGCTTTGATGAAGATGTGCCGTGTGGAACGGGCTTTGATGAGGATGTGTCGTGCAAACGGGCTTTGATGAAGATGTGTCGTGTGGAACGGGCTTTGATGAAGATGTGCCGTGCAAACGGGCTTTGATGAAGACTTGTCGTGCAAACGGGCTTTGATGAAGATGTGTCGTGCAAACGGGCTTTGGCGAAGACTTGCCGTGCAAACGGGCTTTGATGAAGATCTGTCGTGCAAATGGGCTTTGATGAAGATGTGCCGTGTAAACGGGCTTTGATGAAGATGTGTCGTGCAAACGGGCTTTGATGAAGACGTGCCGTGTGGAACGGGCTTTGATGGAGATGATAAAGGCAGAATATGTCACCTGCAGGATTTGAAATCTTTGTCTAGATTGTGATTTGAGGAGTAGTCCTCATGATCAGATTATGATCATTTGATTATTATACCCTGTGGGGGAAAACACAACACTCTAGGCACTTTGCATTAATTTGAACTCAATTATTGTTAATTTATGCATTGCTAGACTTTATTGCACGAGTCCATCTCGGCTGGGGATGAGAATGAAGTGAGGACTTTGCATGGCTCGACGAGCTGATATATATGTAGCAAATGATGGATTGTGTATGGGATGGATGTATATATGTATGATGATGCATGGGTTGTGAACCCTCTCCCACGCATTTGAGGAGTGTATGAGTGATGGATGAGAAATGGTGGAGCCTAGGCAAGTCGGGGCGTGCCCTGAGAGTACAGATTGCAGCAGGTTGATTGTTGCTGATAAGAACAAAGTGTGTCACGTGCCCGAGACGACAAGCAGCAGAGGAAGTGCAGAGATTGTCCTGGCTTTGAAGAGATGACTAGGCGAAACTTAGATTTTGGGGAGGTGACTTGGCGAAGCCCCAGTTGGTAATTGTGATGATGTGTGTATCCGAAAATTTTCCCATTTTTTGTGTTTGAAAAAATCAACGAAAACGGAGTCGCCATGCCATTTTAATTTTGAGGGCCAAAACTTTGAAAAAAGCCCGAGATCAGAGATTTAGGTTCGGAGGTCATGTTACGCGTCGGGAAGGACGTTAGTGTGCACCCGACGCGCCTCGTAAAACGAGTCTTCCAAGCTGAAAATCATTTGTGTGTGTGTGTGTTTTGGACAAAATACTTTGAAACTCAGAAAAGTAAAAATTGGGATATCTTTTTAAGACTTTAAACTGATCCCATGATTTTTTGGAGGATTTTTGGATTGAGATTTGGTACTCAAAAGACCTTTTGAAGTTGAGAGCCATTTCTGCCAGAATGAAAAAGGCAGTGGACCTTTGATTTTGAAAGGGATTCAAGGGTCTTAAAACTTCATAATCTGGATAAACTCAGAGAATGAAAGTTGTTCTAGACACCTTAAATAAAGTTTGTGCGAAGGAATTTTCCATTTTGGAGAATATTTGAGGGGTCAAAACCTTCTGGAAACCTCAGATATGAGATCTGGATTCCCAGAAGCTGATGAACTAGCCTCTGAAAGAAAATTTGAAAAGAGGAGTTTTACTCACCCAAAAAATAAAGTAAAAATATGTCTGGAAAGCTCTGGATGTTGGCTACAAAAAGTATTTTGTAGTCAACACCAAATTCCAAGTTCATCTGTGTCCAAAAATTAAGACCATGGACTGAGGTCTGAGAAAATTGCTACTGGACAGCAACTTCTCAAGAAGGAGAATATGATTTTAAAGGGGGTTTTGCATCCATGCTTGTCCCCATTTCCCTAGGTTTTGGTTAGTGATCACTAGACATTTTAGTGGTGAATCAACTATACCAAACCATCCTTGGGGTACATTAGGACTAAGCATTTCATTTGCTTGGGAAGGGGAATTTTATCCTTTGAAATCAAGATTTTATGCTTGAAAATGGTTTTTAGGGTTTTGAAAATGAGTTTTCTTTGCAAGAAAGTAAGAAAGCTTAAAAATAATGTTGATCTTTGTAGAAGATCATCCATGGAGATGGTCTTCCATGGTGATCTTCTTAGATCTAGAGCAAGAAGATGAAAGAACTACATTTTGTAGTTTGAAGATGCATGCATGGATGAGATTTAGGGTTAGGAAGAGGAGGGTTTACCAATCTTCCTTGTGTTCTTGAGTGTTTGGCTTGAGTGTATGAGTGTTTAGGGCTTTAATATGAGAGTGAGTGGATGAGTATGAGTTGGGAAAGATTGGAGAGAAAATGGTGACAATTCAAGTGAATTCTCACTGTTTTCTCTCTATATTTCGCCAGAGGTTCGGTGCAAAATGTGTTCTTCCTCCTTTATTTTTGTGACTGGAGGGCTCAATTTATAGCCCTCCTGAAAATGCAAAGGTATCCGCGCGGATGGATCCAGGCAGCGTGCACTGTTCATTAAATGCAGCTCCAGCTTTGGACAAGGGGAATATTTCTTTTCAAAATTCAAATTGACCAGCCAGATTATGTTTCCAGCATTTCTATTTGTGGTTTTATTCTTTTGTTTTTCTTTTTTAAGATTCTTTTTAAGGTTTAACCTTAAATAACAATGCCCATTTTACCCTCACTTTGTTAGAAAAGTTAGGATTGTTAGGAATTGTTAGAAATGTTATAACTTTCGTTAATTTTCTAACGAAAATTCTAACAAGCTCAAATTGGAGCACTTACAGTAATGCAAAGCAATCCCGAAGTGAATCCCATAAGGAGTAAATCCATCATATAGCAAAGTGAAGAACCCAACGTGGACCGAGGTGACTTGGCGAAGCCCCAACTTGAAGAGATTCAATGCAGCCCTGTTGCAGACAGAATTATCATGTGGCCAAGGAGGCACCCATCTTTCAAACTTTAGTCAATCAGTCATTGGACAAGACTCAGAAATGTATATGTGCAGGGGCACATCTTTCGAAAAGTAGGAATGAATCCCCATTTTGTGTAACACACTCGCTTTGGGTTTGACTCTTTTGAGAGAGTATCAGCGTAATGAGGTGTGGAAAAGTGTATGGAAGCCCCTGCTGACAGAAAGACAGTGTTTGGCTCTATTTTCCTATGATGTAAGAAAAGAAGACTTGTCGAGACATTTGAAAATTTGTCTTATTCATGATGATCACAAGGCTGCTTAAAACCCTTTATTGATGTTTGGGTTATTCAACCACTAAATTTGATATGAACAAATATTTTGATTAATCATGAGGAGAAAACAAAATGATACCAAGAATCAAATTTGGAAAGATGGAAAGAGGATTTGTGTATAGGGACGGCCCTTGATGAGGCCGGATTTTCTGAGATGTGAATGTATTTGTGACCGGACCATTTCTGGTTGCCTATGTTCCCCTCATTGTGAGGAGCTCAGGTCGCCGTAGTTCGGGCAAGTCCCGATTGAAAAGAGAAGGAATGCAAAAATTTGAGATTTTGAGGACCTTTGAGGGTTTTTTCTGAGAATTGGAGAATTGAAGCACATGTCTCCTTGGAGTGTCAATGAGAGACATGGATGCGAAGCCCCAGTAAGGCATCCACGGAAAGTGTTTGTGAAGAATAAATGAAATATGCTCACATGAAATACCAAATGAATTGGATTTGAATATGCATAATCTCTGATTGATGATCTTGAACCGAGATGGATTAGGTTCCCACTTAAGCAAGCAACGAAGCATTAATTTGATTTAGATCTCGAAGATATTAGGATGAAACTGCTATTCGGTAGGAACTGTTGCTGGGTTTCAGGGCTTCGATCGGCCATCAGGTGATTTGAAAAGTTGTTTATATCATGAACTCTTAAGATGAGAGGTCGGCTGGGCTTTTTGCTGACTAAACCTCTAAAGATGAGAGGTTGGCTTTCAAGGATGTGTTTAGGATTTCTATGACGAGGATATTGATTGCATTTTCACTGCCTCTAAAAATGAGAGGTTGTTAGTGTAAAACGCAGATGATATCCTGAATGATTTCCCAGATGATATCGTAGATGATTTCCTGTGCTGGAATTTATATAGTTGTACATTTCTTGATTATTTATTTATGTAATAATGTGCTAATATGATCTGTATAGTATATGGTGTATGTCCATAATTCAGGTTGCAATATGATTGGAGAATGAGCTAGAAACATGGGGAATTTAGAAAAGAAAGATTTATGCATAAATAACATTTTATGCATAAACCGTCCAAGACCTTCTTTGAGTTAGCAAACATTAAAAACGTGGGAAGACTTATTCAAAGGGTTTGTTGCTGATTCAAAGAGAGTACAACATGGATAAAGCTAGGGAGTACAAGGCGTTGAAGCTTGGGCTTGGTGATCAAACAACACGGTTGCTATTTTGAAGGAAAGTGGTTGCTTAAATTGAGGAACACTCCAACCACTTCTCCACTTCCTCCTCAACGTCCAAAACATCCCCAAGACTGTTATTTTGAGTAGCCTTCAAGTCATTTGAAGACTATAAATAGGTAAGGTGTGGAAACTTGAAGATATACCAATTACACACATCTTTTACACTCCTTGCACAAGAGACAAAACACATCTTTGGTTCCGTTTGCTCTTTCTCCCATACTTTGTCTTTCCACTCTCAAGTACTTTGGACTTGATTGTGTTTTGGGTAGAATAGGGTTTGTGTTTTGATCTATTCGTTTTCTACTTGTAATAGAATTAGGAAACTTTCGGCTTTGTAATCATTTATATAGTGAAGATAAAGTCTTGGCTTTTGAGCCACCCTCAAGTTATATAATTATATATCTTGAGAAATTTAACTCTTGTGTCTTTTAATTCCGCTGCAAAACTCTTTTAAAAGTTGTTTTATTTCGGAGTGTGTGTGTGCTATCCCAAGTGCTATCGTTGGTGCTGTTATCACCTTGGATATCACTTGTGATCCAGGCCGTGACAATTTCAATTGGTATCAGAGCCTATCACTTGACGATACTAAGTGTTCGGTCCTTTTTGTCATGGCTTTGAATCTTGCTAATCCATCTCTAGGAAGACTTTTTATTCTTTATGTATATGTAAAGACTCTCTTGTGTCCGTGCATCAAATTAATTGATGTTTGGGCATTAAAGTCTATTCCTAATGTTCTTCTAATAGAATTCTCATTAAGGTCAGCCCTAAATCTAACCAAGTTGGTTCTCAAACAACTAGAGTCCGTTCATATATGGGTGTACCTTAGTGACAATGAAGAAGATGGAACCAACCAATCTGAAGATCTCGCACCAAACGGCTATGCTTGTCACCGTTTGTGACTCGGATATCGAAAATGATATCTCGAGTGTTACCCTTGCGGGATAACACCTGAGATATCATCCAGCAGGTATAAAAATTTCAGTTTTCTTAATGTTGTTTGTTTTATGGTTTCAACTAACATGGATGCAGGAAGCTCACGTGAAGATGAGCAAAAGGATGAGCTTGGTAAGGATGAGCTCATTGTTGAATTGAAGAACCTCTATAAGAAATTGCTTGTAGAATGGAAGAAGGAGAACAAAAAGGTGGTGTTCTTGACCAACGAAGTTCAGAAGTTGAAAGAGGGCATGACTAAGCTAGAGGTCCAACTTACCAAGAAGGATGCAGAGCTGGACAAAGTCAAGGCCAAACTAACTTTAGCCGAGGCCACATTCAAGAAGCTCAACACGAGGTCTTCCAAGTTGGATAAAATCCTTGGTGTGAGTAAACCTCCCAAGGCAGGTATTGGTTTCCAAGAGTCTTTAAAAGCAATCACTTCTACTTTGGCTAATAAGGATGATAAAATGTGTTTTATTAAAGAACAAGTTAACAATGAACATTTTTCTCCTAATGAAACCTCAGACAAAAAGAAAGTGTGCAAGTATTGTCACACTCCTGGACATGTTAAGAAAAGCTGTCGAACTCTTTTGAAAAAACAGTCTCGTACCTCTGTGTTACCCGAGGTGTTACCCAGCACTCGAGATAACACAGAAATCTGAAGGTTAAAAATCCAAGTAAGAAGTCAGGTAAATCTAAGCCTAATCTGAGGTGTGATGTCGTTTATACTGCCTTGAAAACAAATGTGAAAGGTTCATGGTATTTTGATAGTGGTTGTTCACGCCATATGACGGGAACAAAAATGTTTTTAAAAGATTATGAACCAATTCAAAGTGGTAGTGTAACTTACGGTGGTGGTAGTAGGAGTAACATAATTGGTAAAGGAACACTTAATGTCTCTGGATTTCCTTCTTTAAAGAATGTCTTGCATGTAGATGGGCTTGTAGCTAATTTAATTAGTATTAGCCAACTTTGTGATGACAACTTAGAGGTAAAATTCAACAAAAATACTTGTGAAGTCTTTGATTGTACTAACAATTGTGTGATGACAGGAACTAGGTCTAGTAACAATTGTTATCTTGTTGAAGACAAACAGGTTTGCCGTTCGGCAAAAATTGATGACACACTTTTGTGGCATCAAAAATTGGGACATCTCCATTACAGAGATTTGGAGAAACTTTTTAGGTTTGATGCTATTAAAGGAATTCCCAAATTGATTTTTAAAGATAAATTTGTGTGTAGGGATTGTCTTAAATATAAGCAAACGTGTGTTACCCACAGTGTTGCCCAACACCAAGAGCAACACTTTGGAACAACACATTGTTTTCAACTTTTGCACATGAACTTAATGGGTCCAATTGAGGTAGATAGCCTGGGAGGTAAGAGGTATTCTTATGTCATTGTGGATGATTTTTCTAGGTTTACTTGGATCTATTTTTTAAAAGAAAAATCTGAAACTTTTGATAAGTTTAAATTCTTACATTCCAAAATCAAAAATATGTTTTGCTCACCTATTTTTCGTATAAGAACTAATCATGGAAAAGAATTTTATAATGTTTCTTTTTCTACTTTTTGTGAGAAAAAAGGAATTCACCATGAATTTTCGACCTCTAAAATGTTTCATCAAAATGGTGTGGCCGAAAAGAAAAATAGGATCTTGCTAAAAATGGCCCGTGTCATGATTTTTTCCAAAAGTATTTCGAAAAGATTTTGGACTGAAGCATTGAACACGACTTGTCACATTTCTAATAGAGTTTTTCTAAGACCTGGTATAATAATGACACCCTATGAGACTTTGAATGGGAAGAAACCTAATGTTCATTACTTCCATATTTTTGGGTGTGTTTGTTTTATATTGAATGATCGAAATCATTTAGGTAAATTTAACTCTAAGTGTGACAAGGCCATTTTTCTTGGATATTCTCAAAATTGTCTTGCTTTTCGTGTGTATAATATGAGATTGAGAATCGTTCAAGAGTATGCAAATATTTTGTTTGATGATTTGGCTAGCATTGCAGGTGAATCAGTTGTAGACACTCCTATAATTTGGGTTGAACAACTTGAAGAAGTTGCTGAAGAAAGTGTTACCTCAAATGTTGATCCTTGTGTTAAGTCTGGTGTTGGACCAAGTGTTGTCATTGATACGGCAACACTAGAGATAACACCAAAAATCTATCCAAGTGCAAAAAATGAAGATGATAAGAACTCCAATGGAGTTAATGATCCAGTGAGGAGGGATCCCCCTTTGAGAATTCAAAAGAATCATCCTATAAGCCAAGTGATCGGGGATTTGAACGACGGGATACAAACAAGACACAAGGAACCAGTAAATTACCGAGACATGGTAAAATATGTTAAGGTAAATCATTCTTGTTTTGTATCTAAACTTGAATCTAAAAGGGTTGTTAATGAATTAAAAAATGATTTTTTTGATTCAAGTTTTTAACCACGAGAGATTTTCTAGTTTGAAAAAATCTCTTGATTTTTGTTTCATTTAAAAACTCCTGGATTATTTGTTGTATATTATGTTTCATTAATTTTTCTTATTATTTAAAAAAAAAAAAAAATTGTTTGTCTGTGCTACCCCAGGTGATGCTATCACTCAGGGTAACACTTGTATATTAGTGTATTTTTTCTCTTTATTTTAAAAAAATGCTTTTATATTCTTTTAATCTGGTTAGCTTAGTTCTAACCGTGGCACATGCTGACCTTTTTGTTATGGTAGGTTATTATTTAGGTTAGCACGTCTGATATCATTCCCCTTCATATGCTTAAAGTGACAAAGTCACTAATCTTTTCTTTTTGATAAATAAAAGGCAAAGGCATTTTTTCATACTTTTCTCTCGAGCTCGGGGCACGGTATTCGCTGCAACGATGTACTCTTGCCAATGAGAATGTATGAGGTGATTTATGCTAAGTATTAGGGACATGGAGTTCGCTACTACAGTGTACCCTACTTGAAAGGCATAGATCACTTGATCTCTACACTTGAAATATAACTTGAAGCACGGAGCTCGTTACTACGATGATTTCTTGTTTAAAGAAGTGTATTGAGACGTGTCAAACAAGCAATGTACTTAAAAAGAATATAGGCATATAATGCCTAAAGTGCATGTTGAAAAATGCTCAGCTTGTTATGCCTCAAGTGTTTGAAACTGAAAAATATTTATCAAGGGGTTTTATATCATATGTGTTATCCTACGTGTTACCATCATTGCCTTAACACATTAGTGTGTGCTATATTAGTTTTTTTTTTCTTATTTTCGAAATTTTGTTGATTAAATTTTTCAAAATCTGAAAGTCTTTTTAATTATAGAGTTTACGATTTTGAAAACGTCTTCAACAAGTTTCCTTTATTTTAGGTAAACATTGTTGTGTAACTAACCCATATTTATTTTGATTTTGTGCTCATAATTTTCGGACTTAGTTACAAATATTTTGTTTACTCATTTTTTATTTTCGTTTTACTTAAAAAAAAAAAAACGAAAAATTAAAAATTTGTTTTTAATGGCCGGTTACTGTTTTGGGTTGTTGTGGTTAAATAGTGTGAGTTGTTGGTTTAAATTAGAAAAGCTAGCTTATAGGGGTCAATGAGGGTTTATAGGATTTTAGTTAGGATAGGTTTTAATCTTGTCTAATCAATTTATTTCCCTATCTAATCTCCCTATTTTCTCTCTATTCTCTCGTATCTCTCTCAACCGTCTCTCTCTCTCTATTTTACTCCCTCTTCAGCGTCTCTCTCTCGCATTCTAGGTCAAATCCCGTTTTCAACCTTTCCTAAATCTCCAACCATGGCTTCTCCATCCAAAACTTCTACTGTACCATTGGAGCAATCACCAGGTGTTGTCTCAAGTGTTACCTCCATTGGTTACCTCGATGGCTCAACCTATTCCAATGGTTGTTCCATCTTTACCACTCGTTCCTCCAACCAAGAAAATCAAAAGGAAAGTTACTTCCTCTTTCCAACCTACGGCACAACTCACCAAGAAAAGAAGTTCAAGCTAATTTCTTCCCAAACAGGGGGAGATAGTGCTAGTGCTGTGGTGGTGGTGCTGCTGCGGATATTACTTGAGGTATTTGGTATTTGGTTCGGAAAGGTATTTTTTATTTGGTTTGGAAAAATAATTTCTGTTTTGGAACAACTCGTATCTTGGTTTGTTTGTTCAGACTTTGATATTTTGGTAATTGGTATTTGTTTTTGTTTAGACTCTATGTTTTATCTTTGGGTTTAATTACTAGTAATTACTAGTTATTTGAAAAACTTGTTTTTGTGAAAACTTGTTTTTATAATTAGTATTTTCGATAAAACATAAGGTTCGGTTAGTTCCTCTAATTAAGGGGGAGTTAATCTACATGGAGATGTTATGTTTTGACTCTATGCTCTGTTTATGTTATTATGGACTGATAAATTGCAGGTTTGCAGCACATTAGGTTTGAGAAGAAATATCCAACTAAGGGGGAGATTGTTAGTGTAAAACGCAGATGATATCCTGAATGATTTCCCAGATGATATCGTAGATGATTTCCTGTGCTGGAATTTATATAGTTGTACATTTCTTGATTATTTATTTATGTAATAATGTGCTAATATGATCTGTATAGTATATGGTGTATGTCCATAATTCAGGTTGCAATATGATTGGAGAATGAGCTAAAAACATGGGGAATTTAGAAAAGAAATATTTATGCATAAATAACATTTTATGCATAAACCGTCCAAGACCTTCTTTGAGTTAGCAAACATTAAAAACGTGGGAAGACTTATTCAAAGGGTTTGTTGCTGATTCAAAGAGAGTACAACATGGATAAAACTAGGGAGTACAAGGCGTTGAAGCTTGGGCTTGGTGATCAAACAACACGGTTGCTATTTTGAAGGAAAGTGGTTGCTTAAATTGAGGAACACCCCAACCACTTCCCCACTTCCTCCTCAACGTCCAAAACATCCCCAAGGCTGTTATTTTGAGTAGCCTTCAAGTCATTTGAAGACTATAAATAGGTAAGGTGTGGAAACTTGAAGATATACCAATTACACACATCTTTTACACTCCTTGCACAAGAGACAAAACACATCTTTGGTTCCGTTTGCTCTTTCTCCCATACTTTGTCTTTCCACTCTCAAGTACTTTGGACTTGATTGTGTTTTGGGTAGAATAGGGTTTGTGTTTTGATCTATTCGTTTTCTACTTGTAATAGAATTAGGAAACTTTCGGCTTTGTAATCATTTATATAGTGAAGATAAAGTCTTGGCTTTTGAGCCACCCTCAAGTTATATAATTATATAACTTGAGAAATTTAACTCTTGTGTCTTTTAATTCCGCTGCAAAACTCTTTTAAAAGTTGTTTTATTTCGGAGTGTGTGTGTGCTATCCCAAGTGCTATCGTTGGTGCTGTTATCACCTTGGATATCACTTGTGATCCAGGCCGTGACAATTTCAGAGGTCCATTCTTGACTTTGGCCGAAGGCAAGGGTAATGGTAATGGGAGTATCCTCTAAAAATGAGAGGATGGTTTGGGGTTGCTTTTGCAGGTGATGGCTAGGGGAAATCCATGTTATCTCTTTATTTGCTTTGAGACTCCCTTTGAGTAAACAACTAGATCCTTTATTTTTTGCTTTGAGAGAATCACTAAGGAAAAGGATTTTTCTTTTCTCTCTTTTTCAGTCATCATTTTTTTTTAATTATTGAGAGAGAACTTCGGCTAGCCCCTAGGGTGGATCGCTGCATCCCGCCATTCTTGATCTTGGAGACGGTCAATTTTCTCTTGAGTTATGGGAGCCTCGAGGATAGTTCTTCCTTCTTTTGGAGATGGCCAAACGGGGTTTCAAAACATGTCGATCTTGAAATGAAGGGGTATTGTTTGGTGAGGGTGAGGTAATGGCTTTCCTATAGTGAAAGGCTTCAGCTGCAATCCTTACCGGATGATCTAAACGAAATTAAGTCTTCATTGTTGGCTTAAACTTAAATGTGAAAGATTAATGCAAATTCATTGATCAACGAAACGCTGAGTATGGTGAAAGAGATGTGAGCATATGAGATGCGAGATGGGGAATTGATAAGCCCCAATTTGAGAAGGATATCAGTTAATTTTCTTACTCCAACTAATTTAAATATTAATCATTTCAATGAATTAGTGGTTGAGCAACACAAGTGATCATATAGGATAAAACCATTTCATTTAAGTGTAATGTGGGTGTGCAAGTGATGTCTCGAGTCTAGCAAGAAGAGAAACAAAGGATTTTATTATCGAAAAGACAATAACACAGACACGACAGACTCAATATCTAAAAGGGATAATCTAGACCCTACGGAGACTGATTGACTGCACTAACTTTGGATGGGAATCCCCTTGATTCTGCTGATATCATGAAAAAGGATTGGTGACAACGCTGGGGTGAGGACCCTTCTCAATCTTCCCTTCATCCATGAGCCCTTGGATGATCCTTTTCAAAACCATGCAACCATTAGTAGTATGACCAGGGTATTGATGGTAGAGGCAAAACTTGCTTGTGTCCAGCTTAGGACTGGGATAAGCAGGGCTGAAATTTACCAGTGGCTGAACAAGCCCTCCGCTCACTAGAATTTCAAAAAATTCATCTCTAGGCATCCCCACATCATCAAAATGTTGTTTTTCTTTCTTATTCTGAACCAACTCTGGATGTGACTTGGGTATTGGCACCCTTTGCTTACTGGTAGTCACGACGGGAATGAAAGACATTTGATTCCGGAGCGGGGCATTAACAGTCAAGTACGGGGTTGGTCCTGAATACTGACCCTGTGTGGATGACGAGCTGAAATCATAAGATGAACCCATTAATGGTTGAGAAAACCCTCCTTGAGGGGGAAGTTGGTTAGCAGGAAACTGTAGAAATCCCTTCTGCTTAAACTGATTGTCCAAATAATGACATTGGCCTTGGGAACCTTGCTGAGGTTGATACTGCGACCCAAACTGATTAGGAGATCTAAAAGCATTGGGGATCAGTTGTATACCCTGAATTTTAGCTTGGCTAAGTTGAGATGATGGAGGAGGAATCCTGTCTTGTGCATTCACATTCATCCCCTTCATCCCATGCATTTGATAAGTGGGAGGAGATGTAGCATTATTGGTGGGATGAAGAGGGAGGGAAACATTTCCAGCCCCATAATCAGCGTTGTTAGCACCGATGATCTCCTCATAAGACCCATCTTCATGACGAATGAAGGCAATCCCTCAGACACGCATTGCTTCCACAAACCTAGCATGCGTTTCCTCTTCTCGAGCCCTAGCAGCTTGGGCGAGTAACTGAGCCTCACGCTCACAAACCAAGGCAGCCTCAAGGGAAGCTCGCAACTCAATCATAGACAAATCATTAAGATCCAACTGACCCGAAGCAGGGGAACCTCCAGACTGGATAGCAAACACATTCTCTGCACCAGACATCTCGGATACCGAATCAGATGAAAACTCCGCAGAAACTGTAACTGCCCCAAAGATATGAATCAAACGAGCACCGGGAATCGAAGCACGCACCCAACTTGTCGTAGCTGCAGACGTGGATAGGAGTCGATAAGGTGGTAGAGGAAAGAACCTTGAGAAGGTATGGGAGAGGGAAGGACGGGAAAGGAGATGGACTCATGCAACATCTTATTAATGTTCAAGTAGAAAGCAGTGTCTTTTAAGTCCTAGGAATGGTTGGAAAAGGATAAGCCTTTATTCACGCAATCTAAACCTCGAGGGGAACCTAGGGACACACCATTCAAAATATACCAAATGTATTGATTAGAATTTAATAATAGGCAGTAATACCTAAATAAAACCGAAGCATTTATGGGACTGACGAGCAATCCCAATTTCTGGGGAAATTTGGGCAGCATGACGGGTATTCCTGAAGAAATTCAAGGAAAAATTCGGCATGAACTCTCGTCAGTGCACGTTGACAAAGCGACATGATCTCTCGTTAGAACATGTCGTGAGAGCGACATGTCCATACGCGAAACCATGTTGCAACGGCAACATGCCCACACGTGCTAGGTTTTGGGATAGGTATGAAAGCCTTTTATAAATTTTGAAACAATTCATTTTAGTATATTTGAAAATGTTGTGTCAAAAACCAACCGTTGGGTAAGCTTGAAAAGTGTGGTTCCACCTATGATGCGCTAGGGAGAAAGGATTGATATTAGGCATTCAAGCGTAGGCGACATACATCACCGTCCGCGATGCCGTCAATCGCACCAAATGGGCTCTAGATCTAGTGACGTAGTGTGCGAATGACTAGATTCCTTTATTTGCGAAAAAGATTTTTTTATTATTATTATTTTTTTTATTTGAAAAGGGGGATAAAATGGAAAATAACACACACACACCCCACAGAGATACAATAATCAAATGATCATAAACTTTGATTAAGGGGACTGCCCACAATCACCCCTGAACTGGAAACCAAAACATGCAGAGTGGCAAATGTTGTCACGCGACACAGGACTGATGAGGCATGTTCTGTCGCGTGACAACAGAAGCCATATTTCCAGAATCTGAAAAAAAAAAAAACAGAAACAGCCCCAGCCTCCAAGCAATGCCATGGCTCAACACTAATCCTCAGCACAACAAAACAGGAAACAATGGAAGGAAAGGCAAACCACAAAGCATACAAAATACAAATATCACATATTATCACACACCATGCATACACAAATGAACAAATTGGATGTTGAAAAAGAACGAAAGCTTGACCCACTTTTGAAAACAAGTTTCAAGTCCCCAGCGGAGTCGCCACTGAATGTACGCTCGCTAAAAATTTAATGAGAGTCGCCACGCCATTTTAAAGGAAACATTGAAAACCTTTTTGAAAAGAGAAAATGGGTTCGGGGGTCAGATTACGTGTTGGGAAGAACTGAGAGTTCACCCGACACGCCTCGTAAATGAGTCTTTCTATGTTCAACATCCAAAATCATTCAAAAGTGTGTGCAAATTGTGTGAGACAAAATATGTTGATAAAATGCATATTAATGCTTTGTTTTATTGATCGAAAATGAGAGAATTACATCTTGTGAGTCATTTATACAGGAGACCACAACCTGATTACAACGCTGAGAACAGATTACAATTGAAAATGAAGTTGCTGCAGATTGGCCAGTTATGTCGCACGACTCAGAACATGGCTTGGCCAAGTCTGTCGCGTGACACAACATGCCATCTGCAGAAGCTTTTACAACAGATCGATTACAGATGAAATAAAGGAACTAGAAGATCAAATGGCACCAAAACAGATCACATAGATCACAGAATATGAGATTAACACCCAATCATTCAAGTGGGTGTGGATATGGGGGAATACACACTCCCCTGATGAACAAGTCACAATTGCATCCAAATTAACCCATAAGCATGAAATGATACGGAACAACGAGATTTAAACAGAGAGATGGCAAATGAAACTTAATAATTAGAGCAGATGGAGCCTAATTATCAAATCATGAATAGAAATTGCATGTGAATTATGTAAAAGAGCAAATAGAAGAGAGATGAGAGAGGGAGTGTAAGTGCTCCAATTTGAGCTTGTTAGAATTTTCGTTAGAAAATTAACGAAAGTTATAACATTTCTAACAAGTCCTAACAATCCTAACATTTTTAACAAAGTGAGGGTAAAATGGGCATTGTTATTTAAGGTTAAACCTCAAAAAGAATCTCAAAAAGAAAAACAAAAGAAGAAAACCATAAATAGAAATGCTGGAAACATAAACTGGCTGTTTAATTTGAATTTCAAAAAGAAATATTCCTCTTGTCCAAAGCTGGAGCTGCATTTAATGAACAGTGCACGCTGAAGGGACTTGTCCGCGCGGATGAGTTTGTCATTTCAGGAGGGCTATAAATTGAGCCCTCCAGTCACAAAAATAAAGAAAAAAAAAACACCAATTGCACCGAACCTCTGGCGAAATATAGAGAGAAAACAGTGAGAATTCTTCAAGAATTGTCACCTTTTTCTCTCCAATCTTTCCCAACTCACACTCATCCATTCACTCTCATATTCAAGCCCTAAACACTCATACACTCAAGCCAAAAACTCAAGAACACAAGGAAGATTGGTAAACCCTCCTTCTCCTTACCCTAAACTCCAACCATGCATGCATTTGCAAACTACAAAATGTAGTTCCTTCATCTTCTTGCTCTAGATCTAAGAAGATCACCATGGAAGACCATCTCCATGGATGATCTTCTACAAAGATCAACATCATTTTCAAGTTCTCTTACTTTCTTGCAAAGAAAACTCATTTTCAAAACCCTAAAAAACCATTTTCATACATCAAATCTCATTTTCAAAAGGGTAAAATCCCCCTCCCCAAGCAAATGAAATGCTTGGTCCTAATGTACCCCAAGGATGGTTTGGTATAGTTGATTCACCACTAAAATGTCTAGTGATCACTAACCAAAACCTAGGGAAATGGGGACAAGCATGGATGCAAAACCCCCTTTAAAATCATATTCTCCTTCTTGGGAAGTTGCTGTCCAGTAGCAATTTTCCCAGACCTCAGTCCATTATTTTAATTTTTGGACACAGATGAACTTGGAATTTGGTGTTGACTACAAAACACTTTTTGTAGCCAACATCCAGAGCTTTCCAGACATATTTTTACTTTATTTTTTGGGTGAGTAAAAATCCTATTTTCAAATTTTCTTTCAGAGGCTAGTTCATCAGCTTCTGGGAATCCAGATCTCATATCTGAGGTTTCCAGAAGGTTTTGACCCCTCAAATCTTCTCCAAAATGGAAAATTCCTTCGCAAAAATCTTATTTAAGGCGTCTAGAACAACTTTCATTCTCTGAGTTTATCCAGATTATGAATTTTTAAGATCCTTGAATCCCTTTCAAAATCAAAGGTCCACTGCCTTTTTCATTCTGGCAGAAATGGCTCTCAACTTCAAAAGGTCTTTTGAGTACCAAATCTCAATCCAAAAATCTTCCAAAAAATCATGGAATCAGTTTAAAGTCTTGAAAAGATATCCCTATTTTTACTTTTCTGAGTTTCAAAGTATTTTGGCCAAAACACACACACACACACACACACACAAATGATTTTTCAGCTTGGAAGACTCGTTTTACGAGGCATTCAGTGCACACTAACGTCCTTCCCGGCGTGTAACATGACCTCCGAACCTAAATCTCTGATCTCGGGCTTTTTTCAAAGTTTTGGCCCTCAAAATTAAAATGGCGTGGCGACTCCGTTTCGTTGATTTTTTCAAACAAAAATGGGAAAATTTTCGATACATCACACATCATCACAGTGGCGACTCCGCTGGGGACTAAGCTTTTTTTTAAAAAAAATGGTATTTGGTATATTGGTGGAAACCACTAAATTTCCCGTTATCGCCTCCTAACACGAGTCGGGGATAAATTGTGGTCTAACAATCCCACGTACCGGTATCACCGTTTTCAAAAAAAAAAAGCTTTTGAGGGTCAAGCTTCCGTCCCGGCTTTGAAAATCATTTTTGTGTGTGTGTTGATTTTTGCACGGTTTTCGTGTTGTTTTGGCCGCCTCGGAGAAAGTCAAAATTTTGACTGTCGGAATAATGTCCCTAACTGTCGGAATTTTCGTGCTTACGTGCTTATGTGCTCATTAAAAATTTCAAAAAAAAAAAGAAAAGGATTTTCAAAAAAAAAAGAAGAAGAAAATTCTCAAAAAAAAAAAATCATGCATCATATTTTTAAGACACATAAAAAAATTTCTATTTTACTCAGAAAAAGAATATAGACTGCTTGCACACTACGCGCACGTGACCGTACACTGCACACTACGTCCCTAACCCGGGGAAATCCTTGTCGCGGTCCGTTTGGTCTTATTACGCCTCTCGGATGAGCACAGGACTACCCAAACATCCCATGGAGCCTCGTGTCGACCATGCACTTGTCCGTGACACACTTTGTCCGAGACCCGGTTGGTTTTTAGTCTGGTGCATGTCATGCCTGTCCGTGTATAGACCTTTCCTTTCAAGCCTTTGTCGGCATACCGACTCAATATCTTTCGGGGACCCTAATCGGTCGAAGTTACGTCGGTTTTCCGCCGCGAGACTTTGACCAAGATATTGACCAAGGCGCCTTGACTTCGGCTCGACCGGCACAAATTATACAACGACTCCCAGCATTGACCTTTGAGTCATCAAGGATTAATGAATATTCCATGCCTAATTACGGCTTAAGCGACGACAAGTCAAGATCAATTGTGGACGCTTATCGGTCAAATCATGCCGACTTTTGTCGAGCCCTCGGACATGATCTTGACTTTCGACGTCAGCTTTGTCCGTAATTTACATCGAATGCTCGTTAAGACTCGATTACCCGCCAGACTTTTAGGATCGTTTTTCTTTCGGTCGGTGGGACCCGCTTGCCCTATAGGACCCTCGCCGGGGCATCCACCATGGGAGGTCGAAATACGGAGTGGAATACGAGGGGCTTATAGACGTAGTGACGGGGCCCGGCGATCCAGGATCCAGAGTAGTTTGCGAAAAAGAGGAGCAATCTTTTCCAACCGATTAGGTTAATAAAACATGTTTTAAGTAAACATGAACAAATAACTGCATGTTGCATGAGTCTAAAGCCCAAACACCTACCCTCCTTCCATTCCCAGACATCTGAACCTTCGTGTCCTTTCCCCCACAGCTCCGCACAAAGCTTGGTTTCGGGCACCAGGTCACCGTTTGATTAGTTGGGAAGAGTCAAGCGCGTCGTCAGCTTCACCTTTTGTTCCGACTCCGGGTTTCAGAATGTCTGCATCAGCCGGTAATGATGGGGATAACGTCACTCCGCCTCCGGGACCCCTCGGACGAGCAACAGTGGAATCGGTTAGCGAACGGATGAGGTTACGACAGGAAGCACGGCTAAACGGCCTTATGGAGGCTATTAAGATTCACGGTTTGGCCGCCGGCCTCAATCCCGATGGCACCTTCACCGTGGAAGAAGACGAGGATGCCAACCCCACTCTCGGTCGCCCCGATTACACCGGGATGCCACCACCCACCTCCTATGGTGCCACCACCGAGAACCCATGCTCCTCGATTTTCGGGTCGGCCCGGCTCCCAACCACGAGACCACCGGATCCATGCGGCCGACGGCACAAATCGGTGGGGGCAAAATCGGTACGGAATGTCTTCTCATGGTTGGGGCTATCTCGGAATGCCACGGCTAATCGGGATCCCGCCTCGGTTCGGAACCGATCAATCCGGACCTTCACGGCAACGGCCACGGTTCGGAATGCCGCCACGGCTTGGTTACGGGCCACGGTCGAGCCCCTCCTCGGAAGCGAGTACTAGTTCGTTGCTCCTCACACAAATCCATTCCTCATTCGGACTTCTATGGGTTACCAAGCCTCCATCCCGGTGTCATCCGAATCACCGGGACCGCAATACCCCCCAGGTTACACACCTTCACCACGGGCGGCCATGCAATTCAACAATCCGGGACGGCGGCCGCACTCAAGCCTACTTACGGGCCCCACTCTGGAAATCCAAGTTATCCGGCCACATCGGGGCTGCCCCCACCTACTTTGCCGGTTGAAAATCAACGGCAAGCCGCAAGGTTCTATCCTTTGCTCGAGCTCCTACTCATGCTCCCCAGGGTAACTCGGCCCGGGACGGGTTTTCACCTACGTCCCCGGATCGGCCGTTCCCTCCACCGATCTGCCTCCGGTGGTAGCTCCTCTCTCTAGCTCGGCCACTAGCTTGAATGCCATGGTTCCGCCACAAGACCCTCATCGGCCTGGTTCATGGAACAACACAAGGAAATGAAAGCGCGAGATCGGCGGGCGGCGCGAAGTACGCCTTCGGCCTACTGGACCCGGACTCCATTGTTCCTCTTGCCCCACAAATTCGTGATGCCTAATCTGGATCTCTTTGATGGGACCGCATGTCGAAAACCCATTTGGACACATATACCTTGGCGATGAAAGCCAAAGGATGTACCAATCGGCGGTTGGGCGACTATTTCGATCTATCCTTGAAGTCCGGTGCCTTAAAGTGGTTCTTCCGTTTGAAACACGAAGCCGGGGCTACATGGGACCAGTTACCAATGCCTTCACGAGAAAAATATAAGGCCAACTTGGAATGGGAAACAAATAGAGTTGACCTACAAACAACGGTCTGCAACGCCACGATGAGAATGTTGGGGACTTTTACAAGCGGTGGAATGCGAAACTCGGTGAAATGGCCATCCCTCCTTCCGAAGAGGAACAAGCTGGACATCTTTCGGTCATGCTTGAAACCACATCGAGAGCCTCCCTCGGTCACTTCCCATACTCGAGACTTACGGGCCATGGTTAACTCTGCGGCTAAGTTTGAAAAGGCCTACAATCGGCAGCCAGGCGCTTTGCACACCGCCTACGAGATATCGGGCTCCTCCTGCAAACACGCCTCACTCTGCCAAAGGCAAAGAAATGATTAACTATGCGGGACGGGAATGTAATAACACGACTCCTTTTGCTCCCGGAAAAACAGTAGAGCCCGGACCACGGGTCATGAATCTCGAAAACTTTGGAATGCCTCTGAATGACATCTTTAGGGGCTGGTGAAAGAAGGCTTGCTTTGCGGCCTTTGGAGAATTTCCAACCCGGAAATCCGAATGCTCCCGTGGATACTACAAAGTATTGTGCTTTTCATCAAGCTCACGGACATCGGCTGACAACCGCTTTACTACGAAAAAGGCGATCCGGGGGCTAATAGAGCAAGGAAAGTTGGAAGGCCCAGAAGGGCCTAACACGATCAAAAATCACGCCAAGGAACCATAATCGAGGTGAATATGATTGAATGCGGAGAATCTTCGCATGCCCGGGAAGATCTTGATGAAGGTCCCCAAATACCGTGGCCAACCTCGTCGAGGATCCTGAATTCGGATTCCCCTCGGCCTTGAGGATATTGAGCGAATCAACCCATCTTGGTCTCATGTCGGAGACTCCTTGCAAGAATACGAGGCCCGCTATTTCTCGGATAAAGGGAAAACCGATACCGAAGAAGCTGGGGTACATTCCGCTCAGAACATGAAAGAACCATTTACGCAAGATGGTTAGAACAATCGAGAAGAATCGAACAAGAAAGCTTCGGCGGGCGCTGTCTTGGGGCTTATCGGCAAAGAGGCCGAAGAGCATGCGGAGCTAGTACACTTCTGCAAATTGGCTTTGGGAGAGCCCGAATATGATCCAGAGAACAGTGAAGAATCGGAAGAGGAGGATTCCTTCTATATCCTACACAGTGTTAAATACGTGCCACCCCCTCTCACTCTTCCCCCGCAATTTACGGGAGGAGAAGGCGAGTCACAATTGCCACTTTCGGGAATGGGAACATATGACAATTTTGCGGTGCACGCACCCATATTCCCCAACGGGTTTGATCGGCGTTCCCTCTCGGCCGAAATCCCGGTAGTATGGGAAGAAGATTAGATGACGGCGATGATGATGATGATGACGAGTGAAGAGTCAGCGAGGCCCCGATCCGGAAACAATGCAGGAACAATCATGCCGAGAAATGAGCCCATGGGAGCCGAGGCACAATGGTTGGTTATCGGCAAGCGGCAGCGAAGAAACTTCGGAAGACGAATATGAGACCGAGGACATGAAGGCCATGAAGTTTCATGGATGCGAGCACGTGGATGTCTTAGAATTCAACACGCCTACCATTCTTTGGGGAAAGGGTTTCGGGTGTCCGATCCGGGCGATAGTCGAAGATCGATCGAAAGAGGAAAATTAACTCCCATCCGCCCAAATGAGAAAATAACCGTGGTTAGATCAAATCCACCCGAACAAAGTAACACTCCTTGTCGGGGTTACCCAAGAAGAGGTCACCTTCCCCGAATGTATGTCGGCTTTCGGAGAAGTCCTAGAAAGCGGCATGATACCGGATGCGCCTCCCACACGAGAACGCTATAATCATCTCCAACTCACGAGTATTACGAAGGGAATCGGAATGGCTGCACTATACCGGGGATGAGATCGAAAAGCCGCCGAGTCCCGACAATAGCGACTCTTGTTGCATGATAACTATGAATAAGGCCGGCCATGAGAGTGAATCGGAGGACGCCCTAACTCTGTGGGCCATCCGAGGGGCAACAACACAACCCCAAACCCAAAAGCCTGTGACTTGGGAAGCAGTTATAAGGGCCGCCCGGGAAGGAGCAGTGCGGCTCGGCCCCTCACTGTCGCTGGACTCCGTCGAACCCGGTGGCCAATAGCCAAAAGGGCTCCCCGTTGACCTTAGCGGCATTGAAGAAATCCGGTCAAGAGACGGCGATGAGGAAGTTAATCTGTTGACCCGATGCAGGCGGATCTTCCAAGGAAATCCCAAGGCGAGATAAGAAGGCCACGAGATCAAGCACCGAAAGAAGATCGCCGCCCCTATGCTAAGGCAGTGAAACTCCGGATCCCGAAAAAGAGGATCCCGTGCTCACCCGGTTGAAGCAAACACAGGCCAACATTTCCCTACGGTCTCTACTCACTTCGTCCTATCCCCATGGCGAAAGGCTGGAAGAAAGCACAGCTCGCACTCTCGTGCCTATTGATGCTACTCCCGATGACGTGGTACGGCTGATTGGAAACATCCATTACGGGAACATAATCACTTTCATAGATCTCGCCCTCCCTCAATTTGGGGCTGATCATAACGAGCCTCTCTTCATCACGATCCAATTGGATGAACGACGCCTCCCTCGGGTCTGGTTGATAATGGGTCCGGAATGAATATTCTTCCGGCAAAGATCATGAGCTTGCTTGATATCAAGACTACGGACTTGAAGCCTTCCTCCCTCACGATCAAGCTTACGACTCAACATCCCGGCGGTCCTCGGAGTCGCCACGTTAGACCTCTGGTTCGGACGAAATTGATACTGTGGAATTCCGGGTTATCGACATCCCGATTACTTTCAATGCCTGTTGGGAAGACCTTGGCTGCACCAGTCAAAGGGTCGCCTCAAGCCTCCACCGGTGTGTGAAATTCATCTCAAATGGGGACACGACAACCATTTATGGGGATTTAGTCACTTTAGAGGGCACAAATACAGGCGGAATACCTTTTCTAGAAATCAAACATGATGAGGAAGGTCTCATGCTAACAGGCTTCACGGTCGAGCCTCCCAAAGCCCAAGTGTGCAACGTAGATCTGACGATCACTCGGGATAAAATCCCACCGGTCTTGAAAATGATGAGAAAAATGAGCTATCTACCTGGCCTCGGTGCAGGGAAACACCAACAAGGAACTCACAAACTCATCGAGGTGAAAGGACAGAATACTCGCCACGGCACAGGATATGAGGCCTCCTCGGTGGACACTGCAAAAGGAAAAAGATTTGAAGGCTGCCACGGGAAGGGTCCCGATCGACGACCCTAAATCTCTCCCCTTCGGTCCTAATTTAGTGACTACTTTGTAAAGGGTCCCACACAACCAGGAAACATCACGAGCCCGCTCCTACGGAAGGATGGCTAAAGCTACTGAGGATAGCCTCAACAAGTTTAGAGGAACCAGAGGCTAACCCGGTCCGTAGAATGTTCCTGGACCTACCCAAGATACACAGGGCTACCACTGCCATGAAGAGTGAGTATACCTTCGGGCGTGCACGACACAGTGGAGCAGTTCGAGAAGCTCACAACCACTATTCCTCTTGCCCGGGAAGACCCGAAACCCGAATTCGAATTGACAGGTGCCAAAAGCTAAGGCCACGGAATTTCCCTCGAGATGATTGGGATGGTGCAGTTATGCGGCAATTGTTCGAAGAAGAGATACGGGTGCCGGATCGATTGATCTCGGCTCGGTCAAGAGATGATAGCGGCAATTGAGAAAGGAAAACAAAAACGGCCACAGTTCCCGAGTCATGAGGCCACCCAGCCGGCGATGCGCTAAAGAATTGGGAAAACCTCTCGGGCCGTCCGCGACCAAGGAGGAAATGATCACCAAGCTTGGATTGGTCCCCGTCCCTTTGTGTCAATCTAGGACAAGTCCTCCCGAGTCTCTTTGTTAAGATCGGAGTCTCTAGGGTCGTCAGATGGCCTTACGCTGAAGACTACGAGTGCATAGCAAGCTGCTTGTATTCCCTTTCGTTTTCAATGAAATGACGAACCTTTACGAGTATCCCTTGATTGCCACTTTAACTAATGACGAATTAAAAAAAACATTTAATAATAATTCATTAGATAAAGAAGCGAGACACATTAAACGAAAAAAATCAAACAACAAAAAAAAATCTTTAAAGCGGGTTGTCAGGAAGAGGAAAATCGAGCCCAAGGCTGAGGAGATTTTGACAAGTGTGAATTTGGGAGCTGCGGAAGAGCCTAAAGAGACGCGAGATTGGTGATTTCTTCGAAGGAATCGGAAAGGATGCTCTGCAAAGTCCTACAAAATCCTCAATTCAAGGAAAGTTGCCCTCTTCATCAAAGAAAACATCATGTGCGAGATATGGGTTGCCGGCGAAATCATCTCGGATAATGGATCCCACTTCGAAGGGAATGTGAAAAAGCTGCGGCGGAATTCCGAATAACCCGTCACAAGTCATCTCCCTACGGGCCCCAAACCAACGGAGCCGTCGAGGCGACAAACAAGACTCGGAAAATATCATCCGGAAAATGGTGTCCAAGGCGGAGAGTGGCCCGGAAGTTACACTGGCACTCTGGGGCTCTGAGAACATCGGTCGGAACGGCAAGCGGGAAACACCTTTTGCCCTCACATACGGAATGGAAGCCGTACTCCCAATCGAGCTGGAAATATCCTCGCTCAGGTATCTTGTTGGAAAGCCGGATCAACGAGGTCGAATGGCTCCCGAGTCGCCATGATGAAGCGGCCCTACTAGACGAACGCCGGCGAAGGCCATGGAACACATCCGGGCCTACCAAGGAAGAATGGCTAGAGCCTTCGACAAGAAAGTAAAGCATCGGGAGATCCGACAAGGTGATCTCGTTTTGAAAGAAAAGCCCCGGTCAGTATCAACCCCCTCGGCAAATGGGAGCCTGTATGGGTCGGGCCATATGTCGTCCGAATATTTTCTCAGGAGGAGCCATGCAACTTGCGGACCTCGACGGGAATCCCTTTGTACACCCGGTGAATGGTGACAAGGCTGCGAAGATACTACGCGTAAAAAAAAAAAAAAAAAAAAAAAAAAAAAAAAGAGTGCTAAAAGAGTAATACCCAACTAGGTTGAAAAACCCGAGAAGGGCGGCCTAGGTAAAAAACGAGGGTTGCACCAAAAAAAAAAAAAAAAACAAAAAAAAAACAAAAAAAAACAACAAAAAAATCGGGTTGAACTACGAAGACTGGCTCCTCAAAATGAGGAACGTAGGCGGCGGAAACGGTTCGGTCTAAAGCACAAATAAAAGCCATACTTTGGCATCAATACAATTGATCGAGACCATGAAAGCGTCTCGAAAAACTCTAAAGCAATTCAAATATTCATTACAAGTTAAAAGCTCTTTGATGAGTCTAAGCCCGATTCATTCCTACAACTGGCAACCTGCTAAAAGAAAACTAAGATACATAATCAAATTAATGTGTATGCCATGACAAGAAAGGGATACTCGGAAACCTCGAGTCAGCTCCAAGCCACTCGTCTTGGCCTCTCCCCTCTTCTTCCCCCTTCGAGTCTTCTTTTCGAGCAGGAAAAATGTCGGTGTTCCTCCTACCAAGCTCTGGTATAGGGACAGGGTCTATCAAACCGGCCTCTGTCGGGGCCTTAGTAGCCACTAGCGTCATCCCTCATCTCCCTGTAACCTAGCCGGTAGCATAGGAGCCCTCCTCTCCTGTCTCTTGACGTAAGCCTCATAATCGGTCACAGCGTCTCCACTCCTGTCATGAGGGTTGGCCCTCGCCTCGGCCCTCCTCCTCTCGAAACATGATCAGTCCTCCGCACCCACAATGGCCTCACGCCGTCTCAAAATAGCCACACTGAGTCTCTCCCGGATGCCTCTCGTACCAATCCAGTACCAAGTGGTCAGAACACCGGTCTCGGACGCACTGAGGATAACCCGAGGAGGAAAGGCATCATACCTCCACGCTCGGGAAAGAAATGGAAACAACGAGGGATCATCCATGGAAGCAGGAGCCACCACCTGGTGGCTATATCATCAAAATCCCCAAAGGAACCTGCTCCAGCCAAACTGTCTCGGAACCAAGGACGGAATATAGAAGCCGGGTGAGAAAGCCCAGGAAGCATGACCACATGGGACCCGTCTGAAGCACTCTGCGAGTCTCCACCGCCAACAAGGCACCGACCATCGATGTCTTCTGTCTGGAGACCAGCCATCCAACGCTCCCATGAGCCCTGATCATCAAAATCCATGCAACCCCCTCCTGGAAAATGTCCAAGGCTTGATCATATCGAGAGGTTTCCCGAAGAACCCCAAACGCTCCATCGGCCCACAGGGTCAAGAGAAACGGGCTGCCCCGTGCATATACCGTCTTCCGTAGCCAGCCTATCGAGAGCATGAAAAGTCTCCCCCAGGAATCAAAGGAACGACATCTCTGCCGGGCGGACGGTGAACGACAACATCTAGCGAGACCGATGGCAAATCCCAAAGGAATAGACCATGAGCAGGGTGCCAAACACACAAAGTGCAAAGGCATCCCAATAGGCATCATCCAAGCCTAGGCCCCTAAATCTGTCGGGAAGACCGGAAATATCGAAATGATCGGGACCGCGGATCATACCTTGCGCTTCCTCCGGGGAAAGATGAAGGAGGACGCACAATCTGTCAACAAAAGAAGCCCCTCCGGGCAAAGGAACCGCTATCTCTTCCACCTCCAGGACCTCCAAGCAAGGCCCGAAATTCTTCGACAGTCGGAACAATCTCGTTGAAAGAAAGGCAAAAGACATGCCTTCTAGTGTCCCAAAATGATGAAGAAGCTCTCAAGAGGTCGTAGTCCGGAACCAATTCCTTGAGAGACCATAAGCACCTCACCTTGTACCTTTCTTCAAAGAAGGACCTCCTCTCATGCATAATCTCCCGGGACCAATCCTTGAACTTGTTGAAGAATGACATTTGGGATTCTTGGGGCAATTTTGATGGAGCTTTTCTAAAGTTTTCCATGGTTTTTCTCTCTTTCTCCCCGAAAATGGCTGTTTGGACTGGAGGTTGAAGAGGATATTTGAATTTGAAATAAAGCAAGACCAGGTCTGAACCAAAATTAAAGGACAATGTCAGAAGCTGCCCCTATCCGCGCGGACATGATTGTCACAGCCAGAAAAAAGTCTGCAACAGTCCAAGCTGCTACATCAAAAGAGGAATATTCCGTCCCGGTTGCTCGAAACCTGTGCAAAAAAAAATCTCCCCAAACCAGTCCATATACCAAACACCCTTGCAAAAAAAAAAAAAACCAAGGCTCATGCAACACTGCATTCATACTGCATTGCATTCATAAAATAAAATCCTAAATTATTACATTCCAAAAAAAAAAAAGAGTGTGCAAAAAAAAAAACAAACAAACATCAATAAAATCCTAAATTATTACATTCCAAAAAAAAAAATGTGCATAAGCTGTACAAATCTCAATCTCAATCTCAAATCTCAAAAAAAAAAAAAAATCAATCGGAGTCTCTAGCGCCCGATGTCTGCCCCCGGCCCCTCTTGCGACTCGGGCCCGCCTCCTCAGGAGCCCTGAAAATCTCGGGCTCAGAATCGTCCTCGTCTCCAGAAAGAGGCTCGTCAGGACCAACCGGCACGCTCTGATAGGGCAAGCCGAGATCTGCGAAAAAATCGTATCCGAAGGTGAAGGCGTCGGACTCCTGGACGTACGAAGACGACCCACCATGCTGCCAGACGTGTCCCTGCCCGTGTGGATCCCCGAGAATGACGTGATCCGAAGGCAGCACCGCGCGGGGATCAAGGAGAGGAGACAGAGGAGTCTCTGAAGAAGTCTCTGAGCGAATAGGGGAAGCCTCCCGTCTGACAGGCGCCGGCCGTGGTCGCCTCGCTCTAGCCTGAGGAGCCCCGCAAGCGACCATCCTCCTGATGAATCTCTTGGCTCCGGTCACTTGCTTCGTCAGCTTCTCGACGACCACCTCCGAAAACTGCACAAAAGCAAAAGCGTCAGAAACAGTTGAAGCGAAAAAAAAAATGATGACAGGAAAGAAAAGAGAAGACAAAAGCAAAGAAAAAAAAGAAGGGGAAAAGGTGAGGCCATACCTTCATACCCGGACGAGGCCGGAAAGCTCGTGGAAGCCGCTCGGGCTGAGGGATCTGCACCCTCAATCGGACCCCATCCTGGATATAGGAAAAATCCGTCCGAGGGTACCGCGGGATCCCAAGCCCCTCTCTATCCAGGACCTGAGGCATCCTCAGCCTCCTCAAGACGAATTTCGCATATGGCTCAATCGCCACGAAATCCGAGAAGTGCTGGCCGGCTCGGTAATCATCCCAGTCACGGACCGATCGCTCGGAGTGCATCATATCGGCGGGAGGCTCCACCGGTGTCCTCAAGGCGAATTCACGCCATCTTTGGCGCGTCACCCTCTCTCCCGGATAATATGCGTCGCAAGTCGGACCTCTCGGAATCCTCCATTGCCGCAAAGTCCAAATCTCGGCGCCCTTCAGTGCGCCACCTCGAAGCGATCCCGGGGGAAAAATATCATCCCCTCATCTGTCTCGGCCTCCGTCAAAGGAAGGCAATCCGCGTGCACTGAGAGTCGTACGCCCCCTGGAGCTTATCTTCTCCCGGGCATGCTTGGACCAAGGCTGCATGGCCGGATACGCCCGACGTACTCCGCCATTTGCCGCCACATCGTGACGTGGAAAAACTCCAACGCCCATACTGCGAAAGGTAAAAATCCAATCAATCCGGTGCAAAAGAAAAGTGCGTGCTCAAAGAGAAGGAGGAAAGCAAAAGAGAGCTTATACCTCCGGGGCAAACTCAAAGCGGTACAAGGAGCTCACGGCCTTTGTACCTATCAAGAGCAAAGTAAAGCTCTGCCCGGCCCGGCCTCTCCCCACGAGACATCTCCAGGCCGTCTCCATGTCCTCCAAGGATCTCGGCAAAGGCAAAGGCTGCCGTCCCCTCGGCATGTCCAAAGAGGGTGCTCGAGAAAGCAAACCACAAGAAGGCCACTAGCGATGCGCTCGGCGCCTATCCTCTCCTCCCCGGCCTCGTAGCTCACTATGGTCTCCACAATCTTACCGTAGACCACGGCATACTCCATCCCCATCCCCTTTTTGGGAATAGGGAAAATCCCGAGAAGAGCACAGTAGATCCGCATCGGCCTGTAGCCATCCCGCCACTCAATCTTTGCGTCCATTAAAGGACGGGCCCGTAATCGCGGCGTAATCGGAGGGCGTAGCAAGTAGCCTCGCCCCGGAAGAAGTGAAAGGTGTGGGTCGCGTCCCACCAATCTTTGCGCCGAGCAAACATCAAGCCCTTGCTCTTAGGGAACTTGACCAGTCCCCTCAAGCACTCGACGAACTCCCAAAGCCCCGTCTCGACAACAATCTGTCTCGGACTCGGCAAAGCTCCTCGGCCCGCATCCGGAAGCCGATCCCACAGGTCAACTACGGACTCCACTGATCCTCGAGTCTTCATTTTGTTCAGCTGCTCCGTAACGTAGTTGTTTCCACCCTGCAATAAACAAAAAAAAGAGAAAATGTCAAAAAAAAATTGCATTTGCACAAAAAAAAAGCATACACATGCATTAAAAAAAAAAAAATCTCGACAGCATAACGGCATGCAACAGACACAGCCCAATTTTTCTCGCATAAAAGAAAACAGTTTTCGGCAAGTCCCATTCATTCATACATCCATACAAAGAGTCGACGGAAATAAAACTCCGTCCCATTTTCAAAAAAATGCATACATGCATATCATCCATCTTACATGCAACGGGAGGAAAAATCCGTCCCACTTTTCAAAAAAAAAAAATCCTAAACATACATACGTCTCATGTTGGCAAAAAGCCCATTCTTTCAAAAACAAAATGCATGCATTGCATCATCACAATTCACAATATTTCAAAAAAAAAAAATGTGGCAAAAATGCCAATTCTTTTCCCAAGCAAAATGCACATTTTGGGATACCCACAAATTCATTGCAACATGCATATCATCAAGATCAATATTCAATTTTCAAAAAAAAAAAAATCATCATCATTCACAATTTTCGGATAAAAAAAATAATAATGGCAAAAATGCCAATTCTTTTCTCAAGCAAAATGCACATTTTGAGTTACCCATATACTCATGCAAAGCATCGAAACCAAAATTCAAGGCCAAGAACATGGTCATTTTCGAAATTTTTCAAAAAAAAAAAAAAAATTTCAAAATTCAATTTCAATCAAGAAATCGACAAGAGGATCAAAAAGATTCGAAGTATACCGTTCGGAGATGCGGATCCGAAGCCCAATGTTGCCAAGCATCGGGGTAGGGCTCCTCCGCAATCGATTGCGAAAGATTGTAATGCCTCCTCATCCGGACGAGCTCCAATCGTCTCTCCGCCACCGGGCCACATCCTTGGCCTTGAAAAGCGCCTTCCCCGTGTTCCATCGCTCAAAAAATCGAAGAAATCGAAAGATTTTCGAAGCTTTTTGGCCTTCAATGGAGGTTCTCCTCGGTTCTCTCTCTCTCTCCCTCGTAAGTGCAGAAAAAATTGAAAAGGCGAGGAAGAAGAAGAAAGGGCGTTGGCCCTCTTTAATACCCACGATTTTCAAGGTCTCTCCGCGCGGATAGGGTTGTCGTGGTCAAAATGACCCTTTTGCCCCTTAAAATTCCGGGACTGCAATTCGGTCCCGACTTGACAGAGTTAACCAAAGTTAACCAAAGTCGGCCCCTTGTCAAGAAAATCATCCGGCGGTAAAAACGTAAGGCCGAGTGCCCGAGAAAGATAACGAGATCCCGTATCTTTCATCAAAATCATTCCGGCGGTCGAACGTAAGACCGATTTCCTCGAGAAAGATAACGAGATCCCGTATCTTTCATCAAAATCTTCCCCGTGAGTCAAACGTAAGACCGAGTACCCGAGAAAGATAACGGATCCCGTATCTTTCATCAAAATCTCCCGGCGGTCAAACGTAAGACCGAGTACCACGAGAAAGATAACGGATCCCGTATCTTTCATCAAAATCTTCCGGCGGTCAAACGTAAGACCGAGTACCCGAGAAAGATAACGGATCCCGTATCTTTCATCAAAATCTTCCGGGTCAAACGTAAGACCGAGTACCCAGAAAGATAACGGATCTCGTATCTTTCATCAAAATCTTCCGGCGAGTCAAACGTAAGACCGATTTCCTCAAGAAAGATAACGAGATCTCGTATCTTTCATCAAAATCATCCAGCGGCAGTCAAACGTAAGACCGATTTCCTCGAGAAAGATAACGAGATCCCGTATCTTTCATCAAAATCTTCCCCGGCAGTCAAACGTAAGACCGAGTGCCCCGAGAAAGATAACGAGATCCCGTATCTTTCATCAAAATCATTCCCCGGCAGTCAAACGTAAGACCGATTTCCTCGAGAAAGATAACGAGATCCCGTATCTTTCATCAAAATCTTCCCCGACAGTCAAACGTAAGACCGATTTCCTCGAGAAAGATAACGAGATCCCGTATCTTTCATCAAAATCATTCCCCGGCAGTCAAACGTAAGACCAATTTCCTCGAGAAAGATACCGAGATCCCGTATCTTTCATCAAAATCTTTCCCGGCAGTCAAACGTAAGACCGATTTCCTCGAGAAAGATAACGAGATCCCGTATCTTTCATCAAAATCTTCCCCGGCAGTCAAACGTAAGACCAATTTCCCAGACGAATACGTCTGATTTTCCCAGCAAAGGCTAACAAAATCCCCAGCAAAGTTAACGGAATCCCAAAAGCCAACGCAATCTCGAGTAGATTTCGAACTACGAAAGGGCTTGATTCCCACTAGGGATACGTAGGTAGCCTGTCATTAGGTCCAGCCCCTCGACCAAAACGGTCACCCTCTCCTTCGGCAGCAGACAAAGTCCACCGAAAGGGTATTTCACATCAAGGTTCAAGGCACCTAAAAAGCCATCATCATCCAGGTTTGAGGCACCTAAAACGCCATCATCAAGGTCCGAGGCACCTAAAACGCCATCATCAAGGTTCGAGGCACCTAAAACGCCATCTCCAAGGTTCGAGGCACCTAAAACGCCATCATCAAGGTTCGAGGCACCTAAGACGCTATCACTAGGAAAGCGATAAATCGCAATCATCCCTAGCAGAGACCGAAAATGGTCATTCCTATCCCCAGCCGAGCGGATAACCATCAGACCGAAAATGGTCATCTCTTATCCCAGCGAGTTTCTCTCCGACAGAACCGACGAGAACTCGCTCATCGGGTTCGAGGCACCTAAAACGCCATCATCTCCGGGGTCAAAGACCCGAACTATGGCAGCTTGATTCCCATTCGGGATACGTAGATAGCCTAT
This sequence comes from Adenophora triphylla var. japonica, assembly GCA_022495995.1. Classification (NCBI taxonomy): domain Eukaryota; kingdom Viridiplantae; phylum Streptophyta; class Magnoliopsida; order Asterales; family Campanulaceae; genus Adenophora; species Adenophora triphylla. The sequence goes on from JAFEMH010001374.1 coordinate 282,219, forward strand.
CGCTAGGTTCGGCCACCCGATCACTCGATCATCTGCCAAATATGGAGCCTTACTCTTATCGACGACCCCGCTTCCTTCGAAAGCGCCGTCGCCGAGGGGCTACTGTAAGTGCTCCAATTTGAGCTTGTTAGAATTTTTGTTAGAAAATTAACGAAAGTTATAACATTTCTAACAAGTCCTAACAATCCTAACATTTTTAACAAAGTGAGGGTAAAATGGGCATTGTTATTTAAGGTTAAACCTCAAAAAGAATCTCAAAAAGGAAAACAAAAGAAGAAAACCATAAATAGAAATGCTGGAAACATAAAGCGGTTTAATTTGAATTTCAAAAAGAAATATTCCTCTTGTCCAAAGTGGAGTGCATTTAATGAACGATTACTTATTTGAAGGGACTTGTCCGCGCGGATGAGTTTGTCATTTCGGGAGGGCTATAAATTGAGCCCTCCAGTCACAAAAATAAAGAAAAAAACACCAATTGCACGAACCTCTGGCGAAATATAGAGAGAAAACGGTGAGAATTCTTCAAGAATTGTCACCTTTTTCTCTCAATCTTTCCCAACTCACACTCATCCATTCACTCTCATATTCAAGCCCTAAACACTCATACACTCAAGCCAAAAACTCAAGAACACAAGGAAGATTGGTAAACCCTCCTTCTCCTTACCCTAAACTCCAACCATGCATGCATTTGCAAACTACAAAATGTAGTTCCTTCATCTTCTTGCTCTAGATCTAAGAAGATCACCATGGAAGACCATCTCCATGGATGATCTTCTACAAAGATCAACATCATTTTCAAGTTCTCTTACTTTCTTGCAAAGAAAACTCATTTTCAAAACCCTAAAAAACCATTTTCATACATCAAATCTCATTTTCAAAAGGGTAAAATCCCCCTCCCCAAGCAAATGAAATGCTTGGTCCTAATGTACCCCAAGGATGGTTTGGTATAGTTGATTCACCACTAAAATGTCTAGTGATCACTAACCAAAACCTAGGGAAATGGGGACAAGCATGGATGCAAAACCCCCTTTAAAATCATATTCTCCTTCTTGGGAAGTTGCTGTCCAGTAGCAATTTTCCCAGACCTCAGTCCATTATTTTAATTTTTGGACACAGATGAACTTGGAATTTGGTGTTGACTACAAAACACTTTTTGTATCCAACATCCAGAGCTTTCCAGACATATTTTTACTTTATTTTTTGGGTGAGTAAAACTCCTCTTTTCAAATTTTCTTTCAGAGGCTAGTTCATCAGCTTCTGGGAATCCAGATCTCATATCTGAGGTTTCCAGAAGGTTTTGACCCCTCAAATCTTCTCCAAAATGTAAAACTTTCATTCTCTGAGTTTATCCAGATTATGAAGTTTTAAGATCCTTGAATCCCTTTCAAAATCAAAGGTCCACTGCCTTTTTCATTCTGGCAGAAATGGCTCTCAACTTCAAAAGGTCTTTTGAGTACCAAATCTCAATCCAAAAATCTTCCAAAAAATCATGGAATCAGTTTAAAGTCTTGAAAAGATATCCCTATTTTTACTTTTCTGAGTTTCAAAGTATTTTGGCCAAAACACACACACACACACACAAATGATTTTTCAGCTTGGAAGACTCGTTTTACGAGGCATTCCGGGTGCACACTAACGTCCTTCCCGGCGTGTAACATGACCTCCGAACCTAAATCTCTGATCTCGGGCTTTTTTCAAAGTTTTGGCCCTCAAAATTAAAATGGCGTGGCGACTCCGTTTCGTTGATTTTTTCAAACAAAAATGGGAAAATTTTCGATACATCACACATCATCACAGGGAGTTCGTTACCCTTGTAGATCCTCAATCTCTACACCAAGTTAGGTGTAGGGACCTTCAGCTCAGCTGCAGAAAGTGGATTAGAATCCTCAGATTAAGAGTAGCTTTGGATCTTCAATGTGTATGAAGTGTATGAGGGTAAGTGGGTGAATTGTGTATGAGAGAGAGAATGATTTGAGGGAATCGGTGTGTGTTTGAGGAGAAAGACGAGCTTCTGGAGAGATTTTGGCAGAGTGACCTTAGGGAGGCTGGAAGGGATCCAGAAATGAGAGGGGGAGGGTCTTATTTATAACCTGCTGGTGAGTGGCTAGTTGCGTCGCACGACCTAACGCCGTGACTTTTCGTGGCTCGTTGTGTCGCACGACGAGACGAGCCAATAACCGTTTCTGGCACCAACAACCTGTTCTGGAACATTCCGGGATAATTCCTCCTAGGTCCAAAATGAATAATTCTCTATAGGTCCTTTTGCATGGAGAAAAGACATAAAAGTACTTCCTTCGCAAGAAACTTATAAAAAGTTCTCGGGAGTCTCGGAATGGACCGAAAATTTACCAAAACGCCCCCTAGTGTACTTTTATTGTGTAAAAGAAACTTTCGTTGGGTCGCGAGTTGGATTGGGGTACTCACAGCTATACTAGGTGTAACTGCACAGGCCGCATTGGGAATAGTTGCTTCCGTTCCCCATCAGAGAATCAAATTTAATACTTCGGGCGGAGTTGCTACAATAAAGAACCAGCCCAAGAGGTTCCTCTGGATGTTGGAGGAAAAAAGAAAGGCATAAAAAGGCCAGACTTCCTGCCCGCAGAAAAAGGGTGAGGACAAACAAAGCAAGGGCAAAGCCAAAGAAATTATTCCAGCGCCCGAGCTGATTGGCATGCTTTCTTTCCATTCCACAAAAGTGGAGCTCAAAAAGAGCTGAAGGGCGAGGAAGTTGGCTCCCATTAAAGGAGGATATATTGATCGTGGAATTCTGGGAGAGATAGACCGAGAGGTTATATACTCCATGGCCGTACTCCCAGAAGCAAAAGCCAACCCCCTAGCCATTGTGATAGACTCCCTCCATAATCTTGAAATCAGCGACCTCAGGCCTAACGATGAGCTCGAGGAAGTGGTAATCAATTTACACTACCCCGAGCAAACAGTTAAGGTCGACCTAGAAATTCACCCGGAGGAGAGGAGGATCTTGATAGAATTCCTCCGAAAAAACTGTGATGTGTTCGCATGGAGGGTGGAGGACATGCAGGGAATTAGCGAGGACGTGATCCTCCATAAAATAAACGATGACCCCACCTTCAAGCGAATCCACCAAAAATCGAGGTATTTCTCTCCGGACAAAGAAATAGCGATCAAGGAAGAGGTTGAGAAGCTGCTTAAAGCGGGGATAATAAAAGAAATATCTTATCCCAAGTGGCTGGCAAACGTAGTCATGGTCAAAAAGGCCAATGACAAATGGAGGATGTGCGTTGATTTCACTGATCTCAACAAAGCATGCCCCAAAGATTGCTTCCCTCTTCCTCGCATTAACCGGTTTGTAGATTCGATAGCCGGACACAGAGTTCTCAGCTTTATTGATGCATATTCCGGCTATCACCAAATCAAAATGGCTCTCGAAGACGTCTCCTCAGTAGCTTCATCGCTGCGGGCAAGACGTACTGCTACACAATGATGTCGTTTGGGCTAAAAAATGCAGAAGCCACCTACCAACGGATGGTTAATATTGTCTTTAAAGACCAATTGGGCAGAAATCTGGAGGCCTATATTGATGACATGGTCATAAAGACAAGAGAAAACTCTCACGAGCTCGACGTGGAGGAAACTTTCTCTAACTTGTGCCGCAACAACATGAAATTAAACCCCCCGAAATGTGCATTTGGGGTCAAAGCGGGCATGTTTCTAGAATTCATGGTCAATCAGCGAGGAATTGAAGCTAATCTTGAAAAAATCCAAGCGTTGTTGGACATGAAGCCTCCTACCTGCGTAAAAGATGTGCAAAAGCTAAATGGGCGCATCACCGCATTAGGCCGCTTTATCTCGCGGTCTGCAGAGAGATGCCTCCCCTTCTTCAAAACTCTTAAAGGGGGGAAGAAAGCTGACGAATTCGCGAGGAGCGAAGACTGCGGTCAAGCTTTTGAAGAGTTGAAGAGATACCTCGGGCAGCCCCCTCTACTCAGTAGCCCGGTGCCCGGGGAAGAGCTTTTTCTATTTTTGACAGTCACTGATCTGGCAGTGGCCGTTGTTCTTGTAAGGGAGGAAAATAACTCCCCAAAACCAGTTTATTATGTATCTAAGGCACTGTCCGCCGTAGAAGGGCGTTATCTTAATATAGAAAAATTAGCTTACGCCTTGCTTGTATATGCTCGAAAATTAAGAGCTTACTTTTCTGCACACCCTATAAATGTACTCACTGAGGCCCCTCTTAGAAAGGTTTTACATAAACCAGAGTCCTCGGAGAGAATGCTAGCTTGGTCTATAGAGCTCACTGAGTTCCAGATCACCTACTCCCTGAGAAGGGCAATCAAAGCACAAGCCTTAGCTGATTTAGTGGCAGAAATGTCATTCAAGCTAGCGAACAGCGACCTGGGAAAGAGAAAGCGAACAGAGTCACAAGAAGCCCAAGAGAGCTCAGAAGCAGAAATTATACAGCCCAAAGAGCGTCCAGAAGAAGTTTGGACTTTATTCGTGGACGGATCTGCGAGCAAATTAATGAGTGGAGCGGGCATAATCTTGATCGCGCCCTGCGGGGAGAAATTTAAAAGAGCTTTGATATTCAAGTTCGAAACATCGAACAATCAGGCTGACTATGAAGTGATTATAACAGGCTTGGAATTAGCCAGAGACTTGGGAGTTCAAAATATATAGATAAATAGTGACTCCCAGCTCATAGTAAACCAAATAAAAGGGGAATATGACACGATCAACCTGTAAGTGCTCCAATTTGAGTTGTTAGTATTTTCGTTAGAAAATTAACGAAAGCCCTAACATTCCTAACATTTCTAACAATTCCTAACTTTTCTAACAAAGCAAGGGTAAATTAGGGATTGCTATTTAAAGTTAAACCAAGAAAAGAATCTCAAAAAAGCCAAAAATCTGAAATAGGCAAGTCTGAAATGAAAGAATGCTCAATATTTTGAAAAATATTCCTTTGGTCCAAAGCCTGCAGCTGCATTTAATGAACAGTGCACGCTGCAGGTTTGGTCCGCGCGGATGGTTCTGAGTTTTTCAGAGGGCTATAAATAGAGCCCCTCAGTCTCAAAAAAAGAAAAAAGAACAACAACTCACTCACAGCACCTTGACGAAAATACTGGAGAAAACAGTGGGAATTCCCTTGAATTGCCACCTTTTTCTCTTGATTATCTTCCCAAATCTCACTCAAACACTCTCAAATTCAAGCCTCAAACACAAACACAAAGAAGATTGGTAAACCCTCCTTCTCCTTACCCTAAACTCCTTCATCCATGCATGCATTTCAAACTTCAAAGATGTAGTTTGTTCATCAACTTGGTGTTCATCCTTTGCTTGACCTAAAAATGTAGTCACCTTGGAATAAATTTCCATGGATGACCATTTAAAAGGTCCAAATTACTTCTTATTCACTTAAAAGTGTTTTTCCTCAAAATCATTCATTTACAAGTGTTTTCCAAAATCCATTTTCACAACAAAAATCTCATTTTCAAGGTTAAAACTCCCCTTCCCAAGCAAATGAAATGCTTCAAGTCCTATTGTACCCTAATGATGGCTTGATATAGTAGATCACCACTAAAATGTCTAGTGATCATTAATCAAAGCCTAAGGAAATGGGGACAAGCATGGATGCAAAACCCCCTTTAAAATCACATTTTCCTTCAAGAACATCTTGCTGTCCAATAGCATTGTTCTAAGACCTTAGTCCATTGTCTAATTTTTTGGACACATAATAACTTGGAATTTGGTGTTTACTACAAAATACTTTTTGTAGCCAACATCCAGATATTTCCAGACATATTTTTACTTTATTTTTTACGTGAGTCTAACTCCCTTTTTCAAATTATTTTCCAAAGATCAGTTCAACAGTCTCTGGAAATCCAGATTTCATATCTGAGATTTCCAGAAGGTTTTGGTCCATCAAATCATCTCCAAATGGAAAAGTATTTTTCAAAACCTTATTTAAGATGTTTTGAACAACTTTAATTCTTGTACTTTCCCCATATTTTGAAGTTTTAAAGCTCTTAAATCCATTTTAAAATCAAGTGTCCACTGCCTTTTTCATTCTGGCAGAAATGACTTTCAACTTCAAGGAGTCTTTTGAGTACCAAAACTCAACCCTAAAATTACACCAAAAATCATGGGACTTGTTTAATGTCTTACAAAGAGTTCCCAATTTTTTATTTTCTCAGTTTGAACTTATTTTGACCAAAACACACACACACACACACAAGTGGTTTTTAAGCTTGGAAGACTCATTTTACGAGGCATTCCGGGTGAACCCTAACGTTCTTCCCGGCGTGTAACGTGACCTCCGAACCCAAATCTCTCATCTCGAGCATTTTTCAAAGTTTTGGCCCTTAAAATAAAAATGGCGTGGCGACTCCGTCTCCGTTTTGATTTTCAAAAAGAAAGGAAAAATCGGGTGGCATCATCACACAACCCAGTGCTAGCCAAGTACTGCGGTCTAGCCAAAACCCTTCTCAAAAGCTTCGTATATTATGAGCTGAACCAAGTAATGAAAGAGGACAACACAGAAGCTGACCTCCTCTCCAGAATAACTGATCAAGAAGTCATAGACTTAGATGAGGACTGCCAGATAAAGTTCACAGAAGGACCTGCTATAGATCGGATTCAGATAAGCAATATTGAGGATCAGGAAAAGGATTGGGTAGATGAAATCAAAGATTACATCGAGAAAGAAACCCTCCCCGAGGATCAAGCAAAGGCTAGGATAATAAAAAAGGTGTCCGCGAAATACACAATCCTAGATGGAGTATTATTTTGGCGATCATTCACCAAGCCTTTGCTAAGATGCGTCAAAACTCATATGGTCACCAATTCACTCTATGAGGTCCATGAAGGAGTTTGTGGCGGACATCCTGGTGCTCGCACTCTCTCGGACAAAATTAAATTCCAAGGATTTTATTGGCCGACGATGAGGAGAGATGCAGAAGAGTACGTAAGAAAGTGTGATAAATGCCAGCGATTTGCGGACATTCCTAGACTCCCATCAACAGAGCAGACTTTGGTTATACCATCGTGGCCGTTTGATACATGGGGGATTGATCTAATAGGACCGTTCTCAACTGCCCGAGGAAGTATTAAATACGTAGTAGTGGCCGTGGATTATTTTACAAAGTGGACAGAAGCAAAAGCTTTGGCCACCATCTCCAAGGAGAATGTTATCAATTTTGTCCACGATCACATCTGGTGCAGATTTGGGGTTCCAAGAGCAATAGTCTCGTACAATGGCACTTAGCTCGCTGCGAAATTTACAGCTGAATGTGAGAGAATGAAAGTCCAACATCGCCAGTCCGCAGTAGCTTATCTCTAAGGGAACGGCCAAGATGAGGCCGCAAACAAGTTAGTCCGTCCTAAAGAAAAATTAGGAAGGACGAGGAGGACGATGGATGGACGAGCTCCAGACCGCGTTATGGGTTGTCCGCACTACAATCAGAAATTCAACCGGAGAAACCCCTTTTTCACTCACATATGGATCAGAGGCAGTTGCACCAGTAGAAGTAGCCTTGCCGTCTTACAGAGTCACTTATTTCGATGAGTCTCAAAATGAGGCAAACAGAAGGTATGACTTGGACGATCTCGAAGAAAAGAGAATGCGGGCAAATGAAAAAATGGTGAACTACGAGCAGAAAGCCAAGAAGCATCATGATAAAAGAGTGAATAAGAGAAATTTTTCAGTTGGGGATTGGGTGCTGATAAACGTTGAAGTACAAGGGACCCAAACTGGTTTCCACAAACTCTCCCCGAAATGGGAAGGTCCGTACGAGATTACCCAAATAATCAAAGAGGGTACCTACAGATTGCAGACAAGAGAAGGAAAAGACCCCAAAATTGCTTGGAATAGCGATCACCTTAGAAAGTATTACTTTTAAAATCATTGTATGATGTAAGGTTGATAGAGGCAATGAATGTATGAATATCAAAGACAAATTTTTGCACAAAACTATTGTAGAAACTGTCATAACAATATCGTACCAGCTAGAATAGCAAAGGTGGTTGCCCGCAAAAAAAAAATAAAAAACAAAAAATAAAATTCAAGAGCGGATGCCAGCAGGTTCAAGGGCCTATATAGGCGCCCCTACCTACTGATGCGCAAAGATCCTTTAAGATTGCACGCCTATATGTGTACAAAGGCCATCGAGCCCGTACACGATTGCGGACATGACTCCCAGTCTTGTTCGCATGAACCACCAATAAGTGGATATAGATGCAAGTGGAGACAAAGGCCAAGCAGTGCCCGTACCCACTAAATGCGCGTAGGCCTTAGTTGGCTGTTGATCGCACGCCTGTATGTACAAAGGCCAACATACGAGCCCGTTACATGATCGCCACAAGACTCCAAAGAGTCAAATCGCGTGAACCACCAGTAAGTGGATACAGATGTCGGTAGGTTCAAGGTCCAATATGCCCCTACCTACTGTTGCGTGGACTATAGCCTCACAGTCACAATCTACTTGCCCAATGAAAGTAGCTTGCCTTGGCTCTTTCGAAATTACGCCACTGATTTGAAAATCTAAATAAGCGTAAGTGGAAGGGAGTGATCAAAAAAGTTTTAAAAGCCAAATAGATGAAATGGGGTCAAGACCTCAAAATTGTCCAAGGCCATAACAAACGTGATCATAGTGAAAAAGGTTGACTCTCACAAAACACTCAAGCAGTTTTAAATAAAGAGTTATAACTTATAATGCGGTCAGGAGGCCTACCATGCCCATAAACCACAACATTGAGTCAAAAATAATTATTCCAAGTCATAAGCTGAAAAAAGAAAAAGCAAGAATACAAGCTTAACTAAAGCATTGATATTTAATATCAAAGGTATTCAAACATTGCCAAAACTTGAAACAGCTTAGAAAAGACAAAGAATAATTGGAAAAATACTTCTATTAATAGGTTCAATGATTTACAATCCTAAAAATCTATTATAAAAGAAGAAAAGAAAAAATCCTAAGCTAAAGGCTGGGTGGATTCAGGAACGTTCTCCTTAGTAGCTTCAGTGCCCGGAGTAGGAGAAGGAAGATTGACCATTGATGGTTCAGTAGGAGCTGGAGTTGGGGCTGACCGCGGTCCAAATAAATCACTGACTGTAGGCCCGTTGGGAAACATGCGAGCAACAGCTTCTTCAAATGATAAGCCGTCCGATCCAAAGCTCATCTTGTCCAATTGATTCTTGAGGCTTGGAACGGTGACCGCGGCCATAGGAGGCAAGGACGAGGCCGCTGCAAGCTCCAAGTTACCTATTTCATCCTCAGCCAGAGGGACCAATGCATGCCCGGGCAAGCAGTAAGCATCTGTAGCGATCAAATAGCCTATTAAGGCCAATTGCTCCACAGAGTACTGGCCCGTAGCAGCAAAGTTCCTTAGCTGCGTCATGCAGCAAAGTTCCTTAGCTGCGTCATGCAGCCAAGCTCGTACTGAACGATAGCTTCAACCAAGATTTCCTCCTTGTACTCCTCGGAGTTTTTGTACTCCTCTACTGCTTCTTTACGAGCAGCGGCCAAAATGGCATCCTTCTCCAACTCGAACTGCCTCAGAGGAAGCAGATCATTGGACAACTTATCCACAACAGTCTCCAAGTCCAGGACCGTCTTTTTGGCAGCCTTCAGCTTCTCCGCCAACTCAGCATTCCTCTTCTCAAAGGCATCCTTCTGCCCGGGGAGCTCATCCCGCGTCCCCTTGGCCTTATCTAAAGATTTATTGGCATCTTCTAGCCGAGCAAGGAAATCCCTTAGATCTCCCTCCTTCTCAGACAGAGAGGCAGTCAGAGTCTTAACCTTCTCCTCCGCCTTAGCCAAAGCCTTGGTATTGTCAGCCAAAAACTTGGACTGATCAGAATGGCTGGCAGCCTGCTCGTCATTGATCTCCCTCATCCTCATGGACTTATTGGCCATATGCGAGCATATAAGTAAATAGTAAATAGTTAGCAGTTCGCGGTCAGGGGAAGTGATGGTTCAAGCATCAGAAAGTTTGTTACCTCAATAGCCATTAATTCCAAATCTCCGGACAAGGCGACAGAGTTCATCTTGGATACCACGGCCCCGTAGAAATCAGGGGCATAGAGCCTATTCAATGCTCCCTGCCCGATCACGGAGTTATAGCCCCCACGGAAATAGGGATCCACCCTTTTGATTTTGGGGACTTTTCCGAGCTTGTCACTCAGGCCCCAGGCAGCATCGCGAGCTTCATTGGGAAGCACGAGGTAGGATGCCGAGCAGATAGTCCTCTGCCCGAGGAAGAAGGAGCTGAACCAGAGCCAGTGGAGGACTGGGCATGTGTTATCACCTCCCCCGTAATGAGTCTTCGGTTGTCTTTCTAGCAACGGTGCATCAGTATCGGAGGCAGACCTCTTCCTAGACAGATCGACGTGTCCGGTAGGAATTGTGCGGTCAACGGGACTGGAGCTGCGGGTAGACGCTGGTGGAGGTCTGTGAGTACCCCAATCTAACTCGTGACCAATAAAAGTGCGCTAGGGGGCATTTTGGTAAATTTTCAATCCATTCCGAGACTTCCTGGAGCTTTTTATAAGTTTCTTGGACCGGAAGTACCTGTAGGACGTTAACCCTATCAAAAGGACCTACGAGGGATTATATAGTTTGGACCTGTTGGGAATTAATCTAGGAAGGGTCCAGAATACGCCACCTTGCATATTTCTAGAAGGAAAACGGTTATGCCCTCTCCAGTCGTGCGACATAACGAGCCACAGAAATGCGTCTCATTACGTCGTGCGACACAATAAGCTAGCCTCCTCTGCACCTATAAATAAGACCCTCTACTTCTCATTTGGGGAGGCTTCTTGGCCAACTTAGCGTCACTCTGCCAAAATCTCTCCAGAGCCTTCTCTCTCTCCTCAAACATACACCAATCCTCTCTCCATTCATACACAATTCTCTCATTTCCTCTCATAAACTCCTCACACATACATCGGAAATCCAAGTTCCTCAGGTAGTTTGAGATCCGAATTCGTTTCTGCAGCTGAACTGAAGCTCTCTACACCTAACTTGGTGTAGAGATTGAGGATCTACGAGGGTAATCTCTTCATCCCCTTTTCCTCTTTCTCTATTTTGATTTCCATGTTTAATATACTTATGATGTAGAATCTGAGTATATTGGCATTGTTATAATCTCAGTTAGCATGTAGTATGCTCTGATCATGCATTTATCGTAGTGATGATGTGTGTTTTGTTTAGTGTCAATATGCGTTGTGCATGAATCGCTAGAGTGAGTGTGGATTGTTCCATATCCACATTCATCCGCGAATTGATCTCTCTAAAGTCGTAGGGACCTGTTTTCTATCTCTGTTAATATTTGTTTGCCTTTCGTTGCTCTGTAATCAAAGCATTTGTAAAACCTCTGCAGATTGCAGAGTATGTCACGCGACACAACTGGCCATCCATGGTCCTGCGTCGTGCGACATACTTGGACTATCTGCAGCTGGTCTATTTCAGTTGTAAGCTTTTCATTCTCATGTAATCAGGTGGTGGTCTCCTGTATCAAATGACTCACAAGTTGTAATGCTCTCAGTTGATCAATAAACGAAGCATTAATATGCATTTTATCACATATCTTGTCTCACACAATTTGCACACACGTTTGAATGAATTGGATGTTGAATACTAGAAAGACTCGCTTCGCGAGGCGTGTTGGGTGAACTCTCGGTTCTTCCTAACACGTAACATGACCCCCGAACCCATTTTCTCTTTTCAAAAAGGTTTTCAATGTTTCCTTTAAAACGGCGTGGCGAATCTCACTCATTTAATTTTTGGCGAGCGTTCATTCAAGGTCCCATGGGGGGAGGAGGCAGAGGCAGATTCTTTATTTGAGGAATCCCCTTTGCCGCAGCCAGAAAGGCGCCAGATAATCTGTCAACAATGGGCGGAGTTGCACCCTTCGCCAAAACTTTTCCCAAGGCTGCTTGCCTGGCCGCTGCCTCCTTATCCTCTTGAGCTAATTTATTTAGCTTTATTTGGGAAGGATTAAGCTTAGACATCTTATGAGTATTCGGATGGATCTACTCTAAAAGAAAAAAGAGTTGATTAGACAGCAGTTCATGAAATTAGAAGCAAGTAAAAACAGTTTATCAAAGACAGGAAAGAGACCAATCCACTCTGGAGGTTCGCAGACCGCGCCCATACAACATGTCTTACAGTTGGCCTCAAAATCATAAAACTCGTGAACCCTCCAGTCGGGATCATGAAGCTGGGGCCCAATGGTTACCCTAGGGGCATATGGGCAACCCTCCCTCTGAGGATCCACCCCGGTAAAAATCAGCAGCGGCTCATTATTTATGATCGCGTTCACATCAAAGACCGGTTGCTCCTTCTCACTCATGAACTTGGCCAGGTAGAGGGCTAGAGCAATTTGGAGATCCTCGGAGGCAGCTGGGTTAGGATAAGAGCCGAAAGCCACCCTAACTGGAACAGGACTGGAAGGTTTCGAGAAGGACCACCCAAACCTAGACTCTATGACCAGGATGTTCCTCTGGTTCCATTGGTCAAATTTATTTGTAGGAGCAGAGAAGGTGCGGGCAGAATTGTTTTTGGCTTTCAGGCCGAGATTGCCATTGGTTATTTGATTCTGGTAGAAGGCATACAACCCGGAAAGGGAAGGTTCAAAACCAAAAAGCCTATAGATAGCTATGAAGGAGACTAGGGCTCTAATGGAATTTGGGGTCAGGTGCATGGGAAGACAACGATTGAAGTTGAGAAAACGGTTGATAAAGGCGTCAAGAGGGAGCCTCAGTCCATTCTCGAACTGGACCCCGTAGAAGATACAGGCTCTATTGTCCTCGCGGACATCTGCCACCGTCTCCGGTCTCAGTTTATTCTTCTCATTCATCTCCACTTCCTGAAGGCTGTGGACACGAAATTGATTGGGGTCAACAGCATATGTGGTGTATATTTCTGACTCCCAGTCAGTAGGGGCCGCCTCCTTGGCCTTCCTCTTCTTGCCACGACCAGGATTTGCCTCAACCGCCTGACTCTTGTCGCGGGCAGCGATATCCTCCTCAGGATCCTCCTCGAAGGCATCAACGATCTTCGTTGCCTTCTGGGCCGTGCTCGCAGCCATGCGATCTTCCTTATCGCGGTCATCTTCCATAGTCTTCGTGCTCACCGAGCCAAAGAGACCGGTAGATGATCCCCTTGAGGCCTCCTCTCCGCCTCCGCCCACCTCCATTTCATCACCATCATCCTCACTAATCTCCAGGTTCACTACAGGCACATCAAGGGCCTCGATCTGGACTTCGGGAAAAATAGTGTTAAGAGGCTTCACATCTAGGGGAGTACTCCAATCCTCTACGGCCAGGCAGGAATCTTTGTTCATCTAGTCAAGGTCCATTAAGGGAACTTTCTTCCAGTCAGTTATAACTCTAGGGTTATGAATGGCTCTCCTCACTAGTTGAACGGCGTTCAAAGCCTGATCTCTCTCTCTCGGGGAAGCCTGCACAGAACCCCCATCACAATAATTTCTTAATCTATTGGTATCCTCCAACACCACCATATCACCGTTCACGGTCAATTTCTTCTCGGCCTCCCACAACAGGGGTGGGACAAAGGGCCCCCATTGATACTTCTCACAAATATAGTGCTCTCCACGGATAGCCTGATCCACCCATGAGCCACCTTCCTATAGATATCCCTTGACTGTTTACAAACAACACAGGTATCTGGAGTGCTTCCATCTCCTAATTCTACAGGACGGACTGTGCCGAAAGTACGGCTCGTCATCAAATCCCAGAAATAGAAATAGAGATGAAGAATAAATTAAACACCAAAAACACTTACGGAAGAAAGATTGGAAGAGGAAAACGCTAAGTCAGAAGGCAACAATTTTTCTCTCTCTAAGCAATATGAAAGCTTGAAGGTGATAAAAGAGTTTGAGGGTTGAAGGGTTTGGTATTTATAGGCCTACCAATACGGGTTAACCCGTATTAATTAGCCCACAAACCATTCCCCTCGAACCACAACTGACACCAACGTTTGGAAATTCGAAAATTCGTCAGTTGGCATTTATGGCGCCTCTTGGATGATTGAGACGTACCCTCCGTATGTGTCACGCGCTATCACTTCACCTGCCAAGGAGCCCACCAGTTTAACCGGGAGGCAGAGCAATAAAGCTTCTAAAAGCTTCCTCACGTGCCTCCCACATGTGATTATTTGCATGGGAGGCAAAGCAAAACCAATGGAAAAAACACCAACACTGGTGCCCGCCTAAAGCGCGATCTGACGAAACCGAGCTTAGCAAGTAGCTCCTTGCTCAGACCATAAATAATCACTCACTTGGAGCTAGGGGTCACTGATGAGCCCGGACCAGCTAGACCGGGCCCAAGCTCGGTCTGGTCCAAAGGCCCAGCATGACGTGGTATATCCTAGACTGTCAAGGTCAAGACCGCGTTCCTCTCAAACCTTCCCAGTCAAGACCGCAGGGATCCAGACCGCCAGGAAGGCGATCGCAGACATAATGACTGTTCCATCCATGCCCACGGGCAAGAATCATTGATCGCGCCCAAGATATTGATTGCGGTCTCAAACCAGACTCCCGGTTATCTCACTAGACTCCCGATTAAAGCCAAAGCTTACTGAGCAAGTTTACTTACTGGCTCTGACATAAGTAAGTCGACTTATTCCCATCGCATTGAATGCATGGCTCAGGCGCCTACTATCGCCATTAATGCGCCGCACCAACTCTCCCAAATACACGGCTCCCGTCCCTATCAGCTACATCCTCTCTGACAGTGAATCTTCCTTTACTGACAGAGCCAATCCAATGCAGACACGTATATCTGGTAAAAGACTAAGATTCCCCTTAGGGCTGACCTCATTGCTTACCTCAACAAGCAGCTCACCATCACCTATAAATAGAAGACTTTTATCCCCTTGGACAAGGTAAGTGCAAAATTGACATTGTAAGTCATTGTCTAAATCCTAAACACATAGAGTGGTTGAAGCAAAGAAGCTGTTAATCTGCTTATTTCCACTATCTCATTGCTTTATTGCAATTGGCCAACTATGTACCATTCTTTTTTACACATTTTAGTCTTCCATAAGGGCAACTCCAACAATGGGTATCAAATACAAATTTTGATACCCATTGAGAAGTATTAACAACTTCAACAACAAAAATGAGTAGTATCAAATTTGGGTGTAGTATTAGGGCAACTCCAACAAGGTATTAGCTAGATCCCTACTTATCACTATTCATGAGGTATCAAAAATTTCATCGCCAACAATAGGTATCAAATTCATGATATCAAAGTATATTTTTTTATTTGTTAAGTTTATTAATGCTTTCAATATTATTAATTATTTTAAACTATGACTATGTTTTAATTAATTATTTTTTGATCAAAAAATAATTATTATTTTATAAAAAGTTAAATAAATTTAAAATTAATATTAAATTACAAAATATCTAATCAACATTTTAAACTATGACTATGTTTTAATTAATTATTTTGAAGTACCAATTAAAATTAAGACAAATAGTCATTTCATCTTGAAATACAAACAACTGAAATTAAAACAAAACATACAACTAAAAAAAACACCCGTGTCAAAGTAACACAAAATAAAAAGTAATAACAAACATATATCTAATCATCATTGTTCAAGTCCCATTGAACTTCTCCAAATGTTGAAAATAAATTTCTAGTCGTGTTCGAACTTGGAGTAGACATTGGAGGTGATTCATCGACCATTTCACGATCTATTATAACTTTTTGTCTCCTCTCCCAATATCGTTTTTTGTTAGGAGTGAATGCATTTGGGTCAACCTGCATTGTAACATCATCTCGGGCTTGTTGCAAAGCAGCTTCTGCTAATGCAACTTCTCTTGCCCGCAAGGCCGCTGCTTCAACATCTTGGACTTTTGTCCAAGCTAAATATTCTTCAATGTGTTTCGAGCTTCCTGATGGTTGATCCTTTTTCTTCCTAGCTGCTTTTGCTGCCTTCTGTCCAATAGGTCTTGCGATTGAAGATTGACCTTCTTCAGATCCTGGCCTGTGATGTTCATCAAGACTAATTGGAGTTCCACTTGTAGGAGGATTTTGAAACTTTGGCTGATCTTTTAACAAATTCCAACAATGTTGTAGTTTGAAAGGCTTGTTAACTACCTTGAAATAGTTGGACTCTGCCAATAGTACCTAAAATATAAACATAATAATAAAAATATGTTAATTTACAAATATCTAAATGATTTTTTTTAAAATAAGATGATAAAATTACCGTATCGGTGTAATTTTCCCCACTTGATCGAGCAACTTCAGCCATTTTTAGAGCTGCACTCTAAGCCATGCATTCTTTACTAATTTTCTTCCAACGTGTATTGCAACTTTTTTGGCATCGGTAGTAACTTCCTTCTGATCGATTAGAATCAAAATAACCATGAATTTTTTCCCACAAAGTTGCTTGAGTTTGATTGATCCCTAATTCTGAATCACCTCCAAATATTAATCTAGCTTGTACAAGCAATTCATCTTCACTTTTTTGCCAACTCTCAGCTCTAGCATTTGCTGCCATTTGAAAATATTGAAAGCCTTTTTTTCTTTTCTACAAAATGTGAGCAAAAGGGGAGGGGAAGAATATGTGAAAGATAACATGAAATGGGTAGTATATATATATAAAAAAAAGTTGAAAGTGAAAAATATAAAAGAAAATTGCAATGAATTCACGGGCATAGATATAGATAGATGTTGGCCAAAATTTTGACCAAAGTCCATTTTTCAGTCAATATAATGACAAAGTTGATAAGACTAGACAAGGGTGTCAAATAAATTATAAACTAAATTCATAATATTAAATTCATAGTATTAAATTATGTATTATATTCATAGTATTAAATTATTTTTTATATTTATTAACTTTATCATTATTAATACTTTATAAATTCTTTTAAACTATCCCTATGACACATGTCATATCCTTATTTGTCAACTAGATTTTAGATAAAATTTTATCCACATATCCTACAAAATATCTAGAAGGATTTCCTGGACTTTCATCTATAAAAAGTACCCATTGCATTATGGTTTACACATCCACTTGAGCTATCAAGAAAAATATCAGTTTCACATTTTCAATCATTTTGTCTTGTTAGTTTAATGGAGAGATTACAAAAATTGATGTTGAAGCATGACCGAGAAGATAAAACTAGGCGTCGACGTTCAATGGCAACAATGGCTATACTCAACTCGGAGCAAGAAAATGAAGATGGAGAGTCATCGCAAAGGGGCGGTTCTGTTCCTGGCC
Organism: Adenophora triphylla var. japonica; assembly: GCA_022495995.1. Classification (NCBI taxonomy): domain Eukaryota; kingdom Viridiplantae; phylum Streptophyta; class Magnoliopsida; order Asterales; family Campanulaceae; genus Adenophora; species Adenophora triphylla. Next base: position 299,462 of record JAFEMH010001374.1, read on the forward strand.
GGAACTATATACGACGTCATATAGAAAGTACACAAGCCTTACTCCATGAACAATACTTTGCTAATCCATGTATTTACTCACCCGATACATTTCACCATCGTTTCAGAATACATAAGCATTTATTTGAAAAGATCATGTGTGGGATTACCAACTATGATGACTATTTAATGCAGAAGCCTGATGCGAGTGGCCGACTCGGGTTCTCTACATTACAGAAGGTGGCATGTGCTATCAGGCAACTTGCATATGTTACAGTGGCAGATCAGTTCGACGACACTTGGGGCATAGCTGAATCAACAAGCATAGAGATTCTAAAGAGATTCTCTCGAGCTATATTTATCGTTTATGGTGAAGAGTATCTTCGTTGTCCTACTGCATCGGACCTGCATCGCTTGTTGGCCAAAGCTGAACATCGAGGGTTTCCTGGTATGTTGGGTAGCCTCGATTGTATGCATTGGCGATGGAAGGCATGTCCTAAAGGATGGGAAGGGCATTTTACTGGCTACTAAGGGCGTGCAACAATCATTCTAGAGGCGGTGGCTTCTTACGATACTTGGATCTGGCATGCGTTCTTTGGACTTTCGGGATCTCTAAATGATTTATTCCTAGACATACATCATCAAACAATTGTGACTTCGTAAGGACATTGAGATCATTTAGAGATCCCGGAAGTCCAAATAACGCATGCCAGATCCAAGTATCGTAAGAAGCCACCGCCTCTAAAATGATTGTCAGACGCCCTTTCAGCGCAACCGCTCTTCCCATCCTTTAGGACACGCCTTCAATCGCCAATGCATATAATCGAGGCTACCCAACATACCAGGAAACCTCGATGTTCAGCTTTGGCCAACAAGCGATGCAGGTCCGATGCAGTAGGACGACGAAGATACTCTTCACCATAAATGGCAAATATAGCTCGAGAGAATCTCTTTAGAATCTCTATGCTTGTTGATTCAGCTATGCCCCAAGTGTCGTCGAACAGATCTACCACTGTACCATATGCAAGTTGCCTAATAGCACATGCCACCTTCTGTAATGTAGAGAACCCGAGTCGGCCACTCGCATCAGGCTTCTGCATTAAATAGTCATCATAGTTGGTAATCCCACACATGATCTTTTCAAATAAATGCTTATGCATTCTGAAACGATGGTGAAATGTATCGGGTGAGTAAATACATGGATTAGCAAAGTATTGTTCATGGAGTAAGGCTTGTGCACTTTCTCTATGACGTCGCATATAATTCCGGCCAGGAACAGAACCGCCCCTTTGCGATGACTCTCCATCTTCATTTTCTTGCTTCGAGTTGAGTATAGCCATTGTTGCCATTGAACGTCGACGCCTAGTTTTATCTTCTTGGTCATGCTTCAACATCAATTTTTGTAATCTCTCCATTAAACTAACAAGACAAAATGATTGAAAATGTGAAACTGATATTTTTCTTGATAGCTCAAGTGGATGTGTAAACCATAATGCAATGGGTACTTTTTATAGATGAAAGTCCAGGAAATCCTTCTAAATATTTTGTAGGATATGTCGATAAAATTTTATCTAAAATCTAGTTGACAAATAAAGATATGACACGTGTCATAGGGATAGTTTAAAAGAATTTATAAAGTATTAATAATGATAAAGTTAATAAATATAAAAAATAATTTAATACTATGAATATAATACATAATTTAATACTATGAATTTAGTTTATAATTTATTTGACACCCTTGTCTAGTCTTATCAACTTTGTCATTATATTGACTGAAAAATGGACTTTGGTCAAAATTTTGGCCAACATCTATCTATATCTATGCCCGTGAATTCATTGCAATTTTCTTTTATATTTTTCACTTTCAACTTTTTTATATATATATACTACCCATTTCATGTTATCTTTTACATATTCTTCCCCTCCTCTTTTGCTCACATTTTGTAGAAAAGAAAAAAAAGGCTTTCAATATTTTCAAATGGCACCAAATGCTAGAGCTGAGAGTTGGCAAAAAAGTGAAGATGAATTGCTTGTACAAGCTAGATTAATATTTGGAGGTGATTCAGAATTAGGGATCAATCAAACTCAAGCAACATTGTGGGAAAAAATTCATGGTTATTTTGATTCTAATCGATCAGAAGGAAGTTACTACCGATGCCAAAAAAGTTGCAATACACGTTGGAAGAAAATTAGTAAAGAATGCATGGCTTATAGTGCAGCTCTAAAAATGGCTGAAGTTGCTCGATCAAGTGGGGAAAATTACACCGATACGGTAATTTTATCATCTTATTTATAAAAAAAATCATTTAGATATTTGTAAATTAACATATTTTTATTATTATGTTTATATTTTAGGTACTATTGGCAGAGTCCAACTATTTCAAGGTAGTTAACAAGCCTTTCAAACTACAACATTGTTGGAATTTGTTAAAAGATCAGCCAAAGTTTCAAAATCCTCCTACAAGTGGAACTCCAATTAGTCTTGATGAACATCACACGCCAGGATCCGAAGAAGGTCAATCTTCAATCGCAAGACCTATTGGACAGAAGGCAGCAAAATCAGCTAGGAAGAAAAAGGATCAACCATCAGGAAGCTCAAAACACATTGAAGAATATTTAGCTTGGACAAAAGTCCAAGATGTTGAAGCAGCGGCCTTGCGGGCAAGAGAAGTTGCATTAGCAGAAGCTGCTTTGCAACAAGCCCGAGATGATGTTACAATGCAGGTTGACCCAAATGCATTCACTCCTAACAAAAAACGATATTGGAAGAGGAGACAAAAAGTTATAATGGATCGTGAAATGGTCGATGAATCACCTCTAATGTCTACTCCAAGTTCGAACAAGACTAAAAATTTATTTTCAACATTTGGAGAAGTTCAATGGGACTTGAACAATCATGATTAGATATATGTTTGTTATTACTTTTTATTTTGTGTTACTTTGACACGGGTGTTTTTTTTAGTTGTATGTTTTGTTTTAAATTTAATTTTAGTTGTTTGTATTTCAAGATGAAATGACTATTTGTCTTAATTTTAATTGGTACTTCAAAATAATTAATTAAAACATAGTCATAGTTTAAAATGTTGATTAGATATTTTGTAATTAATATTAATTTTAAATTTATTTAACTTTTTATAAAATAATAATTATATTTTTTGATTAAAAAATAATTAATTAAAACATAGTCATAGTTTAAAATAATTAATAATATTGAAAGCATTAATAAACTTAACAAATAAAAAAATATACTTTGATATCATGAATTTGATATCTATTGTTGAAGATAAAATTTTTAATACCTCATGAATAGTGATAAGTAGGGATCAAATTTTGAATTTGATCCCTATTTAGCTAAGAGTCCATTTTGGGGGAAACTTGTTTCTCCATAAGTTATAAAAAGTCCACTTTCTAATTTTGAGTTTCGAGCGTAAAACATTGAGTTTCGAGCTTAAAACACTGAGTTTAGGCGTTAAAATACCTAGAAGTTAAAACATCGAGTTTAGACGTTAAAACACCGAGTTAAGGTTAGCAACTAAAACATCGAGTTTATGTCTTAAAACACTGAGTTTTTGCCTTGAATTTTTTAAAAACAAGACTTTGTATATGTTTGGGGGAAACAGAGTTCCCCCAAAATTTTCTGTTGGAGTTGTCCTTTAGAGGAGGTGATTCCTCTTTTTAGAATTTTTGTTTAGTTGACCCCCTGGATTTCGCATTATTTTCAATTTCACCCTTGAACTTTTCTAGAATTTTTGTCTTAACCGCCTGAAAATTTTCAGTTGACACCCTGAAACCCTTGGTGGTAGGATATAATGAAAATTCCACTTTCCAGGAGAAAAAAAAAACCAACGCTCTTCACCAAAATCCAAAATCGACGCCGCACAGAAAGACGCCGGTCACCACACTAAGCTGCCGCCACCATCGCTCACCTTCGTCGGACAAGAAGACAATCTAAGGTATGTATTGACTCTCTTCTCTCTCTCTCCTTCCTTCCCTAGTCCCTCCTAATCAATTTTTCAAATCCCTAATAAAATTAGTGATATGGAATTGGAATTCCCTTCTATTTTCTCATAGATGTTTATCAATTGATTTTTGAAATTGGTTCTATATTGAAATCCCTAAATTGATAAATCCCTAATACAAGTAGTGTTTTTTAATTTTTAGGTTATCTAACTGTGAACTACAGATGTTTATCAACAGGGGCGGAGCCAGGAATTTTCCGTGGGGGGGGCAAGATTATACGGGGGTTCGGGGGCAGCGCCCCCGAAAAAAATTTTCGGGTCGGACAAGTAAAAAATGGGTCGGATCCATGAAAAACAAATAAACCTAAACGAACAATTTCAATACAAATCTATCCATTGATAAACCTAAACGAACAAAAAATACAATTGAAAACTTATCAATTTGTGAAGAAATTAAAATTAATAACACATTTAAATTTGTAAACTCCATTCAAATTTGTAGAGAGAGAGAGAGGAAATTACCGAGAGAGAGAGACGGCAGCACTGCAGCAGCAAGGAGGAGAAGGAGCGGCGGCGTCAAGGAGGAGGAGCGGCGGCGGCGTCGGGGAGGAGGAGCGGCGCTGCAAGGGGCGGAGTCCGGAGAGATTTGCTAGGTTTTTGTCGAGAAGAAAGAGGAAATTACGTCCTCTCTCTATTTTTTTTTTTTAAATAACTGGAAACAGGGAAACGACGCAGTTTACGTTTTTTTTTTTGTTTTTTAATTAATCAAAACGACGTCGTTTTGATTAATTAAAAACAAAAAAAAAAAAAACGTTAACTCTTCTTCTTCTCCGGGCAATTCACCGGCCTAAATCCCTAATTTTTGCCAGATTCCGGTGGGGGGGGGGCAAAAAAATAAAAATAAAAATATTTTGCACTGCATTTCCGCCGGTGGGGGGGGCAAGTGCCCCCTCCTGCCCCCCCCTGGCTCCGCCCCTGTTTATCAATTGGTTTTTTGAAATTGGTTCCAAAATCTAGTGTTATTTGCATTATGAATCTGCCACCTTCGACTCTACAGATGAATTGTGTTGCCTAGTTACACAGTGACATCTTGAAGGTTGAGCTATTTGCAGACTATGTTTCTTTATGGCCTACAAAGTTCCAGAATAAGACCAAATACTATGTTGTTATGTTGTTGTGAATTCATTAACTACCTAGTTTTACCCAACTAATTATATATAGCTTTACCCAACTAATTATATATATATCTATATGATAATGATAATAATGTGTTTGTTTTTTTTATTTTGAAAAAAAAAATTAATAGTAGTTTTATATGCCTTTTTTATTTTTGGTTTCTACTAGTCTAATTTTATATTTTATTTTAGCATATCTTCATTTGGGTGCCTTTAGCTTTTCATTTGTAACTTTTATCGCTGCTCTAATGTTGCAGTTATTGCTTAGCTAAAGGATCTGACGTCGTTGTATATCGAGAAAAAATCCTTTGAAGTTAACCCTTAACCCCCCTCACCATGAATCCTAGATTCGCCAACCCATAGTCCAACCCAGGCCCGTCCTATGAACGGCAGCCCTAATTTATAAAACCTTTTACCCTAGCACAGTCCCTTCTCTTCCTATTCCCTGCTGCCGCGCTTCATCTGCCGCCGCAGCTGCAGCTGCTCGGCCCGTCTTTCGCATCCCTGCAAGTAAGTCTCTCTTACCATTGCTTCCCGTTAGAAATTTGAATCTGTTTATTTTATGAACTTTTAATCCCTGGCATTATACCCTTCCGAAATTAGTATTTAAATGTTAACATGGATATGTTTTTGTGCTCCTTCTTGATCATAATGCTCGATTTATAGAAGTATTTAATTTATGACATAATTGCAATTTTAAATTTTTTGTTAATATGTTTTGCTAATTAGACAATTTCCATGATTTTTGCATTTGATAGCCATATATGCAGCCTGTTTGAATTTGCGCCTTCAAAAAGATGATGTTGTAGTATGTAAGGAGTGTATGCATTACATTAGTATCCATTATGGGTTGGATCCTATGCTCCAATTACTAAATTTATTCCTATACCCCGGAAGAAAGGCCCGTTTTAGATTTAGAATTCAAAACATCTATTTTTAGATTGATAATTAGAAGAAGCTCATATGACAGCCCTACCTTCTCCATTGAAAATGGCAGATTTTTCTATCACTCTCCCCTGCATTTAGATGAAAAGTTTGTATTGGCAAAAAAATGGTATGAGTAATACCGCTCTAATTTAGTATTGGGATCCTCTCCATTGATATTATACTCAATCTCATCAATGTTCTATTGGATGGTCGCGACATATCTTTTGCAATATGACAACCATCTAATATTGTATTGAGGAAAATAGAGCGAAAAATCAATATATATATGAGCAAGTTCCAAGATTTAGAGTCATGAATCAAAAAACTATATATAAATATATATATATATATATATATATATATATATATATATATATACATACATAGACATATATATACATGTATAAATATCCCTCCTCCTTGGTACAATGTGCACATTTACCGTTGGGCACAAGAATAAATGAGTGAATAATTATTGTGAGTGGAAAGAAGGTTGTAAATATGATAGTGAGATATGATTGGTAAGTGGGACTAACAATTTAAGTGTGCGAGTATGAAAAAGGGGGTAAGGTAAATATAATAATAATAAAAGTCTTCTATTTTTGGAAGTGAGATTTATCAAAGACACCCCAAATGGGTAAGTGTGTACATTGAGCTGGGATGGATATATTATGTTAATACAAACTTTTCAACTAAATGCCGTTGAAGGGGATTGAACCCTTGCCTTTTCCTATGGTAAGGGTAAGGGATATATCTTAGCTAGAGTTCATTGGCATATATAAATCTTTATCGGAACATAAGTGAGATGACTATAAAAGGTTATATTAGAGCATTCTTTAAAGGGTTTATCCCGCAAATCATGTCATGCCACCTCTTCGGTTCTTAAACCCTTACTTTATAATTCTGTTCACCATAGTTGATAATCGTGTAAATTATTTTTAACATGGACTCACTATTGAATAATCCCTCCATCCCAAAAGGAATGTCGATTTTTATTTAAATGTTTTTTGCTCTAGATCAAGAGCAATTCTGAAATTATTTTGAACATTGTTGTTTTCAGACAAAGGAAATATTATATCTTTCACAATGTAAATTCTAAACGATTTTCTTTTATAAATATAATTTTCTTTATAATTAATCTACTCTCTCCGTCCCAGAGTAAGAGTCCTACTTTCCTTTTTGGTACATTCAGAGTAAGAGTCTCATTCCTCGAATGACAAATGTGGAATAGTGTTTTGGACAACTTTGTCCTTATAATGCTTTGTAATTACCATACAAACTTAACACTTTCTATCTACTTTTTACCCTTGTATTACATTATAAATAGTATCTTGGACAATTATATCCTCAGCATGTTTGAAATGATTACCTATCTTTTATTACTTTCTTAATAAGCGTGCAAAACACAAGTAGGACTCTTACTCTGGGATTGAGGGAGTATCATTTAAGGGAAACATTAATTAGTATCTGGATGGGATAATACGAATGACACAATGCATAAAAAGAATCAATTGGTCCATAGAGAATGATGGATAAAATCCACTTGTAATAAAATATGCTTTGTAATTACCATACAAACTTAACACTTTCTATCTACTTTTTACCCTTGTATTACATTATAAATAGTATTTTGGACAATTATATCCTCAGCATGTTTGAAATGATTACCTATCTTTTATTACTTTCTTAATAAGCGTGCAAAACACAAGTAGGTCTCTTACTCTGGGATTGAGGGAGTATCATTTAAGGGAAACATTAATTAGTATCTGGATGGGATAATACGAATGACACAATGCATAAAAAGAATCAATTGGTCCATAGAGAATGATAGATAAAATCCACTTGTAATAAAATGCCTAGCAAGTGTACTAGCTACCGATGTAGTAGTATGCACAAGCAAGGGTCGAATCCACAGAGATTTGTGTGTTGAACAAATTGGTTTAATTAGTGTAAAACAAAACAAGGAAAAGGGGTTTTTGATTTTGATTGAATTATTAAACTAAGAAAACAAATTAAATAAATTAAAGATAATAAAAGACAAGGAATTCATGGATTGGGGATCATAACAATTATCACTTTACGCTTTTTATTTCATGTAAAAAGGATTCAATCTCACTCTTGGGCTCGTTCACAAAAACCTAGGGTTAAGATGTTAATATATTCCGCAAGGTCAATAAGAACATTAGAACCCTACTAATTCTCTCTTGTTTATATATTCCGCAAGGTCAATATAAACATTCAAGAATTCAATTAAAAACTTAAGAACAATAGAACCTAGATTCGTTTGATTTCCACAAGGTCCTCAATTGAATCTATTCTTCTCAACAATGGTCAAATTACAAATCATCCACGCAAGTGCAATAATTCATACCCAAATAAATTCAAGAGGTCAAAAGTATATTCCGCAAGGTCAATACAATTGATCTCAAGACAATAATTAAAAACGTTGAGAAGAACAAGAACGAAAAAGAGATAGGAAGAATTAAAACCTTAGCATTAAGATCAAATTGTTACTCACCTCAATCCATGAATAAAATAAATTAGCCTTGAATGATCATTAAAATAAATAAATTAAAACCTTGTTCTTTCATCTTAAAAAATAAATAAAAACCTAAACTAGAAATATAGAGAATAAGAATATTCAAAAGATTCAAAGATCCCAAAATAAAAGATAAAGGATGATACAAAACTAGTCTAGGGTTGTTTTTATAGGAGGGAGGTGAAAATCCTTTTTGGAAACAAATTAGGGTCAAAATCCTAGTCAAAATAGAAAATCTCCCGAAATCCGTCACTGATTCTGTTGAAATCTGCTGAAAATCACGTTTTCCTTGTTTGTGACGAAATTAAATCCGTTGCTGAAACTTTGTGGGCGGTCGCCCATGATTGCCCACCGGCTGCCCATGTGTACAGAAAAAATGCTCGGCCAAATTCTGATGTTGTGCGGCCGCCTAAGCCAGATCAGCGGCCGCCCATGTCCAAGCTTGGCCCAGTCCTTCCCTCGCATTGGCCGGCCCGGTCTCCTTCAACCTTGGCCCCAACTGGCGCTTGCAGCCCTGCTTGCTCGGCCAACCTTCTCCCTGTACCGGCCACTCTTGCCTGCCCGGTGCCTACATTGCCTCGGCCACACCACAACATTGGCCGGCCATGCCTATTTGGTTTGGCCCATTTTAGTATTCGTTTCGTTCCGTAAATGTACCGTCGTACTTTGACCACTATAAAAAATTCTTTTGCACCTCGCTCTTTGAGATTTTATTTTTCACTTTAGCCCATGAATTTTTATAAATCAAATTCCTCCCAAAATTTCCATATTTTCAATTTAGTCCCTGAACTTCCAAAATTTTCAATTTGGCCCTTGAACTTTCAAATGTCAGTTTTGTCCCATATTTTTCAAAATTGCAGTTTGATCCAAAAACTTCAAAAGTACGCTCAAATCCTCCGTTTTGTCAGTAATTGCACTTCAACCCCTGTACTTTCAAAACACTACAAAATACATTAAATTTCTAAGGTTTCGAGCACCAAATAAGCTAGGAAATATATCTTTTGGATGGGTAAAACCACATCCATCAAATACCCCAAACTTATCTTTTGCTCGTCCTCGAGTAAAACAAAACTAAAACAAAATAAAATCTAAATAACTAAATTAAAACAAAAGAAAATATTTTTGGGATTTGTTCAATTCATATAATAGGCCGTTGGCACAACAAGTCTCAGATCTTTACAACACACATAATCTACAGGAATTATCATGAATATGGGACTATAATTACATGAATGCATCTAACTTACAATTCTCCACCACATAATGAAAGATGAATGAAATATGGGAGATCATTGTCACCAAAGTAAGATATTTTATAGGGTCACTAACCACATGCTCTAAATCAATGATAATAAGATGAAACTTCTGCACAAGGACACTCATATGCATGTTTAAACAAAACTGTCAACCCGGCTACTCTTTAGGGATCAAATATGGCTTTATGATTTGTAATGTATCGCGTAAAACGCGGGCTAGGTTCACGGTTACAAAAGAAGGTAAGGACATACGAAGTCAAGCAAGTGAAACTAGAAAGTCTTCATCATACATCCTCACATTGAAATTTATCACTCCGCTCCATGCCAGCCCATTGATTTAACCCCCAAACTTATAATTTTGTATACTTTCAAACTTGGGATTGATCACCTTTCTTTTGTTTTTGATCACTTTCCACTTCAACATTAGAGAGGGCAAGGCTTTTCAATCTTTTTTTTTTTTCTCTTTTTTTTTCATTTTTTTTTCTTTGCATAAATATATCACGAAAAATGTGCATTCAATACTTTTTGCTCAAGCCCCTCTTTTTTTTTCAATACAATTCATAACCCTTTTTTTTCTTTTCTTTGTCACTTTTCACTCCACCCTTTGATTTTTCAAACATCACCCAAAAATTCCCATTCATTCCCTAGTTTCACTTTCTTGAAAAGGGTGAGAAAAATAGTATATAGGTTAAAAGGGGTAGGATAATGAGGGTACAAAAGAAGGCGAATGGTGGTCTAAGATAACCTCCCATTTTTGTGAGAGATTTCATTCTTTTTCAAGCTCAAAAGGGGTTCTAGCGGAATTTTTTTTATATAAGTGACGAGAAAGTTAAAGGCTCACAAATAGGGTTCAAAGAAAATAGCCACATATCACTTCCCGAACAGCCTAATTGATGTGTTATTGACAGTCATGCAAACATGTTCTAGGGACCCCGAGAATGTCAAAGTGATCCTATAAAGGTCTCCTAAATTGATAACAATGATCAAGAAAAATAATATGGAAGTGAAAGGTGGAGAAATCATACTTTACATGTTTCAATGCAATTATATCCCCATATTGACAATAATACTCAAAATTTTAAAATTAAATCACTCTTTAATCATCATGGACTCTAGCCAACTTCCCAAAATATGAAAAGAACAAAATTTTAAAATTTTTCTATTTTTTTGGAGGGTGACACTATATACACTCCCCTATAAACCCACAAACTCGGAGAGATATCTACCCCCAAACTCAAAACATGCTATGTCCTCATAGCAAAGAGAACAAAAACATGTCTCGGATTCAAAGGACGATATGACACAACAAAATAAATAAATAAAGCAAATAAAACGTACCTATTTGGGTTGCCTCCTAATAAGCGCATTTGGTTAAGGTCGTTAGCCCGACCGTTGCTCGCGTTTGGACTTCACCTTCCGTCCTTTGGCCCACTTCATCGTTTCGCGGGTCCTTATTTTCAGATCAAGCCCCATGTAAAATCCTTGAGCTTTGATATTGTTTGGTGCCCAATGGAATTTTTGACGTTTACGCTTCTTGGGCTTCTTCTCTTTCAAACTCTCGCCACTTTCTTCATCCTCAAAAATAGGGGGAGGTACAAGAATGATGGAGGAAAAATCTTTCACACTTTCAATGGGATGGAGAAGGTCTTCGTTGAGACATTGTTCGTCAATTTGGTCAGGCCCAACCTCATCAACATTAACGCCCTCATCATCTTTTAGTTTCTCGTCCACCCCATCTTCTTCACAATCAACATCTTCATCAACAACCACAACATCACTAGCAGGAGACGGAGAGAGAATCGGTAGTTCGTCACTAATGGAAGCGTCCTCCCATTCATAACGTTCAAGTTGGATAGGACTAGTATCTCGCTTATAACCCCTCAAGGCCTCTACTAGTGTAGTGACTTGTGCTTCCAACCTACTTATGGCTGCACCAAATTGTTGTTTTTGTTGACGATTTTCCTCCCTCAAACTTGTCAGAGCCTCTTCCCATGATCGCTTTTTAGGTTGCGGTGGATCATAATAATGTGGTTCATAATTGTTCCATGCCCGGCTTGAGTGGTTTCCCCTCCAATGTGTATAACGATTGGGGGAATAATCATATTGTCGTTGCCATGGGTGGAACGAACTCTTTTCTTGCATCCGTGGAGAATACTCATGAAAATATGTCCTAGACGGACAATCATTAGTAGCATGAGAGTATAATCCACAACAGAAACATGCATCTTGTATTATATTGGCACTAGGCGAAGCACTTTTCGCATTGAACAAAGCAATTAATTCTTTTACTTGCCCGACCAACATCTCTCTAGAATTTGATTCATGCATGACCTTTAATTTTTAAACAACTAGAAAAAGAAAGAAAATTATTTACACTAAAAAGAAACTAATAAAAAAATAAAATATTTACAATACACTAACAAAATTAACTTGTTCAAATCACAACAAATCCCCGGCAACGGCGCCAAAAAACTTGATGGATAAAATCCACTTGTAATAAAATACCTAGCAAGTGTACTAGCTACCGATGTAGTAGTATGCACAAGCAAGGGTTGAATCCACAAAGATTTGTGTGTTGAACAAATTGGTTTAATTAGTGTAAAACAAAACAAAGGAAAAGGGGTTTTTGATTTTGATTGAATTATTAAACTAAGAAAACAATTAAATAAATTAAAGATAATAAAAGACAAGGGATTCATGGATTGGGGATCATAACAATTATCACTTTATGCTTTTTATTTCATGTAAAAAGGATTCAATCTCACTCTTAGGCTCGTTCACAAAAACCTAGGGTTAAGATGTTAATATATTCCGCAAGGTCAATAAGAACATTAGAACCCTACTAATTCTCTCTTGTTTATATATTCCGCAAGGTCAATATAAACATTCAAGAATTCAATTAAAAACTTAAGAACAATGGAACCTAGATTCGTTTGATTTCCGCAAGGTCCTCAATTGAATCTATTCTTCTCAACAATTGTCAAATTACAAATCATCCACGCAAGTGCAATAATTCATACCCAAATAAATTCAGGAGGTCAAAAGTATATTCCGCAAGGTCAATACAATTGATCTCAAGACAATAATTAAAAACGTTGAGAAGAACAAGAACGAAAAAGAGATAGGAAGAATTAAAACCTTAGCATAAAGATCAAATTGTTACTCACCTCAATCCATGAATAAAATAAATTAGCCTTGAATGGCCATTAAAATAAATAAATTAAAACCTTGTTCTTTCATCTTAAAAAATAAATAAAAACCTAAACTAAAAATATAGAGAATAAGAATATTCAAAAGATTCAAAGATCCCAAAATAAAAGATAAAGGATGATACAAAACTAGTCTAGGGTTGTTTTTATAGGAGGAGGGAGGTGAAAATCCTTTTTGGAAACAAATTAGGGTCAAAATCCTAGTCAAAATAGAAAATCTCCCGAAATCCGCCACTGATTCTGTTGAAATCTGCTGAAAATCACGTTTTCCTTGTTTGTGACGGAATTAAATCCGTTGCTGAAACTTTGTGGGCGGTCGCCCATGATTACCCACCGGCTGCCCATGTGTACAGAAAAAATGCTCGGCCAAATTCTGATGTTGTGCGGCAGCCCAAGCCAGATCAGCGGCCGCCCATGTCCAAGCTTGGCCCAGTCCTACCTCGCATTGGCCGGCCCAGTCTCCTTCAACCTTGGCCCCAACTGGCCCTTGCAGCCTTGCTTGCTCGGCCAACCTTCTCCCTGTCCCGGCCACTCTTGCCTGCCCGTGGCCTACATTGCCTCGGCCACACCACAACATTGGCCAGCCATGCCTATTTGGTTTGGCCCATTTTAGTATTCGTTTCGTTCCGTAAATGTACCGTCGTGCTTGATCACTATAAAAAATTCTTTTGCACCTCGCTCTTTGAGATTTTATTTTTCACTTTAGCCCATGAATTTTTATAAATCAAATTCCTCCCAAAATTTCCATATTTCCAATTTAGTTCTTGAACTTCCAAAATTTTCAATTTGGCCCTTGAACTTCCAAATGTCAGTTTTGTCCCATATTTTTCAAAATTGCAGTTTGATCCAAAAACTTCCAAAGTACGCTCAAATCCTCCGTTTTGTCGGTAATTGCACTTCAACCCCTGTACTTTCAAAACACTACAAAATACATTAAATTTTCAAGGTTTCGAGCACCAAATAAGCTAGGAAATATATCTTTTAGATGGGTAAAACCACATCCATCAGAGAAATAAAATAAAGGTTTAGAAATATGTCCTTTATGATTGTGAAAGGAAAAAGTTTCCTGGAGCAAATCCAATGGTTGTTCTGCTAAAGCTTTAATCAAACATTAACCATTGATGTGTTTTGCCAACTGTTGGAGGGGATGATTTGGTATGGACTGATTTTGTATTGAGTTGTCAAATGCGGCAGTTTTTTTTGGGATAGATGGAGCGTTATTTTTCTAATGTAACAATAATTTTCTAAGAAAAACTATTATTGTTCCAGAATTAATCGATTATCTATGAAAATAGTAAGCTTTGAATGTAGAACGCGAAGAAATAGAAATTTAGTAGTCGATCCATACTAAAAAGCTTTTACATGTTTATCTATAATGGAGAATAGGTTTATAGAAAAGGTTTATTTATTGTTGAAGTGGCATGGTGGATAAAACTTGTAAAGGCTTATTCCCTTGGCATTATGTTTAAATTTGTTGGGTGTAACTATCAGGACTTGACCTGATGGCCAGAGCACTGGGACACCAACACGGAGGTCCTGGGTTCGACTCTCCCCAGTGATTAGAGTGGATGATTATCCCTCCCTAGTTAATATTAGGCGCCTCTGGGGTGGTAGGGATGACCAAATTCGGTCCGGTTCCGGTTCCGGGCCTTGAACCGCCGGTTCCGGTTCGGCGAGGAGGTGAACCTTAACCGGCCCGCTTTTCTCACGGTTCCGGTTATCCGGTTACGGTTTTCTCACGGTTTTGGTCCGGTTCCGGGCTTTTCGGTCGGTTAGGGCAGTTCTATTGAAAAACAACAAATTTTCGTCCGGTTAGGAGCTTTTTCGGTCCGGTTCACCATTTTGGTGAACCTTAAGCCCGCCTCCCAGCCGGTTCGGTTACCCGGTTCCGGTTTTCTCCCCGGTTAATGGCGGTTCGGGCTTTTCGGGCCGGTTCGGTCGGTTTTCGGTTCGGTCGGTTCCGGTCCGGTTTGGCCATCCCTATGGGGTGGGGATTTTAAGGGAATTTCAGAGAATTGATGGAATTGTTAGTAAAAAATTGACTTACACAAAAAAGGGGGCTTGGCTTGAGATGGGCAAGCTTCAAATAAATAAAAAAAAAAAAAAATAAAATAAAAAATTTGTTGGGTGTCAAGCTATGTTGCGCTCCCTCCTTCCCTCCCTAAATGAGTTCTCATTTTTTTTTTAACTTTGAAGTACATTTTAACAAGTTGAAATTCAAGCAATTTCAGTGGCAAATATTTTAAAGTATTTTACGATAATGAATGTGCATGACCGATGCATTTGGGATGTGATCTACATAATATTTTAGCTAAATAGTATTCGCATGTGGGATGTTTTAAGTTCAATATTTTGGACAGGAGATCCATCTTCATTGTGATCACCGTTTTGAGTCTTTTGGTCATATTACTGTTTCGACGTGAAAATGCTTTGCTTTACATTTTAATTTGAGTTATGAGGGACTTAGCTTGCTCATGTAGATTAATCATATTTACAAATCATATTTTTGTAAATTTAAGATGGTTAAAATGACATAACTCCAAATCAAAGGGGATCGGATGACCCTCATTTGCAAGTGATACACTAATATTATCGGGTAACTTCATAACCTAAGGATTTTCGCGGTACATAAATTTCTATAACAATACAACATACCTGGATTGGCGAAAGGTTGTAATGCACTGCAAGGGAGGCCCTGGACACTGGGGAGAAAGTGACACAATAACAACCTTTCCTTTACTTAAATTAGAAAGAAATTCATCCGTGCTTTGCTTCTCGAGCATAATAGTCTCTGCAGAAGTTAGGCACCCACTGCATGATTACAATCACGTTATTCTCACTCATTTTACCATCTTATCTCGCTTATATAAATACAAAATATAAAACTTAGGGTCAATGGTAAAATAAATTCTCAATACACGGTGACAAGGCCCATGCAAAATTGTAAGATTAGCCAAAAAAAAAAAAAACAATACAATAAGGAATATATTCAAGTGTCAACATTTTATAAATTTCCTTAAAGAACCATATAAGCCCCCACGAGTTCAGAAAACTCAAATTAAAGAGCACTATTCATAGAATAAAGCGCTTATAACATGAACAGTTAGGCATGCTAACCCATTTGATCTCACATATATTGCTAACGTGCATATCCAACGTCAAAAACTCAAAATCATTACTAACCAGGGAAAATACTACATAATACATCTTTGCTAAAATCAGTAAACTTGGAGAGTGATATACCTGCATGCTAAGCGGTCCTTGAGCGATATTTTAACCGGATCCGTTTCAATTAATTTAGTAGCATTTACCACTTTGCTTGGTTTCTGAGAAATTTAATGTAGTTATTAGATACAAAAAACCTATTTCAAAAAGAAATAAGAGTGACATAACAAGATAATAAAAACGAAATTAACATAGTATACAGGGCTGTTTTGGATGCATCATCCAGTATTGAAGCAAAACCGACTTTCCAATATCAGAAACAGAGCTAACCTCACAAAAACTACAGAAAGTATAATCCTCGTGCTAACTTACAATTAAAAGTGCAACATTATAAACTTCAGTAAGTTTATGAATTAAACTTTGAGTAACGAAATCAAACCAACAAAAGTTTCAACACGATTTTGACTTTCAATTTACAACTAGTAATGTTTTTCGGCAAGTGTGCAAATTCTTAAAAGCTAAAGCTAAACATGACAAAATTCTGCACCAATTAACAACAATTCCGACAGTATAGTACAGATTCATATAAGTGTCGAATTCCAACTATACCTCTAATTTATTGAGTCTCGAGGAGCCGGACTTCAGGGAAACACCACATCATTGTGTGACAACACTATGTAATCATTCAGGTCTCCGACCTTCAGCGTCGCCGAGAATCTCTCCGACATCTTTCTGACGCACACACAGTGATCGCCGCTGTGTGAAACGAATAAATAGTTTCCGTCAGAACTTCTGTGGAAAATTAAGTTTTTTGATTGTGATTGAAGATTGAAAAAATGAATTTGGTGAATAATTATGGCTCCAGTTTGGGGGTTGTAGCAGTTGGCGACGGTCGGAGGCGGTGAGGACTATGAGACCGTTTTTCATCCTTTGACTTTGATTAAATTACAACATACCCCTGGATTATTAACTTAAAATATGTTGCATATGGATGCCACAAGCCAAATGGCAACTCATGTAAGTTGAAATAAAAACCAAGGGTTAATCTCACTTTGCTACCCCCACAGTTTACATGGTTTATCACTTGGGATCCGTATTTTCATTTTCTCATGGTCCAAACTTTAATTTTCGTATTAATTTGGGGCTTACATAAGAGATGTTAGATTTTTGATGAAAATTTTGCATGTACCAATAAATGTCTATTTTTATTTAATACACTCTGGAAAAAAAATTATGCGTCAAATAATAATTTTTAGAATTTCGGACAAATGCAGTAACATAAAGCTTAAGATTATAAGTTGGGAAATAATAATAATAAAAAAATACTTGCGCTATAAAATCCTAAAAATTAATTATTGTTTTCTTTCATTTCAAGTTCATGTTTCTTAATTTATTTTTCCGTTTTCTGCCTTGATCTTACTATATTCGTCTGACTTGAAGAGGTGGAATATATATTTTCAAGAATGTATGAACATAATTGTGTTTATAAAATCCTAAAAATTATTACTAAATCACTTTATTTTTTTCAAAGTGTCTCTTAAATAAAAAAATAGACATTCCACGGTACTTTCAATTTTTTCGGCAAATATTAAACAAAATTCTTGTCTAGGCCTCCAATTGATACAAAAATGAAAGTTTAAACCTTAAAATGAGAAACATAAAATTACGAACCCTCAAGTCATAAAACATGTAAACCTTGGGATAGTAAAGGGAGACTAACCCTAAAGCCAATGCAGTGAGCTATCTCATGATTTTTATTGATTTTTATTTGACTAGTCAAATATTACCCACTTGCAAATGTGGGTTATCCGATCCCCTTTGATTTGAAGTTATGTCATTTTTACCATCATAAATTTAGAAAATAATATGAGAATTGTTATTCACTCTCCCAACCAGTGGCGAATCCAGAAATTTTCATGATTTTGGGCCAAAAAAATTAATATCACAATTCATGATGGTTTTTGATAAGCAAAGCATTTTCTTCTAATAAATTAATGAAGTAATACATGAAAACAGAGAAAAGTACCTTTTTCATCCCCTCAACTAGTTTAAGTTTTACTTTTTCGTCCTCAAACCAATTTTTTTTTACCTTTTCATCCTTGACTTATCATTTTATGAATTATGTTATCCTTCCATCTATTAACCGTTAAAATTGAAACTACAAGGGCAAAATGTTAAAATTGAAACTACAAGGGCTCAAAACTAAAATAAAAACCCTACTTTTCTTTTCCAGTTTAAAGATCTATATACTTCTAACCCAAAAATCAATTCATAACCACACAAAAAAATCAGATGCTTCAATACATGATTGCTTTGGACACTCGGAGATACTCATTGAGCTTTAAAATTATGACAAAAATTTGATTCAATTTGAATATTTTTAGATGCCTGAGCAAATGATTGTGATGGCTCTTCACAATTCATCACTTTGAAATGTCTTTTCATAGTCTCGATTGCTATTATCATAATAAGAATGACAAAGTAAGAAAATAATTACAAGACATTAATTAATAAATGTTGTACCACAGTTTCAATCACAAACAATGAAGTAGAATAATCTATAGAAACTATAAAATGGAAAAAAGTAATTTAGAATAACAAAGAGTAATATCCATGGTAAGAATGTAAGATTTACTTTTTTTTTCTAGAAGTTAAAGAGGTACTTGATCCTTTCAATTAACAATAAACTGATTTGACCCTATTGAAAGTGTGTGAATTTCTTTCCCCTATAATCACAATATCAAATATCAGAAATTGAAGTATAATAAAAAAAATTCAAATAAAACCCTAAAACTAAGTGTAGTAATTTGGGAATGAGATAATGAAATTTATATCCCCAAATCACTCTAAATCACTTAAATCGAAGCAATCTACAATCAAATAAGAGAATTGAAAAAAAATATTCAAATAAAACCCTAAAACTAAGTGTAGTAATTTGAGAATGAGATAATGAAATTTATATCCCCAAATCACTCTAAATCACTTAAATCGAAGCAATCTACAATCAAATAAGAGAATTGAAGTCGAAAATTGAATTACCTCGGTGTTTGTAGGCTCAATAACAACAAAATTTTTGTTAAATAAAAGCCCTAAACAGTGCAGCCGAGGAAGAAATTGAGAAGAATAAACCAATAGAGAGAGCGAGATGGGCGGCGACGAGAGATCGATCAGCTTGAGCTTGCCATCGTCACCTTTAGCGTCGTTTTCTTTTCTCCCGTTTGTTTCTCTTTCTCCTCATCTGTTTGTGCCTTTTTCGATTGTGTTGTGTGGCATGTGTTTTTTCTTTTTTTTTTTCCTTTTTACTGTGCCATTAATCGGTAATAACAAAAGTGCAACTTTATATACTTCAGTAAGTTTATGAATTAAACTTTGAGTAACGAAATCAAACTAAAAAAAGGTTTAACACGATTTTGACTTTCAATTCACAACTAGTAATGTTCTTCGGCAAGTGTGCAAATTCTTAAAAGTAAAAGCTAAACATGACAAAATTATGCACAAATTAACATCAATTCCGACAGAGTGTTGACTTCCAACTATACCTCTAACTTATTGAGTCTCGAGGAGCCAGACTTCAGCGAAACAACACATCCTTGTGACGACGCTATTTAATCATTCCGGTCTCCTACCCTCGGCGTCTCCGAGAATCTCTCCCCGTCTTCGAGAATCTCTCCGACATCTTCCCGACGCACACACAGTGAGTGATCGCCGCTGTGTGAAACGAATAAATAGTTTCTGTCAGAATTTCTGTGGAGAATTAAGTTTTTTGTTTTTGTTTGAAGATTGAAAAGAATGAATTTGGTGAGGGAGATTAGGCGGCCAAAGGAGAAGGAGGAAGTGGGACGATTCAGAGGGCGGCGACGGTGGTCGGTGGGGGAGAAGATCGACATGGATTTGTTGTTGCTTGGACGTGATTTTGTCCCGAAATAAAATCTCAATTCCAAGCGCCGGAGAGTTTGAAATTCCCGGAGGTTGTGGGTTTGAGTTGCCGGAGTGTTGGAAGACAGCGTCTTGGACTCTTGGATCGAGATCTCTAGAGCGTCTCTTTGCTTGGTATGAAAGATCGAGAGGGAGAGTCTCTTTTGTTTTAAAAAACAACTGTAACACATTGAAAAGAGAGAAAAGATAAGTATTTGACTTGGAAACCTAACGGGTTAAACTCATTTTTGAATCAATAAATTAAAATGGCTATAATATTTATTATCTTAAAATTTGATTATACATTTTGATAAAAAAAATCTTATAGATAAAAATATTTAATTTGGTTAAAAATATTGAATCTTGTGAATGAAAACATTGTACAAATTTTAATCTAGTTTTTCAGTTGAAAATTGAATTAAATTTATTATTATTTGCATTTAAATTATTTATTTACATATTTTTGTAACATTCTTAACATTATTTAATCAAAATATTATAAATTATGTCTAAATTATCGGCCCTGCTGCCTTGGCCCCTCTTAGACTCTGCATAGGCGCTCTAGGTGCTAGGCCCTACTCCGTCGCCTAGCAACCGCCTAGCGCTTTTTAGAACCTTGCCACAAGCCAAATAGCAACTCGAAAGTTGAAATAAAAATCAAAGGGTTAATCTCACTTTGCTACCCCCACAATTTACATGGTTTATCGCTTGGGATCCGTACTTTCATTTTCTCGTTTTAAGGCCCAAACTTTTTCGTATTAATTTGGGGCCTAGACAAGAGATCGTTAGATTTTTGATGAAAAAATTGCATGTGCTAATAAATATCTTTTTTTTAGTTAAGAGACTCTGGAAAAAAAAAATTATGCGTCAAATAATAATTTTTAGAATTTCACCTCTTCCAAACCAGATAAATGAAATAACATAAAAAGCATAAGATTATAAGGTGGAAAATAATAATGAATAAAAAATAATTAATTATTTTTTTCTTTCGGTTCATGTTTCTTAATTATTTTTCCTTGTTCTGCCTTGATCTTATTATATTCGTCTGATTTGAAGAGGTGAAATATATATTTTCAAGAATTTATGAACATAATTGCGTTCATAAAATCCTAAAAATTATTACAAAATCACTTTATTTTTTTCAGAGTGTCTCTTAAATAAAAAATAGACATTTCATGGTACTTTCAAATTTTTCGTCAAACATTTAACAAAATTCTTGTCTACGCCCCCAATTGATACAAAAATTAAAGTTTGAACCTTAAAATGAGAAAAATAAAATCACGAACCCTCAAGTCATATAACATGAAAACCTTGCGATAAAAGGGATAGTAAAGGGAGACTAACCCTAGAGCTATCTCATGATTTTTATTGATTTTTATTGATTTTTATTTGACTAGTCAAATATTACACCACTTGCAAATTGGGGGTCATCCGATCCCCTTTGATTTGGAGTTATGTCATTTTTACCATTTTAAATTTAGAAAAATAATATGAGAATTGTTATTCACTTCCGCGTTATTATATTTACCCAAAAACATAAACATTCAACACTTGATACTACACCATTATTCCTATTTTACTCTTTAAAATTCCTAAATAATCAAAATGAATAATCAAATTTTAAGATAATAAATATTATAGTCATTTTAATTTATTGATTCAAAAATGAGTTTAACCCATTTAGGTTTCCAAGTCAAATACTCATCTTTTCTCTCTTTTCAATGTGTTACAGTTATTTTTTAAAACAAAAGAGTTCCCTCTATCTCCTCTCGATCTTTCATATCAAGCCGAGAGACGTTCTAGAGATCTCGATACAAGAGTCCAAGACGCTGTCTTCCAACACTTCGGCAACTCAAACCCACCACCTCCGGCAATTTCAAACTCTCCGGCGCTTGGAATTGAGATTTTATTTCGGGACCGGCGCTTGGAATTGAGATTTTATTTCGGTACAAAATCACGTCCAAGCAACAACAAATCCAGGCCCGTCTTCTCCCTCACCGACCACCGTCGCCGCCCTCTGAATCGTCTCCACTTCCTCCCTCCTCCTCCTTTGGCAGCCTAATCTCCCTCACCATATTCATTCTTTTCAATCTTCAAACAGAAACAAAAAACTTAATTCTCCATAGAAGTTTTGACGGAAACTATTTATTCGTTTCACACCGCGATCACTGTGTGTGCGTCTGAAAGATGTCGGAGAGATTCTCGGCGACGCTGAGGGTCGGAGACCTGAATGATTACATAGCGCTGTCACAGGGATGTATTGTTTCGCTGAAGTCCGGCTCCTCGAGAAGTTGGAAGTCGACACTTATATGAATCTGTACTACTGCCGAAATTGGTGCATAATTTGTCATGTTTAGCTTTTGCTTTTAAGAATTTGCACACTTGCCGAAGAACATTACTAGTTGTGAATTGAAAGTCAAAATCGTGTTGAAACTTTTGTTAGTTTGATTTCGTTACTCACTGTTTAATTCATAGACTTACTGAAGTATATAATGTTGCACTTTTGTTAATGGCGCAGTGAAAAGAAAAAACACGCCACACAACACAATCGAAAAAGGCACAAACACAGACGGGGAGAAAAGAAAACAACGCTGCTAAGGCGACGATGATGGTGAGCTCAAGCTGATCGATCTCTCGTCGTCGCTCATCTCGCTGTCTCTCTTGGTTTATTCTTCTCAATTTCTTCCTCGGCTGCACTGTTTAAGGCTTTTATTTAACAAAATTTTTGTTGTTATTGAGCCAACAAACATCGAGGTAATTCAATTTCGACTTCAATTCTCTTATTTGATTGTAGATTGCTTCGATTTAAGTGATTTTTGAGTGATTTGGAGATATAAGATTCATTATTTCATTCCCAAATTACTACACTTAGTTTTAGGATTTTATTTAGAATTTTTTTATTATACTTCAATTTCTGATATTTGATATTGTTGATTATAGGTTCAAATCAGTTTATTGTTAATTGAAAGGATCAAGTACCTCTTAACTTCTAGAAAAAAAAAGTAAATTCTACATTCTTGCTATGGATATTACTCTTTGTTATTCTAAATTATTTTTTTCCATTTTATAGTTTCTATAGATTCTACTTCATTGTTTGTGATTGAAACGGTGGTACAACATTTATTAATTAATGTCTTGTAGTTATTTTTCTTACTTTGTCATTCTTATTATGATAATTGCAATCGAGACTATGAAAAGATATTTCAAATTGAATCAAATTTTTGTCATAATTTCAAAGCTCAACGAGTATTTTCGAGTGTCCAAGTCAATCATGTATTGAAGCATATGAGTTTTTTGTGTGGTGAGGAATTGATTTTTGGGTTAGAAGTATATAGGTCTTTAAACTGGAAAAGGAAAGTAGGGTTTTTATTTTAGTTTTGAGCCCTTGTAGTTTCAGTTTTAACACTTTTGCCCTTGTAGATTTACATAATATGCCAACTATGCAATGAGATTGCGAAAATAATGAGTCAACACGCCACATCAGCAAAATTAACGGTGAAATTGACGGAAGGACGACATAATCCATAAAATGATAAAATGATAGGTCAAGGATGAAAAGGTAAAATAAATTGGTTTGAGGACGAAAAGGTAAAACTTAAACTAGTTGAAGAACGAAAAAAGTACTTTTCTCTGTTTTCATGTATTACTTCATTATGTTTTCATGTATTACTTCATTAATTTATTAGAAGAAAATGCTTTGCTTATCTAAGACCATCATGAATTGTGACATTAATTTTTTTGGACCACGCTCGTGAAAATTTATGGATTTGCTATTGGTTGGGAGAGTGAATAACAATTCTCATATTATTTTTCTAAATTTAAGATGTAAAAATGGTTGGGAGAGTGAATAACAATTCTCATATTATTTTTCTAAATTTAAGATGTAAAAATGACATAACTTCAAATCAAAGGGGATCGGATAGCCCACATTTGCAAGTGGTGTAATATTTGACTAGTCAAATAAAAATCATGAGATAGCTCGCTGCATTGGCTTCAGGGTTAGTCTCCCTTTACTATCCCAAGGTTTACATGGTATATGACTTGAGGGTTTGTAATTTTATGTTTCTCATTTTAAGATTTAAACTTTCATTTTTGTATCAATTGGAGGCCTAGACAAGAATTTTGTTTAATATTTGCCGAAAAAATTGAAAGTACCATGAAATGTCTATTTTTTTTATTTAAGAGACTTTGAAAAAAATTAAGTGATTTAAGTAATAACTTTTAGGATTTTATAAGCGCAATTAAGACATTTTTGAAAATATATATTCCACCTCTTCAAGTCAGACGAATATAGTAAGATAAAGCGGAAAACGAAAAAATAAATTAAGCAACATGAACTTGAAATGAAAGAAAACAATAATTAATTTTTAGGATTTTATAGCGCAAGTATTTTTTATTTATTATTATTTCCCACCTTATAATCTTAAGCTTTATGTTACTGCATTTGTCCGAAATTCTAAAAATTATTATTTGACGCATATTTTTTTTTTCCTGAGTGTCTATTATATAAAAATAGACATTTATTGGTACATACAACCCTCAAACTCGAGCCCTAATTATTCACCAAATTCATTCTTTTCAATCTTCAATCACAAACAAAAAACTTAATTCTCCACAGAAGTTCTGACGGAAACTATTTATTCGTTTCAGACAGCGGCGATCACTGTGTGTGCGTCAGAAAGATGTCGGAGAGATTCTCGGCGACGCTAAGGGTCGGAGACCTGAATGATTACATAGCGCCGTCACAGGGATGTGTTGTTTCGCTGAAGTCCGGCTCCTCGAGACTCAATAAATTAGAGGTATAGTTGGAATTCGACACTTATATGAATCTGTACTGCCGGAATTGTTGTTAATTGGTGTAGAATTTTGTCATGTTTAGCTTTTGCTTTTAAGAATTTGCACACTTGCCGAAGAACATTGCTAGTTGTAAATTGAAAGTCAAAATCGTGTTGAAACTTTTGTTGGTTTGATTTCGTTACTCACAGTTTAATTCATAAACTTACTGAAGTTAATAATGTTGCACTTTTAATTGTAAGTCAGCACGCACGAGGATTATACTTTCTGTAGTTTGTGTGAGGTTAGCTCTGTTTCTGATATTGGAAAGTCGATTTTGCTTCGATACTGGATGATGCATCCAAAACAACTCTGTATTCTATGTTAATTTCGTTTTTATTATCTTGTTATGTCACTCTTATTTCATTTTGAAATAGGTTTTTTTCTTTTTTTTATCTAATAACTACATTAAATTTCTCAGAAACCAAGCAAAGTGGTAAATGCTACTAAATTAATTGAAACGGATCCGGTTAAAATATCTCTCAAGGACTGCTTAGCATGCAGGTATATCTCTCTCCAAGTTTACTGATTTTGGCAAAGATGTATTCTGTAGTATTTTCCCTGGTTAGTGATAATTTTTAGTTTCTGACGTTGGATATGCACGTTAGCAATATATGTGAGATCAAATGGGTTAGCATGCCTTACTGTTCCTAGTATAAGCGCTTTATTCTATGAATAGTGCTCTTTAATTTGAGTTTTCTGAACTCATGGTAGCTTATATGGTTGCCATGTTGGCTTTAAGAAAATTTATGAAATGTTGGCACTTGAATATATTTCTTATTGTATTGTATTGTTTTTTTTTTGGCTAATCTTACAATTTTGCATGGGCCTTGTCACTGTTTATTGTGAATTTATTTTACCATTGACCCTAAGTTTTATATTTTGTATTTATATAAGCGAGATAAGGTGGTAAAATGAGTGAGAATAACGTGACTGTAATTATGCCAGTGGGTGCATAACTTCTGCAGAGACTGTTATGCTCGAGAAACAAAGCACGGATGAGTTTCTTTCTAATTTAAGTAAAGGAAAGGCTGTTATTGTGTCACTTTCTCCCCAGTCCAGGGCCTCCCTTGCAGTGCATTACAACTTTTCGCCAATCCAGGTACGTTGTATTGCTATAGAAATTTATGTACCGCGAAAATCCTTAGGTTATGAGGTTACCTGATAATATTAGCGTATCATCTCGGAATGAAAACGCGTAATTATGAATTCCTCCATTCAGTTCATATTGGGATTGAGATAGCCTAATATTTGTGTATCTCCAATTATATGCATGGATAACTGATGTAATGTGCATTTACATTGAAGGTTTTCAGGAAGCTCACGACATTTTTCAAGTCCTTGGGAGTGATATCTGTATTTGATACCAGCTGCAGTAGAGATTTGACACTTATAGAATCTTGTGAAGAATTTGTATCCCACTATAAGCAAAGTCATTCATCTGATGATCAGAAACATAAATTGTCTTTACCAATTATTTCCTCGGCGTGTCCAGGTATACTTTTCCCACCAAATTATAGTTAAACCCCTGCTCAATCACAAATACTATCATGTATGCTGCCAACATAGTTATAATACAGCTGGCACCTGCTATATGACCGGATTGGGAAATGTTGATATATTTTTTTTCTTCAAACTGTTACTAATGGACAAAGTGTTTTCCCAAAATATTCTTGTTGAAAAAGTGTTTACAATAAGGTGCTCTTTTCTACCTGACAATAATGTAAACATGGATTACCTTTTTTTACAGGTTGGATATGCTACGCTGAAAAAACTCTTGGTGAAGTTCTGCCACATATATCCTCGGTGAAGAGTCCACAGCAAACAATGGGGGCTATCATAAAGCATCATATATGCCAGAACTTGTGTCTCAGGTAATGATTACAAACTACCCCAGTCAATCTTTATTCGATGGGAATAAGGACTATAAGCCCCAAAGAAGAGGATATAGCTATACGATAAGCCTAGTCCGGACCTAGGCGTTTTGTGGATCTAAATCCTCTTCCGTGGGGCGTCAACCCCTTCTTGACCATGAATGTTTTAAGATTTTGTTTGATGTCTTAGGTTTTCACTATGTAAAGCTGCTTTTTGACTGGATGTATTTGTCAAGCTGTTGTGGGTTACATGTATGCATAATTCTTGCTGTCAAAAAACTTCATATACCCAAGTATTTGAGATCAGTGCAACAACTACATTTTACAGATGATGAATTTGCAATCATTATTTCCAATGTTAGAGCCAAAAATTTCTCTCAGGTGACCGTGAAACCAACATGTTACCGAAATTTGCGAATCATCTTCCTTAATATTTCGCTTAGTGGTGCTGTGTATGAAATATAATCCTTAATTAGAAGGACGATTCTGGGTGTTGGGTGTGCTTTGCATATTTAATTCTTGCTGTCAAAAAACTTCATATACCCAAGTATTTGAGATAGTGCAACAACTACATTTTACAGATGATGAATTTGCAATTATTATATCCGATGTTAGAGCCAAAAATTTCTCTCAGGTGACCGTGAAACCAACATGTTACCGAAATTTGTGAATCATCTTCCTTAATATTTAGCTTAGTGGTGCTGTTTATGAAATATAATCCTTAATTAGATGGACGATTCTGGGTGTTGGGTGTGCTTTGCATATTTGGTTTGTTAGTTTGAGCTACTAATCCCAAAGCCAATATATTTATATTTTCCTCATATAGTGAATTTGAATTGTTTCTTTATCATGGGAGCCTTTCACTTGGTATAGGGCGTTGAAGCTTCTTAAAATAGATTGACGGTCTCGCTGTTGAAACCTTAATCGGAATAACTCCAGCATTTAATGAAAATTCTGAAATTATGCACACTCAAGGAGTGACTTTTTCCTCAATCTGACTGAAATAACTCTCAAGTAGAATGGGTGGTGATATTTTCCTTTATGTTTTGACGAATTTGTTTATTCTTTGAATGGTTTCCATGTCAATGAAATCATGATCAACTGCTGATCCTTCATTTACGACTGTAGTTTTAGTTGGAGTAAATTCATGCAGCTTATGGAGTTTTGATGTTATAGTATGTTTTGACTTGTTTCAATCATTGACTTTAAATAACTGTGCAGGCCGGAGGAGTTATATCATGTGACGGTGATGCCCTGTTATGACAAAAAGCTTGAAGCTTCCAGGGATGATTTTGTGTTTCAAGTTGAATTGGAAGATGAAGTTCAAAATAGTATGATTACAGAGGTTGATTCTGTGCTGACAACTGGAGAGGTCTTAGATTTGCTACAGGTATGACCGACAATATGTGCAAGTGATTATCTTTAATATTCTAACAGAAAATACTGTATTTAGCATTTTTGTTTCCTTTTGTTGCATAAATGTTGCTTTATGGGTAATTGCAGTTGAAATCAGTAGATTTCAGAAATTTGGAGGAGTCTCCTCTTGATAAATTGTAAGCACCAAAATTGTTTAACGACTTGAAATGTTTTTAATTATTTTCATGGGAATGGGTTGAATAATGAATTTGTGTCACTTTCATGCAGATTGACAAATGTTACTGAAGAGGGGGATCTTTTTGGGGTTCTAGGAAGCTCAGGAGGATATGCAGAGACAATTTTCCGTTATGCAGCTAAGACACTTTTTGGCCAAGAAATCAAAGGGCCACTGGACTTTAAAATTATAAGGAATTCAGATTTCCGAGAAGTCAGCCTAGAAGTAAGTTGGTCCTTCCTTAGTCATGCTAATGCAAAGTTGCAACCATTAAGATCACTTCTCTTCGTTATGTTTGTTGCATGATCAATAGTGTTCGATCTGCTCACCCGACTTTCCCATGTTATTGTTTATCTTATCTAAAATGATTACTTCCTCCGTCCCTCTAAAAGTTACATTTTTACTTTGGACACGGGATTAAGAAAAAGTGTAAGAGGTGCAAGTGTTGTATGGAAAGTGAGGTAGGAGAGAGATGGGTATGAAATAGTAAGTGTATAGTTGTTGTGAGTATGCAAATGGATCCCATTAAATAAAAAAGTATTAGTGAAACATTTCCATTATAGGAAAGTGTAATTTTTAGTGGGACACCCAAAGGTGTAAAGAGTGTAACTTTAGTGGGATGGAGGGAGTATATGCTTTCGACTCAACTCACCCTCCACTCTTTCATATTGTTCTTTGTTACCGATTTTCATCTTCATTGTGGTCTTCCCTTCCCTACTTCTAGTATGGTTGACTTTTGATAAGATTCACGTTTTTTAACGGATGCAGCGAGAAGTCTACTCTTGAATTTTATATGCTCAAGGGAGAAGACATCACTGAATTGCATGCAACGTTAACAATTATGTATGCATACTGCAGGTAGAGGGGAGAACTGCATTGAAGTTTGCACTATGTTATGGCTTCCGGAATATACAGAGTATTAAGAGGAGAATCAAAGGTGGAAAATGTGACTACCAGTATTTTGAGATCATGGCATGCCCATCAGGTATCCTTTTTAGCTTTATGTTTATTTCAAGTATTTGAAAGGTTGTTAGAATCATATGATGATTCAGCTGTATTCAACTATGTAAGAAGCTAATCTTGAATCCATGATATTTTAGACTTCCGTTTGTGAATTCTTAACAAGTTCCACTAGGGCATCTGTCTTCACGAATTAGATACTTTGACTATCTTCCCCCCCCCCCCCCAAATATACTAAATCTGTCATTTGATACTCGTTTTTAGGCTTTAGATTCATTATATTTTATTTTACTTTCTCAGCATTGGCAACTATGAATTAGAAGTAGTTTATCATAATTAAATTATATCGGCTTGTGAGCCATCACGTTTAAATCAGGGGTGGAGCTACCCTTGGCTTAAGGGGCCAATTGCCCCTTTACTTTTCGAAGTGTGCCAAATTAGCAGTAGTAATTTTTTATAATTTTGATTTTTACCATTAATACCTGTGCTTTACCCCCTCTTTTGACCAGTAAAAATTAACATTATATTCTCAATTTGCCCCCGTTTCAAAAAAATTCTTGGCTCCACTGGTTCGAATTTAATGTGCGAGTATTTCCATTGACAGGGTGCTTAAATGGCGGAGGTCAAATCAAGCCGAAGACCGGGCAATCTGCCAAAGATTTGATTCAGACATTAGAGAGTACGTATATGGAGAATGTAAGTATTTTAACTCGACTCTATTGTGGGCTATTTCTTGTTTGTTATTTTTAATTGGGTATAAATTTTACGTGGGCCCCGTCCTATATATATTATTAGCTCCCACCCTTTTCTGATATCACGTTTGTTTTTATTATGGGTTATTTATTTGGCGTCTTGACGTCTGGGTTGACTGGTTATCCCGTGTTAATGTCAGATGTTGGTAGCTGATCCTTTCGATAACCCTATTGCCAAAAGCTTATACAAAGAGTGGCTTGAGCAACCTGGTTCAGAGAGAGCTAAGAAGTACATACACACACAGTATCGACCTGTGGCAAAAAGCATTACCAGCGAGTTACGGGACTGGTGAAAATTGCTCCACCTCAATTTCTGAAACCTCAAAACACCGGAGCTCCCAGTATAATCAATTTCAGACAACTCGGCTCTAACTTTGCTGTTTCCAACAAAATTCTTCATCAATGGCTTCATTGTTATTCCAGTTTTGTTCGAGGAGGCGAGAATTATTCTTTTTAGGCACAGCTGCTAGTCTAGTACATAGAACATATGAAAAAATCACCAAAATTGAGACAAAGTATAACTCATTTTGGAGATGGGGGTGGGGACAAGCATAAATGTGGTAACAATATAACTAACTAGATACTCCCTCCGCCCCATACCTAGGTGCCTAGTTTGACTTTGGCACCTAGTTTGACCATACAACTACGAAAAATTAGAATATTTTGATAAAATTTTAAAAGTTGTTATTGATTTATTACTAACAACACTAACAATTAAAAGTTTTAAAATTTAATTATAATATATCAATTTCTCGTAGTTGTATGGTCAAACTAGGTGCCAAACTAGGTGCCAAAGTCAAACTAGGCACCTAGGTATGGGACGGAGGGAGTATATCGCATGGATTATTGTAAAACTATTTGCACAAGTGAGTGGACATACATACTAAAGATAATATAGCTCATTTTAAAAATAAAAATAAAAATAATATTCTTCCTGCCACATTGGGTCATTTTGGGTTTTTTCTTATCCAATCAAGAACAACATATTTTACACAAATTCAATTAGGAGTATAGACAAACCATCTCAAACAATGTTTAAAAAAAACAATCAATCATTTAATTTTTTCAAGCAAATTAATCATTTAAAGATGCCAAAGTTCTTCGAAATGAACGACAATTATATTATGCACTCCCTCCATTTTCCTATTTTGGATTGATGTTCCTAGCAACTCAGACAAGACGTTAATCAAGCCCGGAAGATTCGAACTTGCAGGCAAAGTTGCCTTTTGTTCTCACTGTCGCGCACAAACTCGAGAAGACACTTGTCATCCATCTTCAAGTGGTTCCATTTGTAAAATGCCTTCCACCCTTTCAATGCTATACGCCCACATTTCCATTCTTTAACCTTTGATTTACTTCCCTTCCCCATCTCATTAACAATCTTCATCTCCGATGGCAGTTCCAGGCCGTGGTATCTTACCAAATCAACTGGAATGAACTGCAACAAAATACAGTAGTCAACACATAATAATGGATCTAATCTAACTGGGAGGAAAAAAGGAGTATTTTCAGATCAAATAACTTGAAGCCTTACCAGTTCCCGCCTCTTTTGTGGTCTAATTTTTAGCACAAAGTAGGGATTTTGGGGTATTGGTACACCAGAGCCGAAAATCTCTTTTTCAATCTTTTCAATATCATCATTTGTAATCCGAGGGGCATATTTTCTCTTTTTCTTTTTCTTAGACCCTGCTTTACAAAGTCAAATTCTTGGCCAAATGTCAGAAAAAAATATAATCCCTGTGTGTGTGTGAATTGAAGGAGAGAGAGGTAGAAATATTACCACTCTTAGATTCTTGCTCTTTCTTTTTGTTTTCCTCTTCTTCTTCCTCTTCCTCTTCTTCTTCTTCTTCTTCTTCTTCCTCTTCCTCTTCTTCCTCTTCCTCTTCTTCTTCTTCCTCTTCCTCTTCTTCCTCTTCCTCTTCTTCATCAAGGTCCTCTTCCTCGGCACAGTTGCCATTGTTCACGGCCACCTCTTCTTCCTCCTCCTCATCATTGTTGTCTTCACTCTCTTCTTCTTCTTCTTCTCCTTCTAATTCCGAGTCTTCCTGCTTTACTGTAAACCTGAACGAACTACGCTTTTCTTTCTCACACGCACTTCTTCCAAAATGATTGAAATCAAACAAATGATTATCACTAAGCTCAAAAACTAAGAAATCTCCCTGTTCAATTTGGTTATCTACCACAAATCGAACCCACCCTTTTTCGAAGAATAAAGTTCTTCCCTCTACACTGATCTCCACAGGCCAAATATTGTTCCGTTTATCCCTTAAAAGAGTGACATTCTTTATCTTCTTTCCTCTCATGTAATTAGCAGCAAAGGCAGGAGGTATTTGCTACAAAAAATAAATACAACATAAGTTATATTGCGAGGAATTTCCTGTCCCATCCCACCTCGGGTCTCGGAACAATACATGGGCAAAAAGACGCGGCCATAAGAGACAATTATGCAAGTAGAAATACAAAAATAAGTACAACATAAGTTAAAAAGATCACAAATATAAGACAGCTATTGCTTTAAAATACAATATATATATATATATATATATATATATATATATATATATATATATATATATATATATATATATATATATATATATATATATATATATCATATGGAAATCAAATCCTTGGGACTGGCATGACTTAGCACAACAATACAATTGTTTCTTTAGAGCACTTCCCCTAAACTGAAGTTTAAAATTATCATGCAAATGTTTTACACAATGCCTAAACTCAGCATTATGCACTATAGTCTTTCTAAAGCCAGCACAAGGCACTTCTGTTTGTCTGACATGAAGGTCCAATGAAAAGAATTCACACACTCAATATCATCCAAAAGAATATCTAAAAACCATTCCCAAGACTCTATTTTCACCCTTTACCACAACAATTGCTAATGGCCACATGCCATTACTTGCATCCATCAAGCCCTATATTTTTTCTGCAACCTGCTATGCTAAAAAACCCTTCTTGCACCCACACAAACAGACGTAGATTCTTTGAAACATCTCAACACCATTTTCGATAATTGTTTTTATTTCACAAGTTGTTCCAGGGTTGGATCTTATTAGTTCCTCCTCGTAATCCCATAAAGCAGAGTATTGATCTCCCCCGAGCTAACTCACTAGTTCTAGACACCATGCATCCTCAGATCCTACATCTAGTTCTAGACAAGCTCGGATATGGGATGTAATGTAACAGGGATTATACTCTATGTTGTAATTACAGGAGGCATTTGCTACAAAAAATACAGTAAAAATTACCCAAAAAACTCATAAAACAAATTAATGAAAAGAAGTTTGAAATTTGAAGGGGACGAAATACCATTCTTTGTGAACTCAGCT
Organism: Adenophora triphylla var. japonica; assembly: GCA_022495995.1. Classification (NCBI taxonomy): domain Eukaryota; kingdom Viridiplantae; phylum Streptophyta; class Magnoliopsida; order Asterales; family Campanulaceae; genus Adenophora; species Adenophora triphylla. The sequence goes on from JAFEMH010001374.1 coordinate 332,945, forward strand.
GAGGGATGAAAACCTTGAAGAAACCTGGTCGATGATCCATTCTCTGTGTGTGTGTGCAGTCTGTTCTCAGATTATGGTTGAAGAAAGTTGAAGGAAGATTATGTGTGTGTGTGTGTGTTCTCAGATTATGGTGTTTGTGTGTGTCTTTGTATCTCAGGAGCTATTCTTAGTTTATGGTTAAAGAAGTTGAATGAAAATGGAGGTGGCATAACTAAAACTGACAGACGAAGGTGAGTTATTGGGGTAGAAAGATATCTAAAATAGACTAATCAGTAGAAAGAGTGGGTGGGGACCTAGTTACCTAGTAATTAGAAATAGTAAAAATAGCCAAAATGAGCAAGTTTCATTCTTCTGCTGTTACTCGTTGTACCCTAAGCTATAAATCTAGTACATATGAAGTTGTAACTTCAGTACTATGATAGGGTTATCACTAGTTCGGTCAAACCGCGATTCAGATTTGGTTTGATTTTCAAGTAAAGTGGTTCGGTTCGATTTTAAAAATTGGCAAATCACACGGTTTTATTTGATCTACAATCTGATATTTCCAAATCAAACCAAGTCAAATCGAATTAAACAGTTTCAGATCGAACCATGGTTCTAAATCGTGTGGGTAGAAATTGGGATGATATCAGCAGGTTGGAAGTGGTGGTGACATAAATAGAATTCAAATGGGAAAGGCCAACTGAGTTATTGTGATACAAATATACTTGTAGTAGTAGCATAAAATAGACTAATGACCAAATAATTTAATGACTCTTTCCTTTTTATGTTTAGTTTTCTGAATGGAGATGTACTATAATTAGTCTTTTACACCCTCCGTCCCAAAATAAATGCCCAAAAAATATTCAAGTATACTCCCAAAATGTTTTTGGACATTCATTTTGGGACGGGCGTTAAATGCTTCAACTTGGTATAATGTTTAATTATTATAAATAAGAAAACATTGTATGGAAGTCAGGATGGCCGAGTGGTCTAAGGCGCCAGACTCAAGTTCTGGTCTTCGTAAGAGGGCGTGGGTTCAAATCCCACTTCTGACATTTCTATCTGGTACATTAGAATTTTTTTCATCATTTTATGCTTCTGAGTTTCTGATGCTATTAATATATTAACTGTTGCAATTTGATTTCCAACATTGAATTTTTAGCATTTTCATTCCCCACATTGACATTTTGTCTCAATCCAATGTAAATTTTGTTAAAAAAACTATCTTTCGTTAAAAATGTTTGCCACGTGCGACGCAAATGTTTTTAAAAGGGTAAAATAATAATAATAATAAAAAAATAATAAAAAATAAATAATAATAATAATAATAATAATAAAATAATAATAAAAAAATATTATTAATAATAATAAAATAATAAGAGTTGTTCTTGTGTGAAACTAGTTCTAGGATAAGTTATCCTAGAACCTGTTTTGCGAAAGTGCCTTTTCTAGTACAATAAAGTGCCTGGTGCAATATAAACAAAGTGTCTGGTCTATTATGACACTAATAAACACATTTAAATCGGTTGTAATGTTAAATAATGCGGTGATATTGTTGAAAAATAGTGCCTGTTGTATTGTCAAAAAGTGTCTTTTGTAATATTGAAAACTGCCTCTTGTAGTATTGAAAAATGCCTGTTGTAATACTGAAAAGTGTCAAGTGAATTAAAAAACACATGCCTGTTGTAGTGTCAAAAAGTGCCTTTTGTAGTATTGAAAACTGCCTTCTACAGTATCAAAAAGTGTCTGGTGAATTTTCGTAAGGCACTTTTTTTGGCACTTGTAAAAAAAAAAAAAAACCTCAGCAGGCATGTTTTAAAATTCAAGCAGGCACTTCTCTAGTGTTTAAAAAGTGCCTCCTGTAGCATTGCACACATGTCTCTTACAAATTCAACAAGTGTTGGTGAGTTTTTTCAAGTTCCAAAATAAGTGCATGCTCTAGTGTTAAAAAACGCATTCTGTAGTATTGAGACATGCCTCTTACAATTTTGAAAAGTGCCTGGTGAATTTTTAAGAGTTTCAGTTATTTACAACCATGCCACCGCACCTTCTAACGATGTTCCGCTTATTTTCAAAAATGCCACCGCGCACATTTTAAAACACGTTCTACGCTCAGCGAGCGTAGAACACATTTCACACAAGATTTTGTCAAATAATAATAATAATAAAATATAATAATAATAATAATAATAATAATAATAATAATAATAATAAATAAAAAAAATTAAAAAAATAAAAATAAAAATAAATAAATAAATAATAATAATAATAATAATAAAATAATAATAATAATAATAAAAAATAATAATAATAATAAAATAATAATAATAATTATTATTATTACAATCACTACCAGAAACAGGTGTTTTAGCGACGGAATAATCAGCGACGGAATCATTCCGTTGCTAAATAGCGGCGGAATATATTTTGGCGTCAAATTTAGCGACGAAATTTAATTCCGCCGCTAATTTTCGCCGCTAAAACGAATATTCCTCGAATATTCGTTTAATTACCGCCACTATTTTCGCGGTTGATTTACCGACGGAATATTCCGCCGCTAAATCTTTATCAGCGACGGAATTATTCCGCCGTTGGAAATATATCATTTTTTATTTTTTTTATTTATCAGCGTCGGAAATATTCCGACGGTGAAATTAATTTTTTTTTTTTTTTTTGGAATATTACAGACGGAATATTTAAAACGCCATTTGAATAATTAATTTTTTTTAATTTATCAGCGTCGGAAATATTCCGACGGTGAAATTAAATGTTATTTTTTTTTGATTAAACACCGACGGAATATTTCCGCCGGTGATAAGTTAATATTTTTTTATTTATCAGCGACGGAAATATTTCGTTGCTGATAATAAAATGTAATTTTTGTTTATTTTTAGAACTAATGAACAAAATAACAAACTAAAAAACATTAAAATATCATAAATATTTATGATATTTTTGAAAAAATAAATAAATCATAAATATCATTATTTTTTTATGTAAAATATGAAAGTTATTTTAAATTACTCTCAAAAAAATAAATATGAGTCAATAAATATTATTTTTGAAAAAATAAATACCACATAAATATTTATTAATTTTAATTTAATAAATATCATTCTTTATAATTATATAAAACATGAAAATTATTTTAAATTACACTAAAAAAATAAATATGAGTCAATAAATACACTATACCCTATACCCTATATATACACTATACCATATACCCTATACCCTATACCCTATACACCAAACCATATACCCTATACCATATACCCGATACTCTATACCCTATACCCTATATATACCCTATACCCGATACCCTATACCGTATACCCTATACACTATACCCGATACCCTATACCCTATACACTATACCATATACCCTATACCCTATACCCTATACACTATACCCTGTATTCTATATCATATACACTATACACTATACACTATACCCTACACCCTATACCCTACACCCTATACCCTATACCCTATACACTATACCCTATACCCTATACACTATACACTATACCCTATACCCTATACCCTATACCATATACCATATACCCTATACCCTATACACTATACACTATACACTATACCCTATACCCTATACCATATACCCTATACCCTATACCCTATACCCTATACACTATACACTATACACTAATTAATCCTAAACCCTAATCCCTAACCCCTAACCCCTAAACCCTAAACCCTTATAAACCCTAACCCCTAAACCCTAACCCCTGCAATGTAAGGGTACTGGAGAAACTATCAATGACAAGGACCGCTGCCCACAATGCAAGGGAGAAAAGGTTGTACAGGAGAAGAAGGTCTTGGAGGAGGAATGATGCGAGCGGGCAAAGCTTGCGGAGGAGGAGAGACGCGAGCGGGCAAAGCTTGCGGAGGCTTTGGCGGTTCAGACGCAGATGCAGGAGGAGAATGATCGGCGTCATGCAGAGATTCAAAGACAACATGCAGAGACTCAAAGACAATTGGCGCTGTTGATGGCTCATCTCGGCCAGGACTTCCAGGGTAATTTCCAGCCTCCCCCGAGTTGATTGCGGACTTTTTTAGACATTTTTGTATTAATTTATACTTGTTTGTAAATATTTGAGACATTTGGTACCCGCGGGAGCCCCTCCCCCCTCTCCCCCCTCACCCCTCCCCCCTCTCGCCCCCTCCCCCCCCTCTCCCCCTCCCGAATTGATACGGTGGTACGGTGATATTTAGTTTTTATTTGGTACGCTGATATTTGATTTTTAATTTTTATAGTTTTAGTTTTATAAATTGAAATGTTATATCAGGTACAAAAAATTTTGGTTTATTGATATTTTAAATTATTTTTTTTTAATTTATTTCAAAATCAGCGACGGAAATTCCGTCGCTGAAATTAATTTCAGCGAATTTAATTTTTGATTATAGCGGCGGAAATTCCGTCGCTGAAATAAAAATTAATAAAAATAAATTAATTTCAGCGGCGGAATTTTCCGTCTCTGAAATTAATTTATTTTAATTAATTTTTATTTCAGCGACGGAATTTCCGCCGCTATAATCATTTAATTTTTTATTTCAGCGGCGGAAATTTCCGTCGCTGTAATAAAATTTAAATTAAATAATTTCAGCGACGGTAATTTCCGCTGCTGAAATTAATTTATTTTAATTTAATTTTTATTACAGCAACGGAAATTTCCGCCGCTGAAATTAATTTAATTAAATTAATTTTTATTACAGCGACGGAAATTTCCGCCGCTGAAATGAAATTTTAATTAAATTAAATTGATTTAGCAGCGGAAATTTTCGTCGCTGGAACCATTAATTCACCGGCGAAATTTAATTCCATCGGTAAAATAAAAAAATACCGGCGGAAATTGACCCGTCGGAGCACTGCGACGGGCTGGTAGCGGCGGACCACCGACGGAATTTTTCCGCCGGTGATTATTTTTAGCGACGGAAATTTAATTTTAGCGACGGAAATTTCCGTCGCTAAATGACCTTTTTCTGGTAGTGAATAATAATTATTATTTTATTATTTTTATATCATTATTAATTATTATTATTATTATTATAATTATTTTATTTATTATTACTCCCTCCGTCCCACTTCAAGTGAGCCATGGTATAAATGCACGCTTCTTAAGAAAAATGAATAAAGAATTGAAAGTGGGTAGAAGATTAGAGGAGAGAGAATGTAAAAGTTAAAACAAGTAACTTTAACCCTCAAATGTAGATTTAATTACAATGTGTCACTAGTAATACTTTTGTAAATATATGGACATTATAAGGGTATAAATGTCCGAAACACTGTCACATATTTTCATTTATGGAATGACTCACTTGAAGTGGGACGAACCAAAAAGGAAAGTGGCTCACTTGAAGTGGGACGAACCAAAAAGAAAAGTGGCTCACTTGAAGTAGGACGGAGGTAGTATTATTTATTTTTTTATTATTTATTTTTTATTATTATTTTATTATTATTATTTTATTATTATTATTTATTATTATTTTATTATTATTTTTTAATTATTTTTTAATTATTATTTTTAATTATTTATTATTATTATTATTATTATTATTTTATTATTTATTTTATTATTATTTATTATTATTATTATTTATTATTATTATTATTATTATTATTATTATTATTATTATTATTATTATTATTATTATTATTATTATTATTATTATTATTATTATTATTATTATTATTATTATTATTATTATTATTATTATTATTATTATTATTATTATTATTATTATTATTATTATTATTATTATTATTATTATTATTATTTTACCCTTTTAAAAACATTTGCGTCGCACGTGGCAAAGATTTTTAACGAGAGTTAGTTTTTTAACAAAATTTACATTGAATTGAGACAAAATGTCAATGTGGGGAATGAAAATGCTAAAAATTCAATGTTGGGAATCAAATTGCAACAGTTGGTAAACGTCGGATAACCAAATTGCAATTTGCCCGCTATTATATAGGAGAAAAGTACCTTTTTTTGGTCGTTAAAATACTTTAAGTTTTACCTTTAATTCAGTTAACAATTTTTTTTACTTAAGATTCCCTAACCTAATGATTATATAGTCCCTCAATTTGATAGACGTTAAACTCACTGTTAACTTCGTATTAGTTGGCACCTACCTTGCATCTTCCATCCTACATGGCGATAACTAAGCGTCCATTTGCTCACTCAAACACACGGACAAGTCACGTGGGTGTATTTAGGCATTGAAATTACCCCCAAAACAGTAAGCACCCACTTCCTCACTTATTTACGCTAAGAAAACACCAGGGGAGAGAGAGAGAGAGGCAATTATTGAATACAATTGAACGAGCAATCGAGGAAGAAATTGGAAGAATCAGGTGTCCAGGTGATAATATTAGGTAAATTTTGGTCTCAACATAAGTTTGGACTTTTGACTGTATTCTAGAATATGGTTTAAGTCTAAACCATAACTTTAAACTGCAATTTTAAACTGCAGCTGAATAGCAATATCAAATCACGGTTTAGACAAAATTGAATCAGATTGTTAGTGTTTAACACTAGTGTTGTCATTGGTGTTGTCTCCTTTGACGCCTCACCAGTGTTGTCACTGGTGTTGCCTCAAGTGTTGCCGTCATGCTGGCAGTTTAAAATGAGAATAGTTACTACATGTTATTCATAAATTATAAAGTGATAGTTAATTGTTTTCATGTCTGCTATTAGTTTGTTGGAAACGTGTTTGAACAGGTCATGATGGTTGTTCAAGGCGTGACAAATATGCTAGAAAAGGAAGTTACACATAAATCCTCATTTATGAGTAAAAGTGGAGACCAAGCAAGAGTTGTTAGAGGCTTATCTGCATCGATGGACTGAATATAAGGTATACAAGGCTGAAGAAGCTTGGAGATACAAGCCTTGAAGCGAGGGAAGACCTAGTATCCATACAAACATGAAAGGTGGAGCTAAAAGTGGATCTTCTCTCTCATGGCTATTTTTCTGGCAAGATTAAGTAGGCTCCAAGTTCTAGAAGCCTATATAAGTGCAAGCATTCGACAGCTGCGAATGACCCAATCCAGAAGTTGAGATTTGCACAATTCCACAGTGTTGCCCCATGTGTTGGCAACACTCTATCCAACACCAGTTATAGTGAATAACTCTCATTTCTAGAGTGTTTCTGTGTGTGAGATAGTGAGTTCTTGTAAAGAGTGTGTTCTAGAATAGTCTTTCCACTAAGCTTTTGATTGAAAATCATTAGGGAACTTTTCGACAACGAAAGTTATTTATAACAAAGGTCTTGCCATCCGGGCACCCCTCAAGTTATATATATATATATATATATGTGTGTGTATTGAGAAAAATCTATTCTCTTGTGTTTACTTTTATTTTCGGTGCTTTATAAAATCTCAATTATTTTTGGATTGGTGTGAACAGTGTTGTTATTAGTGTTGGCAATACTATTAACAACACTCGTTTTGTTTTCTCCTTTCTTAAGCCATTGACAATTTCATTTGCTATTAGAGTCTAATACTTGATATACTAAGTGTTTTGATCCATTTGTCATGGCTTATGACCCTTTTAATACTAATCAAAAGAGGCTTCCTGTTTTAGATGAGTCAAATTATGCTTATTGGAATATCCGTCTTCGCTTGCATATCAAATTAATTGATCTTCGAGCTTGGCGATTTGTAACAAATGGTTATTCTGTTCCATTGCTACCTCTGGATGAGGATGGTGACGTACAAGTCAAACCTGAATCCGAATCGACAAATGAAGAGAATAATTTAGCTAGTTTCAATGAAAAGACACTTAATGCTATCTATGAATGGGTTGACATGTATATGTTTAAACTCATTCAAAATAGTCCCACTGCAAAGGATGTTTGAGATACTTTACAAAGATTTTGTGGAGATGATGGTATTGTCACAGAAACGAAGCTTAGGGATCTCACTAGTAGGTTTGAATGATTAAGAATGGGTGAAAATGAAGATATTTATTCCTACTTTGAAAAGTTGATTGATATTTCTAATGAGTGTCAAATATTAGGAGAACCTTTTACTAACAAACAACTTGTTTCAAAAGCTATTCGTACTCTTACCGATCATTTTAATATTAAAGATTCATCCATTGAATAGGTTCATAATCTTTCAACTATAAATATTAATTCCTTGATAATCATTTTGATTTTTTTTGAATTGAATCTTAATGAGCAAACTGAAGCTTCAAAAGGCAAAAATATTGCCTTAAAAATTCAATCTTTAGACACGGTAGTGGATGAAGAAGATGAAGCCTTTGAGAAATTAGATGAGAATACTAGTGTGGCTTTACTTTCTAAGAAGTATAACTCCATGCTTAGAAAGTTTAACAATGTGCATGTTAAATATAAGGAACAACAATCCAAGGTGCATAGTTTCATGCCCAAGAGAACCATTCCTCTGAATCAAAGAGATACATCTGATGTTGCTGGAAGAAGCTGCTGAAACAGAAACTGGTTCACGTGATGCAGCTACAGATTCAGGTGTTGCCCCTAGTGTTGCCTCTGAAACGACAACACATGATTACAGAATAGGGGTTGTAAATAATGTCTTAGAAGAAGAATATGATTTGGTGTATCAATAGACCAGAAGAGTCCCCCCAGCAAGAATTAGGAATAACCATCCCACTACTCAGGTAATTGGGGAGGTTAATGAAGGAGTTCGAACAAGAAATAAGGAGCCGGTTAACTATAGAGATATGGTAAGGTATGTGTGTATGTCCACTACATACTCCAAGGTAACACACTAATGTTTCATTTTTGTTCTTGACCCTAAAAATGTGATTGAAGCCTTTAAAGATAATTTTTGGATTCAAGCTATGCAAGAAGAGTTTGAACAATTTACTCGAAACAATGTTTGGAGTTTGGTTCCTCGTCCTTTATATACCAATATAATTGGATCTAAATGAATTTTTAAAAACAAATCTGATGAATTGGGTAATATTGTTCGTAACAAATCTCGTCTTGTGGCTCAAGGCTATAAACAAGTGGAAGGAATCGACTATGACGAGACCTTTGAACATGTGGCTAGAATTGAGTCAATAAGACTTCTTTTAGCTATAGCTTGTTACCTTAAAATCACATTACACCAAATTGATGTTAAATCGGCTTTCTTGAATGAGTAATTAGATAAAAAGATCTATGTTAAGCAACCAAAGGGGTTTAAAGACCTATTCCACCCAAATCATGTATATAGACTTGAGAAATCTATATATGGCTTGAAACAAGCTCCATGTGCATGGTATAGGCATTTAATAGGTTTCCTAATTGAATATGGATTTGTTAGAGGCGAATCTTATATGACATTGTTTATTCTAACGCATGGTAAAGAACTTGTCATTGCTCAAATCTATGTTGTAGACATAGTTTATGGATCCACATCTAAAACTTGTTTGAAATTTTTTGTGTAAGCTATGACATTAACTTTTGAGATGAGCATAATAGGTGAACTAAACTTTTTCTTGGGATTGCATTTAAAACAATCAAATGAAGGAATCTTTACTTCACAAAGAAAGTATGCAATAAGTTTGGTAAAAAGGTTCGGATTGGAGATTGTCAATAGTTCAAAAATACCTATGGTATCAACACTTAAGGTGGGCGGCATTGACCAATGAGTGGAGGACTTTGATCCAACTCTTTATCGATCCATGATAGGTAGTTTTCTTTATCTTACTGCCAATCGTCCCGACATTATGTTCAACGTAGGAGTGTGTGCTAGATATCAGTCTAATCCTAAAATTTCTCACCTAAATGCTGTTAAGAAAATCATTAAATATGTATCTGAGACTAGTGACTTAGGAATTTGGTTTACTAAAGACACTAATACCTACTTAGTTGGCTTTAGTGATTCTGATTGGGCATGGAATATAGATGATAGAAAAAGTATCAGTGGGGGTTGTTTTTTCTTAGGTAATAACCTAGTGTCATGGTATAGTCGGAAGCAAAATTGAGTTTCTCTTTCGACTGCTGAATCTGAATATGTAGCAGCCGGGAGTTGTTGTTCACAATCAATATGTTTAAAATATATGCTTGATGACTATGGTCTTGATAGTAATATCTTGACCATGTAATGTGATAATTTAAGTGCAATAAATATTTTCAAAAACCTCGTACAACACTCTCGCACTAAACACATTGATATCCGCCATCATTTTTAAGAGATTTAGTTGAAAAACAATTAATCCAAATAGAGCATATTGATACCAAACATCAACTTGCTGATATTTTAACTAAAGCCCTTGACCATGAGAGATTTTCAAGCTTGAAAAAATCTCTTGGTCTATGTTTTGTATAATCTACTGTCTCATTGTTTAAACCCAATAAGTGGCACTTGCTGACCTTTTTGTTCTATTATGCGTGTATACTTAGGTTAACATGTTGATAAATTTCCCTTTGTAATTAAAGTGACACTAATTATGTGGTTGATATTTAATAGACAAATATTATTTAAAATACTCCTAAATTAACTCGGGGCACAGCGTTGCTGCGACGATGCTTCTTTGCCAAACGGGAGTATAATGTATTGATTTTATACTAAGTATTAGGGACATGAAGTTCGATACTACAGTGTACCCTCCTTAAAAGGTATAAAACTCAATATATATAGCTTTACACTTTATTAAAAAACTCGGGGTACGAAGCTCGCTAATACGATGCTTCATTGTAAATAAAGTAAGTGTAAAATTTGATTAAAATTGCCTATACAATTGAAAAGTAAAGGAAAATATGCAAGTATAGTACCCCAACTATAGGGCTTGTTTGGTTTTCATACCTAAACTAGTTTTCATTATGACCACAATACCTCATCTGTTTTGGATGCTCGTTTAAAGTAAATAGGGCTAGCGACATCCATTTTTTCAGTTAAATGAGCATGTGTAACGCATGTGACTTGATTTTCAAGGGTAAAATAAGAAATCCCATTCAAATTAAAACTATCAAAATGAAAAGGTTTTAAATGTAAAATTAAAAAGTTATAGGTTGACCAAACTAATTTATAAGGGTTAAAGTTAAAATAATAATTTACAAATTAACCCCCATACCCCAACTCATCTTCTTCCTCCCAAGTCCCAACCCTCAACCCAGCTACCTCCTTCTTCACCCACCACACACCTCTGACGAATTACACCAAGCCATATTTAGGCAATTTTAATTCCTCCCCAAGAAAATTGAGTATAATTATTTAGATTTTCTCAATTTACCATCTCAAAATTCCCAATTTCTTGTTCAAATAACAAACTTACAAGAATGTCAAAAGGACGTACAGGAGAGCTCTTTTCAATTTTACAATTGACTGGATTAACGTTGGTACTAGTGGAAGGGCCAGAAACCTGATCCATGAACACCAAGACGCTATAGTTTGTTGGAAAAAATAGTGGTTTTGAAGGAAATAATGATTTATTTTCTTAATTAGTTATTTGTCAAAATGACTAATTGATTGTTGGATTGTGTTCTACTCCATGAGTACATTGAAATCATATATTCATTTGTCCAAAATGGTTGAGAAATGAATGAGATATGAATGCTCAAAGTTAATGGGTTGGAATGGGTAAAATGTGGTTATCCCACATTGGAAAAAGATGGAAAAGTGGCTTGGTTTAAATACTCCTACACTTTGGTAGGGAGTAAGATTGTGGTACATAGAGGCTCTCTCTCGCGCACAGGTGCGCAGGGGGGTGCAAATCATGGACCGAAATAGGCTTCGGGCTATCGAACTCATGTGCATGCGCGTCCTGCGGACACGAATGTAGCTCCGAAATTGCCTGTCCGCGCTTAAGAAAACTGACCCAATGAAAACTGGAAGTGAGGCGGGCGCCTCGCCATGGCTGAGGCGGGCGCCTTGAGGACAGAAGCTGCAGCCCCATTGGTGAGACTCCGAGGCGGGCGCCTGGAGGGGTTCGGGGCGGGCGCCTCGTTCGCAGCTGTTCACTCCCAGAAACTGTTTCAGCTCCTGTAACTGCCGAATTAAATTGCAAATTCATGGATTATTATTGCAATATTCATTGAGGAAATTAAAAACGTGGTTTTAATTTCTTGAGCAGTTTTCCTATGGAGAATTGTATAAATAGAACACAACAACAAAGGGAAAAAAACACAGTTTTTCACAATCTCCACAATCATTTCGCAGCATATTGTTCATCTTCCCTTTGGCCTCCTTGCATTGCATTCGTGATGATAAAGTTCAAGCATCGACTTCAGTTCGTCGGAGGTCTAATTGTGCAACCACCGTCCGGTTACTCCGTTTCATCCTGGGAGGCAAGCGTTCCTTAACAACTCAAGCACAACGTGGTGAGGGGGCGTAATTTGTCTTAAGGAGAGTGTGATTTCGCACGACTCGGACGGCACAAATCCTTTCTTACATTCTTTATCTATTTGTTTTATAGTTTTACGTATTTCCATTTGAATTATTGTAATAGTTATTCCAACAATCTTAAGACAAATTACTGTCTCTTCGTTGGAAGGAAAACTATTTACAACAGTGAACTAAACTTGTTTGTTTTGTTTCGAGATGGCTACTCAATCAAACGTGGAAACCAATGCTTTGGGAACAACTCAGAGAATCCTCGTGTGGAGGAAGCGCTTCGTGTGGAAACCAACTCTCAAAGGGTGGTTGTCCAAAGCATTTCGAACCATCATGGTGAGAAACCGGAAAAGTTTGTTGGCCAAGACTTTAAAAGGTGGCAACAAAAGATGCTTTTCTATTTGACTACCTTGAACTTGGCGAGATTTCTTAAGGAAGATCCGCCACAGTTGGGTGAGAATGAGACGGATGGGCAAGCCATCTCGGCTCTTGATGCTTGGAAGCATTCCGAGTTTATTTGCAAAAATTACATCCTCAATGGATTGTCGGATACGCTATACAATGTGTATAGTGTTAAGAAAACTGCAAAGGAACTTTGGGAGTCCTTGGAATATAAATATAAGATCGATGACGCGGGCACAAAGAAATTCATTGTGGGCCGTTTTCTCGATTACAAAATGGTGGACTCAAAAACTGTTAAAAGTCAAGTGGAAGAGTTGCAAATAATCATTCATGAAATTCATGCCGAAGGGATGGTAATTAGTGAAAGCTTTAAAGTGGCGGCAATAATTGAAAAGTTGCCTCCCGCTTGGAAAGATTTCAAGAATTATCTTAAACATAAACGAAAAGAAATGAATGTTGAAGCGCTTGCTATTCGTCTTCGGATTGAGGAAGAGAATAGAATTGCGGAGAAGAAGTTGAATAATCTTCTTGTGGCGAAAGCCAATGTGGTGGAGCATGTTGATAGCTCCAAGGCCAATGGAAAAGACAAAGGCAAGTTTGGTCCCAAAAAGGGTGGTTCTAGTTTGAAGCCAAAGGGAGGAATCTCCAAGAAAAAGTTCGGTGGAACTTGTTACAATTGTGGCCTTGTGGGCCACAAGTCTTCCGAGTGTAGGAAGCCAAAGAAACAAGCAAACATGGTGGATGTCATCTCGAATGAAGTTTCCGATATGAATTTGGCGGCGGTAATTTCTGAGGTGAATTTGGTGGGTTCAAACCCAAATCAGTGGTGGATTGACACCGGTGCTACTAGGCATGTTTGCTCAAACAAGGAAATGTTTAGTAGTTTTGAAGCCCTTGAAAATGGTGAGAAATTGTTCATGGGAAATTTTGCCACGTCCGATGTGAAAGGTCAAGGAAAGGTGGTGCTGAAGTTGACTTCCGGGAAAGAGTTGACTCTCAACAATGTGCTCTATGTGCCCGAAATCCGGAAAAATCTGGTGTCCGGATCGCTTTTGATTAAGCATGGGTTTCGTGTTGTCTTTGAATCCGATATGGTTACTTTGTCTAAAAGTGGAATGTTTGTAGGCAAAGGTTATGTTTGTGATGGTATGTTTAAGCTTAGTGCTATGGTTGTTAAAAGCAATGTAATGGCTAACAAGCCTAAGATGAATGTGATGAATAAGAATAATTCTTCCGTTTACTTGCTTGAGTCTTCCAATTGTGGCATGGTAGACTAGGACATGTTAACTATGATACTATACGTAGATTAATTAACATGAATTGCATACCAAAATGTAAAATAGACTACAAACATAAATGTGAAACTTGTGTAGAGGCAAAGTTTACAAAACCTCCGTTCCATTCGGTTGTAAGAAATAATGAACCACTTGAGTTGGTTCATACGAATTTATGTGACTTCAAGTCAACACAAACACGAGGGGGCAATAAGTACTTTATGACTTTTGTTGATGATAGCACAAAATATTGTTATGTGTATCTTCTCAAAAGTAAAGATGAGGCTATAGAGAAGTTTGTTCTCTATAAAAATGAAGTTGAAAATCAACTCAACCGGAAAATAAAGGTCATAAGAAGTGATCGTGGTGGTGAGTATGAATTCCCTTTTGAAGGTATTTGTGCTCAACATGGGATTAAACATGTTACAACACCACCATACTGTGAATACCCCGTCCCGATGCAACGCGCATTCGGAAGTTTGAAAATAAATAATCATATAATGTCGAATCGAAATGGGATATTCATTTAGTGACACTCGCTTTAAACCATATTAAAATATTAGTTTAAATTTTGAGAGTCGCCACGCCACTTTGATATAGCCCAAAGCTTTGAAAAAAGGCTAAACAGTTAATTGGGTTCGGGGGTCAAGTTACAACAGAAGAAGAAACGCTATCACTCCTATTGCCCGACGGATCGATCTTTCTAGCATGTGGGGTGTTGGTTGTGTGCGGTGTTTACAGGAATAGATAGAAGAAACGGGATCATGCATAAGGAGGAGGGGAGAGAAAGAATTAATTAATGATCACACCCTAGAACCTTTGAGTTAGGCCCTCGGAAGGTGCACTAATCAACGTTCATCCTTGGGGAATTGTTGATCATGGGACAATTATAACTAAGGTGGAAAGTAAGAAATAGTTCCTAGATCCATTGGGTTTCTTAGGGCGAAACCTTAGATCATCCTCGGCTATAGCATATTTAAATATATTAAAACAATCCTAAATCTAGCATAAAGGAACAATTAAAATATAATAAGCATGCAAATATAATAAGACAATAATAATAATAGGGAACAAAAATATTAAAAAGAGTCTTACCAATTGTAGCAAGACTTTGGGGTCGAATCTAGGGCGATTCGAAGAGAGTAAAAAGAACTGTGGGTAAAACAAGAGTAGTCTCGTTTCTCCCGAGTAATTTGTGTGTTGAAATTGGGGAACCGGTCACCCCTATTTATAGTGCTTCGGTACACAGGTTTGGGCGGTGAAGGGTCGATCGGCCCTAAATATAAGGTCCGATCGGCACAGGAAAGAAGGGTCGATCGACCAATTGCTTTAGGTCCGATCGGCACAATAATAAAGGGTCGATCGGCCATTCACCAAGGAAAGGACCGATCGGCACTTTGATCTGGCGTACTTCCCACGCAGGCAATGACGGCGGAGGTACGGATTAATTGACTGGTTTAATGGATTTTTAGGGTTTCTATTAATTACACCGGGCCAGGTATTTAGAATACCCTTTTTTCGGACCGGGTACTAACAGTAGCCCCTCGGCGACGCTTCTTGTAAGACAAGTGGGGTCGACGATAGAAAAAATAGGATCCGTCCTGAAAAAAGGGATTTCAGGAGATAAGAGAATGATTTTGCGGATGCAAGGGTTGGACTCGAGCTGAGTCGCAAAAAGGATGACCAGGTAGGTCAAGCGGCTGAACCCACGTCGGGCTACCTACGTATCCCAAAAAGGAATCAAGCCAAGTCGTAGTTCAAAAGAGTGGGCGTTTAATACCCGAGAGTGGCGGACGTGTGGCGTCAAGGATACGTGACTGCACGGGAGTCACCAAAGGATTTGACTGTACGGGGAGTCACCCAAAGATTTGACTGTACGGGGAGTCACCCAAAGATTTGACTGTCCGGGGAGTCACCCAAAGATTTGACTGTACGGGGAGTCACCCAAAGATTTGACTGTACGGAGAGTCACCCAAAGATTTGGTGTCAGGAGTCACCCAAAGATTTGACTGTACGGGGAGTCACCCAAAGATTTGACTGTACGGAGAGTCACCCAAAGATTTGACTGTCCGGGGAGTCACCCAAAGATTTGACTGTCCGGGGAGTCACCCAAAGATTTTGTGAGAGTTTGACTTCTGCGGGAGTCACCCCAAAAATTGTGATTTTGACCTCTGCGGGAGTCACCCCAAAAAATCGAATAATTTGACCTCTGCGGGAGTCACCCCGAAAATTGTGAAAATTTGACCTCTGCGGGAGTCACCCCGAAAAAACAAGAATTTGACTGTGAGGGAGTCACCCCTGAAATAATATGAATTTGATTTTGTAAATAATAAAGAAAAGGTTTTGAGTTAAAAAATAAAATGAAATAAAATAAAATAAAATAAAAAGAATTTATTTGAAAAGAGGTTTATTTTTTCGAAAACGGGGGACTTTGAAAAATGGGGGTTTTTTGAAAAAGGAGTTTTTTTGAAAAGAGGGGATTTTTTGAAAAAGGGGAGGGTTATTAAATAACCCGGTCAACCGATGTGACCGAGGGGACACGTGTTAGGAGGGGAAGGGGAAGAGCCGATCGGACCTTCCTCCTGATTGGCTGAGAAGAATTGACGCGGATCGGAGGCTCCAGGATGCAATCCTGGCCGTTCGATCGGTCAAGAGAAGCACAAACTGAAGCGCCGATCGGCCCTTCACCCCCATTGGCCAGAAATTTCGGCCGATCGGCCTTAAGAACCGCCCATCTCCTTCTCTCCTTTACGTCTTCTTCTTCCTTGCGAACTTCTTCTTCCTCCTTCAAATTTCTGAAGCTTCTTCACTTGCCGGAAAATTTCTTGAGTCCCTTTGATTTGTGCCGAGCTTGCCATGGATCCAGATGTTGCTGCCTTGGAACTCTTGATTAATCGCCCGGATTACTCACCGTTGGGTTCATACACCGGCGGCGTGGGTGGCTTTCATGGCTATGGTGGAGGAGTTGGAGCTAGTGGGCATGACGACGGGGGCAGCCGCGGTTTTGGTGATTTTGGGGGCGGACAAGGCAATATGGGTGGTGGTTATGATGGTGGCTATTATGGAGGTTATGGGGGTGGTGTAAGTACCCAAATCTGGCTCATGCCTTCCGGTTAAATTTCCCGGCAATTTCGGTAAGTTTTCCGGTAATTCCCCAGACCTTCCCAGCGTTCCGGAAACATTCCGGAGGCATTTTAATTAAATAAAGGCTGAAGGGAATCCTTCCTAATTAAGAAACACGTTTTTTTAATTAGGAGGGAAGGTTCTAGAATAATGCCACCTTGCATGGTTCTAGAATGCTGAGTCATAATGGATAAGACCGCACGGCCTCATTTGCAAAGGGCCTGCAGCCGCACGGCTTCATTAGCCTTATCCAGACTGCCTATAAATAGAGCCCTCCTCTACCCATTTCAACAACAATTAACAACAACAAAAACACACTCACTCCATAGCAATATAATCAAGACGTGAAGAACACCCTTGAAGGCTCAAGAAGGCGAAGAAGAAGCTCAAGAAGCCATCTCCCTCCTCCTTGAAGACCCAAGACGAACCTCTCCTCCTAGCTCCGTCCGAAGAAGCGAAGGAAACGATTGGTAACCTCGCACGCCCTAACCTTGCATTTTAATTGATATACTTGCTCATTGCATTCATATATCTTGCTTGGGACTTGGCATTTATTCATAAAGATCATTTCTTTATCACCCCCTTCCTTTTTGCATGCATTAAGACCTCATTTGTCATAAAAATGTAGTCTTTTTCATAAAGGTGCATCCTTTGCACCTAAAACCCCTATTTTCCAATAAAAATGTTATCTTTATGCATCATTTGCATATAAAGATCAAGTCTTTTCCAATAAAAATGCATCCTTTGCAATCAAAACCCTTCTTCAATGCATCATTTGCATAAAAAAATCCTATCTTTACGCATCACTTGCATAAAGATCATTTCTTTCAATCAAAAAAGCATCATTTGCTAAAACCAAAATGTCATCTTTTCATTAAAGAGTCATTTTTCATCATGCATTTCCCCTTTCCCCCAACCTTGGAACGGACCGGTGTAAAAGTTCTCATCTTTGCATCGTTCCTTCCATTAAAGGTTCATGATTTCTTTAGGAAAAGGATAACCTTGAACCCTATATCTCCGATTATCGCTTAAGAATGAGTATGAAGCCTCTATACGAGCTCGACCGTCTTAAAGCGTAGGATTGATGGGCTAAGGACATTCCTTCCTAAAGAACCTCATCTTTGACCAAAAGAGAGTCATTCTCTCGATCACGCAAGTCCCGAGGGTCCCGAGGTTAAAATGCGATGATCATAAGTCATAAGATGAGGACGGGATCATAATCCCAAATACATAAATTCCAAGAAATCCCGAGCGACAACCAACAAATGGTTTGTACGTCCGGAAGATAACTTGGGACATTCCCCCCTTACTCTCAAACACATGCACACAAAGAAAGCACGCAAGCAATCACGATTAATGAAATCTTGGGAGACTTGCTCCGGCAAGGCACTTTGGGTGAACGCCAAACGTTCTTCCCAAGGGGTAACTTAACCTCCGAACCCATAAAACCTTTTTTTCAAAGTTTTGAGGTAATCAAAATGGCGTAGCGACTCCGTTTTTCAAATAACTCGGATGTCTTCAAACTCACGTGAATTCCAATAAACAAAAATTTGGGGCACACATCCACAGTTTGGCGACTCCGCTGGGGATTACCCAAAGGAGAAAAGCTTCTATTTTCAAAATAAAAAAAAAAAATTGATACTCGGTATATAGGTGGAAACCACTTACCCTTCCTGTACACTCCCTGACGTGGGAGTTGGGATAACCGGTGGTTTAACAATCCACGTACCAGTATCCCTTTTCGAAAAAAAAAACAATTTTGAAAAAAATAGAAAGCTTTTCCCTTTGAGCGGGTTAGACTCCCATCGCCGATTTCATTAATCGTGCTTGCTTTCTTTACCATGCATTGCATCATTTGCATCTTGGAATCTGTGCATACTTTGAACGGGAAACAACCCGAAAAATAGCAAAAGGAGTGGAACCTGGAAAATTGATCCATGCGGTCGTACGGCTCAATCCTCCTTGGATTACGGCCGGGCGACCTCGGTGGCAATTCCACCGGGAAAAATCATGGTTAATCTGGCGATCCTAGCGGCTTGGGGCTACTCGGCTCCATGGCCCGGCGGGGCTCCCGAGAAAATTTACGATGCTTACGTGTTGCATTTTCCCCGTCCCGAAAATCATTCCTTTAAAACACATTTATGAAAATCTCTGTTTTAACTCAAAAGGAACATTTTTAGGAGACCGCACACTACGCGCACTTTGATATATCTGTACACTTTTGCACGCACGTCCTTGAGCCGAGGGTGGTTCAGTGCGATCCACGGACTGGCCTTACGATGCTCCGGGCGCGCACGGAATCATCCCAACCTCCCCATGGCGGCCGGTGTCGACCAATGCACGGTCCGTGTCACACGTTTCAAAAAACCGTGACTTTTGGTTGGTTTTTGGTCTAGTCCGTGTCATATAGCCCGATTGCATACCCACGTAAAGGTCAAGCCTTAGCTCATAACGGAAGCCAAGATTTTCGCTCAAGCGAAATTCTGCCGAAATTCCGACAAGGAAAAAATCGGTGGGATCTTGACTCCGACATTGACTATTGACCTTGACCCACACGGAATGCGTAAGAGTCAAGACCGAGTCTTTGCCAAAAAAATCAAAAGATCTTTCGCTCAAGCGAAGCTCTGCCAAAATTCCGACAAGGAAAAATTGGCAAGATCTTGGCCGGCATTGACTTCGATTCGACTCACGCCTAGCGTATGCAACGAAGTTCAATGTGACCTTTGTGTCATCCGGCTTTTGCCGCCCGACCCATGCCTATTATATTCTCGGACATTACCGAAAGTCAAAAAACCGTCATTCGCTCAAGCGAAACTCTGTCAAAGATCCGTCGAGGCAGAGAGACGAGATTTTCGCGGTATTGCCTTGACTATAATCCGCATCGCTCGTGCGTTGAAAGGTCCTATGACCCGCTAGACCCGATAGGAGCGTTCTTTACTCTCGGTCGGTGGGATCCGCGTGCCCTATAGGACCCTCGCCAGGCTGTCCACCACAGGAGGTCGAAATACGGGTGGAATACGAGGGGCTTATAGACGTAGTGACGGAACCCGGCGATCCGGGATCTAGAGTAGTTGTGAAAAAGAAGGGCGAGAACCCCTTTTCCAACCAAATAGATATTAATAAAAGACAACATTTTAAGTAAACTTGAAGATTCTAATTTGCATATTGCACAGGCCTTCGACTAAACACCTACCCGAGTCTAAACCTTTCCTATCCCTTTCCCGCGGCGAGAAAGAAGTGGGTGAGAACAGGGTCGGCGACTTGTTAGCGCGAGAATCCTCGGACAGGTTCGCGAGAATCCTCGGTTTCGAGAGTCGAGAATGACCGATTTGACGAGAGAAACGATCTTGGTTTGGGTAACCAGATGGCTAAGGAAGAAGAGCTAGCCTATAACCAATGCCCTCCTCCATCCTCATACAACCCATTGCCAAGCGTCCCTCATCGGTCTTCCCCAATACCCCAATTTGTTAGGGTCCC
This sequence comes from Adenophora triphylla var. japonica, assembly GCA_022495995.1. Classification (NCBI taxonomy): domain Eukaryota; kingdom Viridiplantae; phylum Streptophyta; class Magnoliopsida; order Asterales; family Campanulaceae; genus Adenophora; species Adenophora triphylla. The sequence continues at coordinate 353,531 of JAFEMH010001374.1, forward strand.
GACACCCTCGCTTCCTCTGAATCCCCCATGGGACCCTTTTCCTCCTTTCGGCTGAGCCAAATTTCCCTACCTTGGAATCCCGGTGCCGGTTTGACCTTTCCAATTTTGTCAACGCTGTGAATTTGCCTACCTCTCGGACGGCTACGGCGAAGAGTCGGTCGGGAACGAGAATAGGAATGGGTGGATTTACGGTGATGATGACGGTTCGGTAGAAGGAATGGACTTGGAGCCAACGGAAGTGAAACCCGAAGGGCAAGATGAGGCGAGAAAGCCACGGACTGGAATAGGGGATGAAATCACTTCAAAGTGTGTGCGGCCTATCAAAGGCTCGGAGAAGGATGAGGTAGTGTATGAGTCCTATATCCTAGAGTTCAATACTCCGTACAAGGACTTGGTAGGTGAATGGAGAGACTTGATCGAAGCTTTAGCCAAAAGAGGGAAGTGGGCTCCTCCGCGATCTAGAACATGTAAGCGTCGCCGAAGCCAAACTCTCATCGGGAAGGGTAGACTCTATCACGGTGTTAGTAGTCACTCCTGAAACTTGGTACGAAGAAGAATGTATGGATGCCTTGGAAAGAGTCACGAGTTTAGAGCGACCCCGGTCCCCTTTATGTCCTACGATGATAATGATGTCTTCTGGTAATCCCTAAGCCCGAGGAAGAGTCGAGATACCCCTCATATGGCGTCAAGTATCCCGACTGCTTTTGCCCTCATTGGTCATAAGAGCCAGCGAAAGTTCCCACGAGAGCTACGTAGTGACAAGCGATGAAGACACGGTCGAAGTGCCGGAAGGGACAATAGAGGAGTGGTTAGCCCGGAAGCCAAAAAGCCGGAAAATATCTACGAGGAAAAGGAACCCGCCATGAGGTTTGACCCCGCGAAATCCTTATTGATGATGGAATTTCCCACTTCGGGAAATGTTTGGCTAACGTCAAAGATGCCGTCGAAGGTTGACCCCGAGGAAAGAAAAGACATGCTTGACGGTGATGAGGAATGTGATCCTACTCTGTTAAAGAAGTTGCTAGGTTCGGATGAGAAAGCCATTTGCCAAGCTCCAAACTCCGGAAGTGATAATTCTTGTTGCATGCTTGACTTTGAAAAGTTTGAATGAGGCTGTGAAAGCTTTAAACGGAGAATGTGAAGTTGAAATCAGCCGGTCAAACTCGAGAAAAGGTCAAAAAGCCGGTAACACAGGACCGGTCGGGAAGCCGCCTATACTTCCGGCGGCACCGTCAATCGAGATCAATCGGCGGGAATTGGCCATACGCCGGTAAGAATCCGCCTCGACTTTGAAAGAATTGTGAGAATCCTCCGGTAGGAATAATGACCAAGGAAAATCCAATGTCTATGTGATGACTCGGTGCAGACGAGATGAGTATTGAGCGGCCTAAGGGTGACAAAAGGAATGCCGTCTCGGAGCGAGACGAGATAAGAGGCCTTATAAGCCGAAGCGAAAAAGCGACTACGATAAAGAGGATCCGGTGTTGACTCGGTTGAAGTGTACCCGAAGCCAATATCTCCTTATGGTCTCTGTTGACCTCCTCATTACCCTCATAAGTTGAAGCTAGAAGAAAGTTTGGCCAAGACCATGGTGCCCATAGATGTCACCCCGAGATGAGGTCGTCGAATGATTGGAAATATCCACTACGGAAACATCATTACCTTCTGACTTAGACACACCAAAATATGGGGCTAGTCACAACGAACCTCTTTACATCACAGTCCGGTTAGAAGAGCGTCGATTGCCACGAGTATTGGTCGACGGAGGATGCAATGAATGTCTTGCCGGCTAAGATGATGGATTTATTGGATCTAAAGCCAACGAGACTTAAAGCCTTCTAGTCGAGACTATTAAGGCCTATGACTCCCTTTGCACGATCGGTTTTGGGGATTGCCACTCTCAAGATGTGGTTCGGAAAAAGGGTCATGGACGTTGATTTTCAAGTTATTGACATTCCGATTTCATTTCTTGCCTTCTTTGGGACGGCCTTGGATCCACCGGATAAACGGGGTAGCCTCTACTTTGCATCGGTGCGTCAAATTTCGGTCGAGTGATGGAACTATCACCACCATTTATGGGGACAGGTGTCACGGTAGAAGGAACCGGCCTTTGGGGATATCCCGATATTGGAGATCAAACACGATGATGAAGGGTTAGCATTGGCCAGGATTCTCAGTAGCTTCTTCCAAGGCACAAGTGTGTTGCCCGACCTCACCACTACTTAGATAAAATCCCTCACTGCCATGAGAATGATGCGAAAAATGAGTTATCTTAGGGACTTGGATTGGGTAGAAGACTTCAAGGTCGTAACACCATCATTGATGTGAAGGAAGCGAGACTACCGAGATATGGCTTGGGGTACAAACCGAACTCTCGGGATGCTAGAAAAGCTAAAGGCACGAAAGGTGAAGGGGTCCGGCTCCATCCTTACGGTCTGTCTCGACCCATTACTTTATAAAAGGAGGGACACAATATGATGAAAGTGATCGCCGGATCTCCTTGCAGAAAACCCTTCTAGAGAACCTTGAGAAAGTTAGGGGAAAGCCGGCCAATCCCGTTCGAAGAATGTTCCTTGATTTGCCGAGATATCCACAGGGCCACCACTACCGTTCGAGAATGAGTACGTCTTCAAAGGAAATCCGGCCGGTGTCAAAGAGTCGGCATTCGGGACAATGGACTTCTCCGCCTTTGAGTTAGCTCTTCCAAAGATCGGCCGGATAGACGGCGCCGGCGGTGAAGACGGTCGGTGGGGTTTGCAAGAGTTGTTTGACGAAGAAGCACAAATCCCGAGACTTGATCGACTTCGATTCGAGATGATGAGATAGTTGCCGTTATTGGAGACGATGGTGAAAGTCATTTTGATCCTCGCACTTTGGTAACTAAGGCAATGCCATTGAAGAATTGGGAGACATTCTCGGGACCGATAGCCGATCGACGGCAAATGATCACGGAGCTTGGATTGGTACCCGTCCTCCTCAACCCGGTCGTGTCAAACACCACTGTTGTCTATTCGGTTGAGTCGGGAATCTTGAATTCCGGTCCTCGAGTCATCCAGAAGGCCTCACGCCGAGGATTATGAAAATGTAATCGATGTCATCTTTCCCCTTATCTTGAATGAAATGACAAATCTTTACGATTATCCTCTTATTGCCAACTTAACAAATGATAAATTAACTCAAAACTTAACAACGGTTAATAATGAATCATTTGAACAAGATGCAAACACACTAAACGAACAATACATTAAAGAAATCTTTAAGCGGGTTTCGAAAAAGAGGAAAACCGGGCCCAAGGCCGAGGAGGTTTTGATAAGTGTGAACTTGGGTACTATTGAGGAACCTAAAGAGACACGGATTGGAAGCTTCTTCCGGGGGTTGAAAGGGACAGATTGATCGAGCTGCTCGGAGAATACGTCGACGTGTTTGCATGGTCATACAAGGATATGCCGGGGCTAGACAGGTTCGATAGTAGAGCACGAGAATCCCTCTAGCACCGAGATGCTAAGCCGATAAAGCGAGCGAGAAAGATCAAGCCGGAATGGTCTCTACGAGGTCAAAGAAGAAATTGAGAAGCTCTGCGGGTAGGGTTCATCGAGTTATTGAATACCCGACATGGTTGTCCAACATCGTGGCCGTAACCAAGGCCAATGGGAAGGTCTTATTCTTTGTGTGGATTTCAGAGATACGAACAAGGCCGGCCCAAAGACGACTACCCTACGCCAAACATAGACATCTGGTGGACTCCACTTTGCCAACTACGAAGTCAAATCCTTCGTTGATGGTTTGCGAGCTACAACCAGATCAAGATGGCCGAGGAAGACCAAGAAAAGACGGCCTTCACCACACCGTGGGGAACCTCTTGTTATACGGTAATGCCATTCGGGCTCAAGAATGCCGGGGCTACTTACGAAAGGGCGGCGACCGCGCTTTTTCATGACATGATCCACAAGGAGATTGAGGTCTACGTAGATGACATGATAATCCACTCCAAAGGAGAAGGTGGGCAGACACTTTGTTGACCTACGAAAATTCTTTGAGAGGTTGAGACAACATTCCATGAGACTAAACCACTGCCAAATGCACCTTCGGAGTGACAAGGGGAAAAGTGCTTGGAGTACATGGTCACGGAGCGAGGTATAGAAGTTGACCCCAGAAAGATCAAAGCCATCATGGATATGAGGCCACCTCAAACCAGGACGAAGTCAAGAGCTTCATGGGTAAATTGCGGTACATCGGCCGTTTCGTCAATCGGTTGACCACTATGTGCGAGCCCATCTTCAAGCTCATGAAGAAGAATGTGGACACGAGAATGGACCGAAGAATGCCAAGATGCCTTTGACCGGATCAAGGCATACTTAGTACATCCCCGGTACTATGCCCCCACATAGACGAAGCCTCTTACGCTCTATCTCCTTTATCCTGAACACGGCGGTTGGGGCTATGCTTGCTCGGGAAAAGAAAGACTCTCGGGTAGAAAATGCCATTTACTTTGTCGGTAGGAAGCTACGGGGAGCGAGCTCAATTACTCGGCATGTGAAAAGACTTGTGCGGGGAGAGTGCAGGTAGTCGGCAAGTTGAAGCATTATATGCGAAGCCCACCCTGTGAACTTGGTCTCGAAAATGGACCCCATCAAGTACATCTTTGACAAGCCTTCCCTATCGATGCGTTTAGCGAAGTGGTCCTTCTTCTTGGCGAGAATACGACATCAACTATGTGACCGAGAAAGGCCATCGGGTCAAGCATTGTCGAGATCACTGGCGAATTTCCCCGATAATGAAGACGAGAGGGCACGAACCCCAATTTCCGGATGAAGGGATCTTTGCGGTTGAGCACGAAAATAGATGGCAATTGTTCTTTGACGGAGCCGCTAACAAAAGAGGAAATGGTGTAGGAATGCTATTGGTCGATCCGAAAGATGAGCATACACCCACAGCCCTCAAGTTGAACTTTCTGCCACGAACAATGTCGCCGAGTATGAAGCACTGCATTCTTTGGTTTGGAGGCTGCCTTAGAAAGAAATGTCAAGGAGCTCGAAGTTTACGGAGACTCGGCCACGATCATCAACCAAGTCTCCAACAAGTGGAAGGCTGTGGACCCTAATCTACAACGGTATCATGCCCGTATGGAGGAGTTGGCGGACGGTTCGAGAAGTGACTTTCCACTACTTGCCGAGGAAAAGAACGGTCGCGAGATGCCCTAGCTACTCTAGCCTCATTGGTAGAGATCCCCGAAGGAAAAGCCATAAAGCCCTTGAGTGGGTAGAAGAGAAGCCCCGGCCTTACATTTGTGAAGTGGACACAGGACCCGAGCCCATAAAGGAACCTTGGTACAATCAGTTACCAATTCCTCAAAGACGGAGAGTCGGCTTTCGAGAGACGAAGAAGGTAGACCGAAAGAAGGTATCGAGCCAAGAGCTTACAAGCCACGAAAAGGTTGGCTTCTCATTATGTCATTCTAGGAGGCAACCTATACAAGAAGCGGTATCAAGGACCACTCCTCTTATGTGTCACTCAAGAAAGAGCCAAAGAGTTGATGGCCAAAGTCACAATGGTCCCTGCGGTCCTCACATGAATGCGAGCCACGATGCAAGTGATCCTCGAGAATGGGTTACTCTTTGGATCTCCATGGAGCAGGTGCGTTCGGCACGTCCGAACTGCGACAAATGCCGGCGGTTTGCCAACCTCAACCATCTCCCACCTCATGACATGTCTTGCATGACGACTCCTTGGCCGTTTGCAACTTGGGGCATTGACGTGATAGGGAAAATATCCGGCCGGGAGCAATGGGCACGAGTTCGTGTTGGTAGCCATCGACTACTTCACCGAAGTGGGTAGAAGCCAAGTCCTACAAGGTCCTCACTTCGAGAAAAGTGGCCCGAGTTCATCAAAGAAAACATAATGTGCGAGATATGGGGTGCCCAGCGAGATCATTTCGATAATGGGTCACACTTCGAAGGAAGCTGCGATAGGCTATTTGTCGAGAATTCGAGTTACTCGCCACAAGTCGTCCCCGTACGGACCTCGAGACCAATGGAGCCGTGGAAGGCTGCTAATAAGACACTCGAGCGGATCATCAGGAAGATGGCCACCCGTGGTCGTGATTGGCCCGAAAAGCTGCACCTAGCACTGCAGGGCTACGAACGTCTGTCGGAACGGCCACGGGAGAAACTCCTTTTGCCCTAACTTACGGGATGGAAGCGGTGTTACCGGTGGAGTTGGAAATCCCGTCATTAAGGGTCCTCCTGGAAAACAGATGTCAATGAAGTGGAATGGTTGCGCGGCCGGCATAATGAGTTAGCCACCTTGACGAGAGAAGGCTAAAAGCCATGGAACACACCCGAGCCTACCGGAGGCGAATGGCCGAGCGTTTGATAAAAGGTCAAGGCCGGAGACATCAAAGAAGGGCGACTTAGTCTTTGAAAGTAAAGCCCCCTACCGAGAGACAACCCCACAGGAAAATGGGAACCCGTCTGGATCGGCCCTTATGTGGTGCGAGAAGATGCGTCGGGAGGAGCAATGAAGCTTGCGGACTTGGATGGCAATCCCTTTGTCCACCCGGTCAACGGTGATAAACTCCGAAGATACTATGTCTAATAAAAAAAAAAAAAAAAAAAAAAAAAAAAATCTTAGTGCAAAAAGAGTAATGCCCGGCTAAGTGAAAACCCCAAAAAGGGCGGTCTAGGCAAAAGACGGGGTTGCACATATATAAAAAAAAAAAAGAAAAAAAATCTTAGTGCAAAAGAGTAATGCCCGGCTAAGTGAAAACCCCAAAAAGGGCGGTCTAGGCAAAAAACGAGTGCACATAAAAAAATTAGTTCACGAGAATGAACTACGTAGACTGAGCCCCTTAGCCTTTCTTGTAAAAGGGAACGTAGGCGGCCATATATGGTTCGGTCTAAACAATAAAAAGGACGATTAAGTTTCCATGAAATATGTCACGATCAATAAAAAAAAAAGACATTTGAATTTCCATGAAATGTGTCTTGATTAATTTTAAGATAATATGCCTTGTTCATTACAAGTTAAAAACTTCTTGATGAGTTCAAGCACGGTCTACCTCTTAACTCTGCTAACTGCTAAAAAGATCTAAAATACAATAAAATGCCTAAATAAACTAATGTGTTTGCAAATGGCAATAAGAGGATCTTGAGAAAAGACTTGTCGGTCGTCATTCGAGTCTTCTTCGATCTTCTTCCCTTTTCCTCGGCCTCGTCGAGTCTTCTTCCTTTTCTTCTCAATAATGTCGGTATCCCTCATCCCGACCTCTGGTATCCTCACTGGAGCCTCTACCAACCCCGTGTCAATGAGTGCTCTCTCTATACGAGCACGAGTCCGCACCTCCTCCCTCGAGACTCGATCGAAGGAGCGACCTCGGACAACCTCTTGTGCAGAGGCCTCCATATCTCGGACCAAGTCACCTGATTGGTTATGGCAACTCGCCTTAGCCTCGGTCTCCTCGAGTCCTACTCGAGTCACGATCGGCTCCCAATAAAGCTCGACGTCTATCCTCCAAGATAACACAGTCGCTCCCGTCTCCCTCTCGTACCGGTCCAAGTAGACGGTGGTCGAAGATGGTGCTCTTCCTGCTCTGAAGATAGCCCTGGGTGGGAAAGCGGTATATGTCCAAGCCCTCGAGAAGAAAGAGAAGGCTGGTGGATCTCTCATGTCCAATGACACCACCTCCATGGTCCGGATGTCCTCCCAATCACTCAATGGCTCTGTAAAGCCCCAAGCTGCTGGATACCAAGCGGGGTATGTAGAAGGACGACCGGCGAGAATCACGGAACCCTCACAACATAAGACTCCTGAAATATCCTCACAGTACGCAACCTCCGGTGTGGTATCCACCAACGGATGTCAGAAGTGGATAGCCTAGCCATCATCGGCTCCCGGCTACCACTGTTCTGCTGCCTAGGTGCACCTCTCAGAAATCACCCAGGGGCACAGGTCGGCAAAGCCCCGAGCAAAGCCCAGAGCCTCTCCTGCGGCCACAAAGTCAACATAGCCGGACTCCCGGACCTCATGAAACGGTCTCCCAGAGCCATCCTGTCGATCCCATGAAATGTCTCTCCCAAAACCGGCGGGACAATATCCTTCCCGGCCACAGTCTCGGACCATGTCCAAGAGGCCACTATGAGATCCCCACGGACTCGGCGGTGAACAAAACAGAGAATACGCGAGAGAATGAAAGCATCCATAGCCACCGTGGTCGCAGCCATATCTGGAGACCCAAACACTGCCGGGATATCGGAAAGGTCAATCCTATCAGGGGCTACCATCATCCTCTCGGCCTCTCCCAAAGGAATCTGCGAGAAAAGATGCAAGCTTTACCGTCACCGGCACGTCTCCGATCAGCGGAATAGATATAGCCTCGGTCTCGGGACCCCCAATCAAGGCTACGAAGTCTTCGTGCGTTGGGACAATTTCGTTGTAAGAGAAGCGATAAACATGTCTCCGGACGTCCCGAGAACTTTCTTTGCGGCTCTCAACGAGTCCCAATCGGGCGGGAGATCCCTCAAATGCCATAAAGATTTGATCTTGAAGGAAGAATCAAGCGATCCCTTGTGATTTTGGAAGTTATATCTCGCCCAAGATTGAAGACCGGATAGAAAATGGTCTCGCTTCCCCCTTTGCAATCGACGGGCTTCTCCATCGCAAAGTGTTCAAAGATGGTGCTTTTAGGTCCAAAATATGCTCTGGGAACAATTGGGACAAGTCTAGAGTGAAAATGAAATGAAATGGCCAAGCCTTGCTTTTATTCGAGAAAATAACCGGCTCGAGACAGGCGGTAGCCGCACGGCTTCATTTGCCCTCAAGGCCATGCCGCACGGCTACATTAGCCCTCTGCGAGAAAAATTCTGCGGCAACCAAAGTTGCTGCCCAAGGGAGTTTTCACCCCACTTTTTCAACCAAAACACTGTACAAAAACATATCCGAAGCCATTCAAGCATTTATATACCATTATAAATCATTTTGGCCCGATTTCAGCCCCAATTCCAAGCAAAAAAGTCGCCCCAAGGCTCGAGATAATATGCAAATTGAAAAAGCATAAATTAGAAAAGTAAATAAAATGTAAATACAATGTTTTCGCCCCATCGGCGCCCAAATAAAGCAAAAATAAACAAAGTGTGCATAAAAATTGTTCATTGTTTGTTTTTGTTCCAAATCTATTCTAGAGACCTCCTAGGCCTCCAGATTCTTCTTCCTCCTCATCGCTACTCGGCTCGTAGATGCTAGCCTCCCTCATCAAGTCCTCACAGTCGCTCACGTCGGACAAATGGACATTATCGTGCCCGTACTCGGCCAGTGCTCCCGAGAATGTCGGCGTTGGGTCCCCGCCCCGAGGCATGGCCTTTGGAAGAGTACTCCGAGGCCGATGAGGTAGACGGCTGTGCCCCAGACGTGCCGTCTCTTGCGCCCGAGGCTCCTGTGCATCAGCTGCCGCCTTCGAAGCGCGAGCCGGCTTCCTCGAAGAGGCCGGCACATGTCCTTCCGGCCCTATTACGCACGACCGGCCTATCGTAAGTGCGAGGTGGAACACGAGAAAAAGAAGAGAAAAATCTCGAGAAAATCTCGGAAAATTGCAAAAGCGAGAAAATGCGAAAGCTAAAAGGGAATAAGACCCTAAGAGTATACTTACGGTGCTATCGGGCGGCAAGGTGTGCTTTGGGGCTCCCTAGCATCGGGGACAGGAGTATCCTCATCCTCCTCGGCACTCCATGGATCACATAGGACGGATGCGCGGGAGGGATCGGCGGGTCGATAGGCTCATCCTCCCCATATCCACACAGTGACCGCTAGCTTCACTAGCCACGTGGCGTCCTCGGCGGCTCCACAAACACGGCGTAGGGGTACCCATGTCAAAATACTCCTCTGCAGCCATACCTCCACTGGTACCTCTCAATCTCATCCTCGGCCGGTCCACAGGCTGCGGCATCCGTCTTTGGAGGGTCGGAAGGAGTAATGGCATCTAGTGGGGAACATGACCATCTTTGCCTCGAGAAGCGGTCCCCCAAGTAAATGACATCACATGTCGGCCCGGTGAGCCACCTCCTCTGCCTCGTCACCTCGATAGCATCTCCCGGCAAAATCTCAGGATACACCCAGGGTAGAAGTCCACTCCGTCGTGCCCATCCACTGTTGATGGTGGCCTCACCATTTTGTAGTCGAAGGTGATCCGGGTCTTCCCCGTGAATTTATCTCTCGCATCTCCCCTCCGGCGAACCATAGCGGGGAAGATGGTGATATCACTCTGTTGGTTCCAAGGGAAGAACCCGATCACCTCGCAAAACCGGGCTGCATGTTCAAAACATCAAAAGGTCATTCTCTCTCTTATAAAAGTCTCAAGACGGGGAAAAGAAAAGAAAAGAAAGGAGACTACCTCAAGGGCAAATGAGAAGCGATCCATGGAAGCTGGCTTTGTTCCATTGTACATGTCCAACGAGAAGTAGAGCTCCGCCAATCCGGCCTCTCCCCAGAGACCGTCCCTATCCCATCCACATCCTCCAAAGAGTCGAGGAGGCAAGTCATGGCAGCGTCCCGAGAATTAGCAAAGATGGTGGTGATAGCATCAACCATATGAATGCTCTAGCCAGTGCTGGCGCGATCACATCATTAGCGGCAAAGTTACGCATGCAAGTACGAGCTGCCACCTCGACGTTCCGCGTCTCCATCCCCGGCCCCTTGGGAATCGGCTCAAACCCTACCAAAGCACGGAACTCCTCGGGCGTAATATGGTCTCTCCAAGTCACGGGCCTCCCGGTGAAGCTGTAGGCCGGTAATAGGCTGTGAAATCGGCGGGAGTCACTGTCGGCTCTCCCGGCTCGGGTGAAAGCTATGTGTCTTGTCCCACGGAACTCGAAAGGGCTGGACCAAGCCCTTGCTCTTAGAGGTGATGTGGACACCCCACCAATGGCCTCTACAAATGCATCCGGGCCGGTAGCTCTCACCGGTGCTTGGGATTTACCCCATTCTTCTCAAAATCCGGCATCCTCGCAGCTTACTGCAATCTCGGACGGTCCTCTAGACTTGTTCTCCTGTAGACAAGCACATCAAAAAGAAGTGTCAGTCCTTCATATCATTTCAAAAGCATGCGTATATTCAAAAGTGCACATATTTTCAAAAGAAAAGCATTCACAAAAGTTTTTCTAGCATCTTTTGCATCAAAAACGTGACTTTCATCATTTGAAACACGTCATTTTAAGCACGTTGCTTTCCTAAAGCACAAAATCACAATTCTTTGCACATAAGCATTATTTTTCAAATAAAACGGCATGCATGAATCATTTTCATCTTCCAAAATCATGTTTTCTCATTGAAAATCAGAATTTTGACCTAGTTCTAGCACAAGGCAAGAACTTCGTCTCATTTAGACAAATCTCATTCTTACTTCATTTTGCGAGAAAAAGTGAGTCATTCTCATATTTTTCATCAAATAAAATTGCACATGCATATTCTTAGCCTCATCGGTTGTTCATGCATCTCAAAATCATTCAAAAATCCTAGGAAAATCCTAAAATTCGGGTCAAGCCCTAAATCATTCAAAATTCAAGCAAAATCATCGGATTTGAGCAAAATGAGAATGCTTACCCCAACCGATCGCGGGTTCGTTGATTTATGCTCCCTTCTCCCCGGGTAAAGCTCCGATGGAGGCGTAAGGAAGTCATACTTCCTCTCCGTCCGAACGAGCTCCTTTCTCCTCCTTCTCGCAGCCGCGGAGATGTTCCTTCTTGCTTGCCTCGGTATGGGATTGCCCTCCGGATCCATTCCAATCAATAGAAGCAAAAAAGGGTTGAAGAAATCTCGAATTCTCTCTCTTCTCTCTCTCTCGGCTGAAGTGGGCGGCAATGTAATGCCAATGGCCCGTTCAAATATGATTTTAAATAATCTGGAAAAAACGGGTCTCTAGCCGTACGGCTCCTTTTCTCCATCTCATGCTTAGGGCGGCCTCATTCGCTACGAGCGAAATTACAATCACCTTTGGACCTTCCACTTGGGCATGCAATTTCCGTTATCTTTTAACCAAGATAACATCTTTTCGTAAAATATCCCTTATCTCTTTAGCAATCAAGCTCTATTCCCAGTCGCCTCAGTTAATTCCGTTATAACGGGATAACACTAGGTGACAACCTCCGAGTGTCGGAACTCTAAGCTTGTGCTACCTCTATCCGCGAATAGTGACGTATGCCCAAGTCATTCCAACTTGTGCTACCTCTATCCGCGAATAGTGACGTATGCCCAAGTCATTTCAACTTGTGCTACCTCTATCCGCGAATAGTGACGTATGCCCAAGTCATTCCAACTTGTGCTACCTCTATCCGCGAATAGTGACGTATGCCCAAGTCATTCCAACTTGTGCTACCTCTATCCGCGAATAGTGACGTATGCCCAAGTCATTCCAACTTGTGCTACCTCTATCCGCGAATAGTGACGTATGCCCAAGTCATTCCAACTTGTGCTACCTCTATCCGCGAATAGTGACGTATGCCCAAGTCATTCCAACTTGTGCTACCTCTATCCGCGAATAGTGACGTATGCCCAAGTCATTCCAACTTGTGCTACCTCTATCCGCGAATAGTGACGTATGCCCAAGTCATTTCAACTTGTGCTACCTCTATCCGCGAATAGTGACGTATGCCTAAGTCATTTCAACTTGTGCTACCTCTATCCGCGAATAGTAACGTATGCCCAAGTCATTTCAACTTGTGCTACCTCTATCCGTGAATAGTGACGTACGCTCAAGTTTCCCAACTTAAGTTACCTCTATCTCCGTCATAAAGAGATAGCGCCATAAGCTCTAGCTTCATCGGTGACGACCTCAGAATTGTCAAAATCTCAAGGATCCTAGACATCGTTCCTAACTATCTAGTGATGCTTGAACTACGATCAAGGCTTGATTCCTCCGGGATACGTAGGTAGCCTTTTATAAAGGGTTCAGCCATTCGACCACTTTGGTCACCCTGTTTCTTTGTCACTCCTCAGTGATAAAGCGCCCCCTCATAGAAGTTCAGATATCCGACCACCTGGGTCACTCCTAGCATATCCCCAGTAGGATCAATTGCTTGATCTCCTAGGTCATTTTCTCTTCTTTTTCCCCGGCAAGAGACCAGTTTCTCTTCTTCCTTCCCCAGCGGATCCTAATTCCGAACTACGGCCTGGCTTGATTCCTCCGGGATACGTAGGTAGCCTTCCAAAAGGTTCAGCCACTCGACCGCCTTGGTCACCCAATCCGTCTCGGCATTCGCCAGATCGGATCCTTTTCTATCGACAACCCCACTCGCCTTGCAAGTGACGTTGCCGAGGGGCTTCTGTAAGTACCCAAATCGCTCATGCCTTCCGGTTAAATTTCCCGGCAATTTCGGTAAGTTTTCCGGTAATTCCCCGGACCTTCCTAGCGTTAGGAAACATTCCGGAACTGTTTTTAATTAAATAAAGGCTGAAGGGAATCCTTCCTAATTAAGAAACACGTTTTTTTAATTAGGAGGGAAGGTTCTAGAATAATGCCACCTTGCATGGTTCTAGAATGCTGAGTCATAATGGATAAGACCGCACGGCCTCATTTGCAAAGGGCCTGCAGCCGCACGGCTTCATTAGCCTTATCCAGACTGCCTATAAATAGAGCCCTCCTCTACCCATTTCAACAACAATTAACAACAACAAAAACACACTCACTCCATAGCAATATAATCAAGACGTGAAGAACACCCTTGAAGGCTCAAGAAGGCGAAGAAGAAGCTCAAGAAGCCATCTCCCTCCTCCTTGAAGACCCAAGACGAACCTCTCCTCCTAGCTCCGTCCGAAGAAGCGAAGGAAACGATTGGTAACCTCGCACGCCCTAACCTTGCATTTTAATTGATATACTTGCTCATTGCATTCATATATCTTGCTTGGGACTTGGCATTTATTCATAAAGATCATTTCTTTATCACCCCCTTCCTTTTTGCATGCATTAAGACCTCATTTGTCATAAAAATGTAGTCTTTTTCATAAAGGTGCATCCTTTGCACCTAAAACCCCTATTTTCCAATAAAAATGTTATCTTTATGCATCATTTGCATATAAAGATCAAGTCTTTTTCAATAAAAATGCATCCTTTGCAATCAAAACCCCTTTTCAATGCATCATTTGCATAAAAATCCTATCTTTACGCATCACTTGCATAAAGATCATTTCTTTCAATCAAAAAAGCATCATTTGCTAAAACCAAAATGTCATCTTTTCATTAAAGAGTCATTTTTCATCATGCATTCCCCTTTCCCCCAACCTTGGAACGGACCGGTGTAAAAGTTCTCATCTTTGCATCGTTCCTTCCATTAAAGGTTCATGATTTCTTTAGGAAAAGGATAACCTTGAACCCTATATCTCCGATTATCGCTTAAGAATGAGTATGAAGCCTCTATACGAGCTCGACCGTCTTAAAGCGTAGGATTGATGGGCTAAGGACATTCCTTCCTAAAGAACCTCATCTTTGACCAAAAGAGAGTCATTCTCTCGATCACGCAAGTCCCGAGGGTCCCGAGGTTTAAAATGCGATGATCATAAGTCATAAGATGAGGACGGGATCATAATCCCAAATACATAAATTCCAAGAAATCCCGAGCGACAACCAACAAATGGTTTGTACGTCCGGAAGATAACTTGGGACATTCCCCCCTTACTCTCAAACACATGCACACAAAGAAAGCACGCAAGCAATCACGATTAATGAAATCTTGGGAGACTTGCTCCGGCAAGGCACTTTGGGTGAACGCCAAATGTTCTTCCCAAGGGGTAACTTAACCTCCGAACCCATAAAACCTTTTTTTCAAAGTTTTGAGGTAATCAAAATGGCGTGGCGACTCCATTTTTCAAATAACTCGGATGTCTTCAAACTCACGTGAATTCCAATAAACAAAAATTTGGGGCACACATCCACAGGTGGTGCAGAGGGCAGTCATGGTGGCGGTTTTGGCGGCGGATATGGCGGTCCCGGCGGTGGCAGCCATGGCGGTGACGGCGGCGGGCATGGTGGCAATGGTGGAAATGGTGGAAATGGTGGAAATGGTGGTGGTAGTGGTGATGATGATGAAGAGGAGGTGGATCCTAACGCCGGGGAGAGCGATAGGAGTGATGTCGGTGGGGGCGTTGAGGCTCGGAGGCGACGGGCTTCGCGCAATTATCGGTCCTCGAGATTGCATTTTATTTTGTACAACCAGTCCGACTTCTATCCGGGCTTGACTCATCATGGATCCACCGGTCTTCGTTCCCGCGTCGGGATGAAGGTAAAGAACTTTTTTTATTTACAACAGAATAATTCATGCCTATAAAGTATTTTTATTATTTTAAAATGCAAGTAATGACACGTACCTTTGCTGTGTTTACCTGTTTAGGGGAAGAAGATGAAGGGACGGAGCTCCCTTAGCGCGGTTGGAGAGTTGTGGGCGGCCTTGCCGGCCGGTGAGGGTGGTCCTCGTGAGAGGGTATGGAGCTTGGGGTTGGGCCCCTTCTTTGACATGGTTTCACAGATGGGCCATACTAGGAAGTGTACGGCGGTGGTGAAGGCGTGTCGGGAGTTCTGGTGGGACACGACGCACACTTTTCATCTGAGCTGGGGTGAGGCCACGATCACTCCCACAGACTTCGCCGTCCTTACCGGTTTGAGATTTACGGACGTAGCACTGCCTTTTGATGAGACCCTTCATTCTGATAAGGCTCGTCAGATTCAGCTGTTTGGCGCTAGCGTAGGCTCGATCAGAAATTTCGGTGTAGATGCGGGGAGGTTGTATAAGCTTGTCATGGCCGCCATTGATCAGTACAGAGTCGGCCAGTATGGGCTTGACGCACTTGTTAGAGGATTTCTTTGGTACGGTCTTTCAGTGGCCCTTTTTCCCAACTCGGGCCCGGTATGCAGATTCTCTTTGTTGGGTGCTTTGTCTGACTTGAGCTTAGTGCGGGACATTTCTTGGGGAGGGGCCGGCTTGGCTGAGCTGTACCGGGCTCTTGATACTGTTTCGAGGTCCAATACCTCTTCTTTTGATGCCTTTCAGTTTGTTCTGGAGGTATGCCTACTTTCATCACTTTTACTGTCTTTTTTCTTGTTACTTGTTTTTCTGTCTTTGTAAATATCCGTCCTTCGTGTCTTTTGCAGGCCTGGGTTTATGAGATTTTCGGCGTTGCGCCGTTCACTTTACGGGACCAGACTCGGGATGTGCCCGTTTTGCGGTACTGGAGGAAGGAAAATCGGATTGAGGGGTATCCGAAGACGGTTCGTGAGTCCGATTTGAGGGCCGTTCTTGATGGTCCTAGTAGGCCCGAGCTTTTACTTTATCCTTGGACCCCTGAGGCTTCTGAGACTGTTGGTGCCGTTCGGGATGTGACTGCTTCCCGCAGATTGCTGGTCGGGCTGCTTGCCGATGAGATGTATTTGGGCGAGCGGGTGTCGAGGCAGCACTATGCGTGGGCTTCGCTTTACGCGCCCCAACATCCTCCGAGGAACATGTGGTACCCGAACCGGTTGCCTAGGAGGGATGAGTATCTGTTTGGGGTCCCCTCTCATCGGGCCTACTTGGTATGGATTATGCGGATTTTGTGGCGCTTTATTTGAGATCACCGCAGTGGTGAGGCGGCCGCCGCCGCCGCCGAGGCCGCCGGGGGGAGCAGTGGTCCGGCTATTCCCGAGCCGATGGGTGCTGCACCTCCCGAGATAGTGGATATGCCTCCATTTCCCGATCATTTCGTTGTGCATATGGCCGACGGGGAGGTGCGGGTAGACTTGGCACCTACAGCAGGCCGATGAGGTGGAGGGTGCTCGGCTTCCTCCCGGGCGGTGCCGGCGGGTATGCCTCTTACTTTTCCTTTTCATTCATTTATTATTTCAGCCGTGATGTAACTCTCGCGCTTGATTTTTACAGTTACCCGGAGTCTTACGTACGGGCCGTGAGGCGCACCAATGTATCGACCCGCCCGCCGAGAAGTGCAAAGGTCGACACTCTCCCGCCAATCTCGGAGATCGCTGGATGTGGATCCGGCGCAGCTGAGACAGCCTCATGGCGATGGTAGCTCGACATCCGGATTTTCCCGAGGTCGTGCCTCGACTTCCCGTCGGGGTCATTAGGATTTTTCATTTTGTGTAGTACCTGTTAGAAAAAAGGAGCATGCAGACTCTATATTTTATGCTGACTCACTCATGTATGCAACTGATTTATGTACTAGTCTATGGATTTAATATATAAAAGTTAGTCTTTTCCATTTATGTACATTTTCTATTTTTGGACATTATCTATTTTTGTACACTGCATTGAACAAACGAGGACAAAATAAAACAAAGTAAAACTGAAAATAGAAAATAAAAAATAAAAATAAAATAAAAAAAAGAATAATAAAAAGGTGGAGCCTTGGAATCTCGCCGTGGCCGTACTTGGGAGCTAAAGGTTCGATCGGCCCAAATATAAAGGTCCGATCGGCCCTAAATTAAAGGTCCGATCGGCCTTATGCTGAAAGGCGGCGGTTTGTTTCTGAGCAATGGGCCGATCGGCCCAACACTCTTCTTTTCCCCCGCACGGATTCCTTCGCTGTCCTTTTCCCGTACGGAAACCAATACCAAAACCTATAAATACCCTTGTCACCAGACGGTATAAGGCACACTTTTTCTTTTCCTTTCTTTTCTTTGCATCGCTCCTTTCTTGTCGTGGACAACAACACAATGAATTCCCACCCTTCGTTTTGATGGAGAAACAAAGCAATTTTGAGAGTGATTTGGCTGTTTGGGTATCCAAGGTACCTCGCTCCGTTCGTCATGCCTTTGACAAACGTTTTGGGGTAAAGTGTATTTGGTCCCTTTTGCCCATGCATCCCAATTGGAATCTCTTACATGCTGCAGCTGTTTTTTGGGACGAATCTAATCACGTCTTCAACTTTTCTTACAACGAGATTACACCTACTTATGAGGATTTTCTTGCTTTGTGCGGCGGAGATGATGTTAGTTTGATAGCAGTTCCTCAGGATCGAGTTCCGTTGGTGACGAGGGTGGCTAAATTTCTTCGTGTTCCCACGGCTGTGGCTAGAGGCTTGGTCGAGGGTGTAGACATAGATATTTGTGATTTGCCGGGGAGGTTTGCTCATGGTGATGACTTTGACTCGGATTTTGCTTTGGATTGCTTGGCCCTCTGCTTGTTTTCCAAGGTTCTGTTTTCTCCTTATGTGGGGTAGCTACCAAAGTGGATGCTTGGATATGGTTGATCGTGCCCGTTCGGGAGGAGCATCATTCCGGTTCTCTTGGGCGAGACGCTTCATGGTATATCTCGTATAGCTAGGGGTGCTCCACTCATGACTAGGGCGGCCAAATTACCGACCACATGGCTTCGAGGATCGACTTTTTGTTCTAGAGATTCCCCTTCGAGTGTCAAGCCTTGGTTTCATGGTTGCAGGAGGAAGGTTGGTCCGCTTTCGGCTTATCGTAGCGGGAGTGGAAGATGTACTTGGCGGAGGTGGATACCGACAGATTCATTGGCGAGTACAAACATTGGGGTCTCTCCTTTATCCTGAGCCTTCACTTGGGCAATGTTTGATCCGTGTACCGCCTTTTGAGACCACCACTTTTACTATGCAGAGCGGGTATTTCGGCAATATGGCATGGAGCAAGTCCGTCCTCAAACTTGGGGAACTTCGAGTTTGATGATTCTCGCCAAGGTTCTTCCAATGGACGTTGGTGTTTCAGCTTTGATGGTAAGCTTATGGAGTTCTCATGGGATGCCACGGGTTTATCTTGCGCAATGACCCTTAGCACTCTTTTGTCACACGCTTATTTGACATGGTATGAAGAAAACTTGGGACCGATGAGGGAGACCTTATATGACTTGAGACGGAGATTAATTCCTAACATATCTTCGAGCCGTTTTCTCAGAGATAGGGAAGCTTTGGGGATTTCTTTAGACACTGGAGGAGCATCCTCCCAAGAAGATTGAGCGGAAGTTGAAGGGCAAGGCGATCGAGGCGGTTCCCCCATTGAAGAAGAAGCATTCGCCTTACTTTAAGAGAGAGAGCAAGAAGAAACCGACTCGACGAGCCGCCAAGAAGAAGAAGGATGGAGATGATGGGCCTAGTGCCAAGGAGTAGACCTATATGTCCGAGTATCCACCCACGCCACATGCAGACACATTAGTTATTTATTTTGTCTTTTAATTTTTTAGTTTCTTTTGCAAGTTATGTAGTCATTAGTATAGTCGAGCTTAGACTCATCAAATAAGTGTAATCATGCATTGATTGTGGGAATGAAAAAGTTTATTGCTTTAATAAAAACAGATTGGATTTTTATTTATTTTTTGGACCGCGCCGATTAAGGCTGCCTACGTTCCTTTTTACAATGAGAACCAAGGGGCTCAGTCGTCGTAGTTCATTTTCATCAAGCTACTATTTTTAGAAAGGGAAGATAGAAGCTGGACGATTTTTATTTTATTTGTTTTGCTCTAACTTTTGCCTAGACCGCCCTTTACGGGTTTTCAATCTAGCGAGCTTTTGAACGCACCCTTTCTTTTGTTGCTAGACCGCCCTTTACGGGTTTTCAATCTAGCGGGCTTCTTTTTGCGTTTTTATTTATTTTTTTTTTTTTTTTTTTAGAGGGGAGGAAGAGTTTAATCATAGTAGCGTCTCGAGCTTGCCGAGGTTGGTGGGCTCCTTGAATTCGTTGCCATCTAAATCTGCCATTTTAATCGCTCCACCCGAAAATATCTTCTTGATCACGTACGGGCCTCCATGTAGGGGCCCACTTCCCAAGAGGATTGAACTTATTGGGAAGTTGCCGCTTCAAAACCAAATCTCCTTCCTTAATGTCTAAGGGCTGCACCTTTGTTGAAAGCCCTCACGTCCGTCTTTGATAGGCTCGGATGTGTTCCATGGCTTTGAGTCTCGCGCCGTCAAGTGTGGCCAATCGATCATATCGATCGCGGAGCCATTCAACTTCGCTACTTGATTCTCTAATAAGATTCTCAAAGACGGGACTTCCAACTCAACCGGGAGTACCGCTCCATCCCATATGTCGAGCAAAAGGAGTTTCGCTCTGTAGCCGTACGGACGGAAGTTCTATATCCCCAAAGTGCCAACGGTAGTTTCTCGGGCCAGCCTACCTCGAATTGTCAGTTTTTCGATTATCTCGCTCAATTGTTTTGTTAGCCGCTCGACTGCTCCGTTGGTCTGAGGCCTATAAGGGGAAGACTTGTGCCGGGTAATCTTGAACTCTGCCAGTAATCTGTCACAATCTCCGCCAAAGTGGGACCCGTTGTCCGAGATGATCTCATTTGGTACCCCATATCTGCACATGATGTCCTCTTTAATGAACTGTGCCACCTTTTTGGAAGTCAACACCTTGTAAGACTTTGCCTCGATCCACTTGGTGAAGTAATCCACAGCCACTAATACAAAACAATGCCCATTGCTTCCCGGTGGTGTAATCTTGCCAATCACATCAATCCCCCATGTCGCAAATGGCCAAGGGGTTACCATGCTATACAACTCGTGAGGGGGCACATGGTTCAAATTGGAACACATTTGGCATTTGGGACATTTCCGCACAAACTGGATGCAATGGGCTTCTATAGTGACCCAATAATAACCCAACCGTGTGATTTTCTGTCTTAACATTCTGGCATTCATGTGCGGACCGCATAAGCCATCGTGTACTTCTTCCATGATCATTTCTGCTCGTTTTGCGTCTACACAGAGTAACAGGAGACCATCGTAGTGTCTTTTGTACAACATATCATCCAAGAGGAACAAACCGTCCGGCCAATCGTTTCAATGCCTGCAAGATTTTGGCTTTCACGTCTCCTAGAAAAGACACATCACCCTTCTTGAGATACTCATAGATTTGTGCGTACCACGGATCCTTATTCTCCTCGATGTCGCCTTGAATCTCGCAGCTAGCAGCTTCGTAGCGCAAGCGGGGTTCTCTCTCCGACCAACTCGAATGGTTTTACAGTACATTCCGTGAGGGATTTCGACCAAAGAAGCCAGCTGTAGCTAAAGCGTCGCCGAATCTATTTCGTCTCTGGGTAGATAATGGAATGTCACTTCCCGAATTGCTTAACTAGCTCTTCCATGTGAATCTGTACGTCGCAGTAGGGGTCAGCCTTCCACTTCTTAGACGTCCGATTGATAATTAAAGCCGAGTCTCCATATACCTCCAACTCCTTTACATTACGCTCCAAGGTCGCTTCTAAACCGGCTATGCATGCCTCGTATTCACCAAGGCGTTGTTGGTGGTTGTAAAATTCATTTGATGGCGATGGGGTGTGTTCATCTTTGGGATCTACCAAAACGATTCCCACTCCGTTGCCTCTCTTGTTTGCGGCCCCATCAAAGAATAGTTGCCATCTCTCTTCTGTATCAAGGCTGAAAATCCCCTCGTCCGGAAATTCTCGGGTTCAAGCCCCCGTTTTTCTCGTGCTTGGAAACTCGCTAAATGATCTCGCCATGGCTCTCCCTTTAACCGCTTTTCTCGGCACATAGGTGATATCGAATTCCCCGTAAATACCGACCACTTGGCTAATCTCATGGACAGAGAAGGTTTGTCGAACAAATACTTAATCGGATCCATTTTTGACACCAAGAGAATCGGATGTGCTGACAAGTAATGCTTGAGTTTGTTAACCACCCAAACTAGCCCGGTGCAAGTTTTTTCCAACGCTGAGTAATTTAGCTCACTCCCCTGTAGCTTCCGACTAACGAAATAAACGGCGTTCTCCACCCGAGAGTCCTTGGCTTCCTCGTGCGCCAAAGATAGCCCCAACGGCCGTATCGCCATCGTTAGGTACAATAGCAATGGTTTCTCCGAATGTGGGGGCGAAGGATAGGGATTGACCAAGTATCTCTTGATTTCCTCAAAGGCTTCTTGACACTTCCACCCCAATCTATACTTGCGGTCTTCTTCATCACCTGAAAATCGGCTCACACATAGTAGTCAATTGATTAATGAAGCGGCCGATGTATCGTAACCGTCCCATGAATCCCTTAACTTCTTTTCGTACGTGGTGGCCTCATCTCCATGATGGCTTGAATCTTCCTTGGATCTCGCCTCAATCCCTCGTTCGGTGACCATGTAGCCCAGACCTTTCCTCGAATAACCCCAAATGTACACTTGGCAGATTCAGACGCATTGCGTGCTCACGCAGTCCGTCAAGAACTTTCTCAAATCAATGAAATGCCGACTGCTCGACCCTTGGAATGAATGATCATATCATCGACGTACACTTCGATCTCCTTATGGATCATGTCATGGAATAATGCCGTGACCGCTCTTTGGTATGTAGCCCCCGCATTTTTCAATCCGAATGGCATTACAAAGGTAACAAAGATGTTCCCCATGGTGTAGTGAAAGCCGTCTTCTCCCGGGTCCGCTCCGCCATCTTGATCTGATTATATCCCGCAAAACCATCTACAAAAGACTTGACCTCGTAGTTAGCAAAGTGGCATCTACTAGCATGTCGATGTTGGGCAACGGAAAGTCATCCTTCGGGCTAGCCTTGTTGAGATCTCGAAGTCAACACAAACTCTAACCTTGCCATTCGATTTACATCGACCGTCACAATATTAGATAACCACGTCTGATACTCAATAACTCGATAAAGCCCACTTGAGGAGCTTCTCTATCTCTTCTTTAACTTGCAGAGACCATTCTCGCTTAATGCGGCGCAATTTCGCTGACAGGCTCAAGGCGTCCGGTGCTAGTGGTATTCTCGTGCTCCACTATCGAGTTATCCAAACTCGCATATCCTTGTATGACCATGCGAACACATCCGAATATTCTTTAAGCGGCTCGATCAACGCTTCCCTTTCGCCCCTTCAAGAAGCTTCCAATCAGGTCTCTCTCGGCTCCTCTTCCGTTCCCAAATTAATACATGATAACACCTCATCGGCAGCTTGGGCTCGACCTTCCTTTTGATTGATAACTTGCTTAGAAATTTCTTTAATGTATTCATTGTTTAGTGTGTCCGCTTCTTCTAATGAATCATTATTAACTAAGTTAATTTGATTAAGTTGAGCATTATTTTTAGTTAATTTATCATTAAGAAGATTGGCTATGAGGGGATACTCAGAAAGATCTGGTTTTTAATTCATAGCGAAAGGGAAAACAACATTTGCAACTAAGTCATAGTCCTCTGACGTGAGGTCATCAGACTTAGAGGAAGACTCAAACTCAAAATAAAACACATCGACTCAAACAAAATGTATGACTCGAAGAAACAGAGGACTTGGGGGAACCAACGGAGACTCGACAGAGGAGGCATCAATCCCAGCTCTTCAACCATGTATTCCTTCGTGGCTACGGGTCCGCCAAATACGCACCAATTCTTCAGCCTTTCCAACCATGGGTGTTACCAACGTCCTTGGATCAACATTGTCCGTCCGCTTCCGCTCCAATGACCGCAACCATATCGTCTTCTATATTTAGATTCCCAAATGCCGTAGTAGGGTCCGACCATCCCATTCCTCGACTCCTCTGCAACCGCAATGTTTTCAACCAACGGCTCATCCAAAGATACTCGCCCTAGCCGATCGGCCAACTCATCTTCGCCTTGATGGTGTACCTGGCTCGATCGTGACAACCTTGCCTCTCTTTGACGTGGATCCATGAGAACTGTTTTCGCCTTCGATCTGTCAACCTCTCGTATCCTTGAAGATTTCGAAACCCTTCGCAGCCTTACCCGTGTGGTCAAACCAAGGCTCGCTAAACTCCATGCAAGAGAATTCCTCGCCCTCCTTGACAAAGTAACTATTGAGGGAAAGGCGGTATGGCCTCATCTCGGCTTCTCGTAGGGTAGCTTTGCCCTCTTGAGGAACTCAATTCTTTTCTCTTCACCCGATCTTCGTGGGTAATAACATAGCCTAAACCGTGCCTCGCCGCGATGATCGCAGCTTCCATTGCTTGCGTAGGTCCTTGGAGATGTTCACCCACCCAGCCCCGGTACAAATCCCATGTTCCTCATCATTCTAACCGGGTCGTACTCGTCCGATGTCTTTGTGAGGTCTACCGCGCAAACTCCGCGCCCGTGCTATTAGCCGAAAACCGCCGAACATTGAACTACCCTCTTCGTGCCGAATCAGTAGGACCGGCTTTCCCCAGTGCTTGATCCTTGAGATGTTACCAAATCGCTGTAAATGACTGTCACTTGGTCGCCCGACCGAAATTTCACACATTGATGCAATGAGGAAGGGACTCCATTCATTTGATGCAACCATGGCCTACCCAAGCAAAGATGGTGAAAGTAGAAGGTATGTCTATGACTTGGAACTCAAGCAATCATAGTGGTGGTCCCGCAAGTAAGAGGCAAACTGATTATTCCCAATACTGACCGGCTAGTAGAGTCGTATCCTCGCACGGAATGAACTGAAGGTCTCAAGTCTGTTGGACTTAGATCAAGGACGTCCATCATCCTGGAAGGCAAGATGTTCACCGCGTAACCGTTATCAATGAAAATACGTGGCAACCTTTTCCCGTTGACCTCAATAGTAATGTGCAAATGGTTCATTATGATCCGATCCAAACTCCGGCATGTCCAACTCGAAAACGTGATGATATTCCCAAAGTGTATGTTGCCGATCATCTCGCGTTACATCTTCTCGGCTTTGTATCGTACGGCACCAAAGTCGCAGCAAGATTCTGCTCCAACATCATCCTATGGGCATACGAGGACGTTAGCAAGGACCATAAGGATATATTGGCTTGGGTTAGCTTCGCTGAGTGAGAATAGGGTCTTCTTTATCGGGATTCACTACTTCGGCTTTTGGACCAAAGACTTTCTTCGCCCCTTTATCTTCTCGCTTGATACACCCTTCCGGACCTTGTGAGTAGATTAACCCCATGCTTTTCCATGTCGGATACTTCGCGTGAATTTCGGCCAACGAGAGAGGTTTATGACTCTCTTCCACATAATCATCATTTAACGAGGCAACTTCTCTCGACAGCTCCTCAAAAGACAAGATATAACAAGAAAATTCTTTATAAATTGAACTCAAATTACAACCGACACAACCGCCTCACCGCTCTGTCACAACAGACTCGGACCGGATCAGTGAGGTCTTTCTCTACTATAGCAACATCACTACCAACTATCTTACTAGGATTCTCTATCTTCCCTTCAATGATGAGCTTCTGCACAGCCCTTTTCAAAGCAAAACCAGCATACTCGGAGAAATTTGGCACAAACAATCCCTTTCTGACAATAGCTGAGAATACCTCCTCTGTCGACAGCCCCAGTTTCTCAAAAGCATCTTCCATCTCTACCAAACTGATAAAATTACCTTCCACCATGTGGATCTTATTGTTAGGGAGAGGATTCCCCACAACATTTGGAGACTTCGGCTTCTCTACTTTGCCTTGCCGAATCAAGTCTTGCACTAACCGTTTGAACTGAAGGCAGTAATCAGTAGTGTGACCCTTGTATTTGTGGTAGTGGCAATATTTAGAAGCATCTAAGCCTTCCCTTTGGTTTATCGGTTCATAATTCTCAAGCGGCTTGACCAAGCCCTTCTTTACTAGTACTTCAAAAACCTTGCCCATTGGCATTCCAAAATCGTCAAACACTTCCCTCTCGCGGTGAACATTGTTATTCCCCCTCATTACAGCTTGAACATCCAAAGCAGCTCCTCCTTGCACATAATTTACTTGCCCCACTGGCTCTTTCTTTGCTGCGGTATTTGCGGGAGCTCTATAGCGGAACGAATTATTAACAGCCCCAGTGTCCTTCGGTGGAGTGATTCCGGTGATGCCACTTTCGTATCGTACTCCCGAATCCACCATTTCCCTAAGATTGGGGAAATAACCATTACCAACTGCCAACTTGTGTTCGGGGCAACAAGCACTTGTAAAAAATCTGTTTCTGTTCATTCTCTTTGGGCGGATACTGAATTTCGCTCAACTTATCATTCCAACGCTTATAAAAATCATAAATTGACTCCCCATTCTTTTGGAGCGTGTGCTCCAAATCGGCTCGATTAACTTGCCAATCCATGTTTGCTTGATACTTCTCAGAGAACACCCTACTAACCTTGTCCCAAGTATCCCTTTCCTCTTCATTCAACTTCAAGAACCAACGGAGAGCAGCCCCTTCCAATGTGCTATGGAACATTCTTGCCATTTGTTCGGGTGTACAATCCTTAGCCCTCATCGCCAACGTATAGCTGTCTAAATGTGTCTTTGGGCAAGTAACTCCTCCAAACATGGCCATCTTGGGCATCTTGAAATCTTGAGGTAGGGGTGCAACCTTGCTCGGATTAAGCATCTTGATGGGGGACACACCTTGCTTTCCCATTTGCTCGGTCAATGCTTTCACTTGTTCAATCAATGCTAACACAGTCGGGTCTGTAGCAATGTTGGAGTTCTGCATGGCTGGGGGTTGAGTGATGGTAGGGGAGGTGGAGTAGGTAGGAATATGATGGCCGGAATAATTGAAGGGTAAAGTGGGAGGGGGTAGGTTAGCAAAGTGGTCCTTGGGTGTGTCGGCAGGAGGTTGATAAGGTCTTTTGGATTTGCTCGAGCTCCCATACATGACTGGTGGTGGAACATTATTGTAGCTGTTTGGAACGTAGTTGGGTAGAGGGAAGGTAGGTGCATTGGGGTTGGCGGGATTAGGAGCATTGACAGTTTCATCTTCAACATCGACCACTTCATTCCCCATCAAAATAACCTTGTGTCCCCTTTTACTGAGCTCCTCAACAAAATGATCCTTCAGCTCTTGATTGTGGTTCTTCAAAGTGCGATTCTGCTCTTCAAGTTTCTCAACTCTCATGGTCAAACCGGCAAAGTAGGCGTGCAGAGCAGGCGGAATGTCATTGAAGTTGGGGTTGACAGGACCTTCCATTGAAGTGACTGGTGTAGAGCCGGTTGCAGAGGCAGCAGGCGCGCTTGGAGTAGTTGATGGAGGCAAGGTTGTCATTGTTGAATGAAGAACGCGGCCCGACCTTAACTCTGCGGAAGTATCAGAAAAGACTCGGCTTTAGGGGAAGGTTTGACTCAATGCAGTGTACTAGCTTGAAAAATTTCTTTATTTACAAAAGCTTTGTACATTTTAGTCCTACTAAGGTTGGAAGGGATACCCCTTTTTCGCAACTAACTAAATATCCTAAAGTGGTGGATCCTAACGACTAACCTTCTCGTATAGACACTTAATATGATTTTTATGAAAAGTACTGCAAACCTATGATAGGCCAAGATCTTTTGACAAGCACTCAACCTTACATAGCACGTCCTTTTAAAAGGAAATCAATTTTTAGTGCTCTTTTTCTCTCTATAGATCTTGACTTATCATTGATTCGTAGTGACCTAACATAAAGACCTTATTAATTGTTTACATAAAAAAGCTAGTCAAACCAACCGGTCATATGGAGTGTATTCCTAGAAAAGTGGGTGATGCAAGGGTTAGGTTTTAGGCTCCCACCGTGCAGCCGAGGCGCACTGATGAGTGGATGGCCAAGTGAGACTCGGAAGGGAGGCGACATGATCACCACACTTCCCGCACTTTGGCTTCTCCGATGGGTTAAAGGGTGTCTGTGCAGTGTGACACGGACTCTAGTGGTAGTGTGAGGTAAAGAAGTCTAATTCTTTTTTTTAAGGAAAAAGAAAAGGATTTATTTTTATTTACATGAGATCCATGCATGCAATGCAACAATTAAGAATAAAGAAAATAAACAGAAGGCGAAAAATACAACACCATACAAGGAAACGAAAGTCTGACCCACTTAGTTTGAAAAGATTTCAAAACAACATCCCCAGCAGAGTCGCCACTGTGAATACCCCGTCCCGATGCAACGCGCATTCGGAAGTTTGAAAATAAATAATCATATAATGTCGAATCGAAATGGGATATTCATTTAGTGACACTCGCTTTAAACCATATTAAAATATTAGTTTAAATTTTGAGAGTCGCCACGCCACTTTGATATAGCCCAAAGCTTTGAAAAAAGGCTAAACAGTTAATTGGGTTCGGGGGTCAAGTTACAACAGAAGAAGAAACGCTATCACTCCTATTGCCCGACGGATCGATCTTTCTAGCATGTGGGGTGTTGGTTGTGTGCGGTGTTTACAGGAATAGATAGAAGAAACGGGATCATGCATAAGGAGGAGGGGAGAGAAAGAATTAATTAATGATCACACCCTAGAACCTTTGAGTTAGGCCCTCGGAAGGTGCACTAATCAACGTTCATCCTTGGGGGATTGTTGATCATGGGACAATTATAACTAAGGTGGAAAGTAAGAAATAGTTCCTAGATCCATTGGGTTTCTTAGGGCGAAACCTTAGATCATCCTCGGCTATAGCATATTTAAATATATTAAAACAATCCTAAATCTAGCATAAAGGAACAATTAAAATATAATAAGCATGCAAATATAATAAGACAATAATAATAATAGGGAACAAAAATATTAAAAAGAGTCTTACCAATTGTAGCAAGACTTTGGGGTCGAATCTAGGGCGATTCGAAGAGAGTAAAAAGAACTGTGGGTAAAACAAGAGTAGTCTCGTTTCTCCCGAGTAATTTGTGTGTTGAAATTGGGGAACCGGTCACCCCTATTTATAGTGCTTCGGTACCTGGGCTGGGCCAGCTGAAGGGTCGATCGGCCCTAAATATAAGGTCCGATCGGCACAGGAAAGAAGGGTCGATCGACCAATTGCTTTAGGTCCGATCGGCACAATAATAAAGGGTCGATCGGCCATTCACCAAGGAAAGGACCGATCGGCACTTTGATCTGGCGTACTTCCCACGCAGGCAATGACGGCGGAGGTACGGATTAGTTGACTGGTTTAATGGATTTTTAGGGTTTCTATTAATTACACCGGGCCAGATATTTAGAATACCCTTTTTTCGGACCGGGTACTAACACATACACTCCACAATCCAATGGAGTTGCCGAGAGGAAAAATCGGACTCTAAAGGACATGATGAATGCCATGTTAATAAGTTCGGGGTTACCGGATAACATGTGGGGAGAGGCCGTCTTGTCGGCAAATTATGTGTTGAATAAAATGCCCCGAAAGAAAATAAATAAGAGCCCCTATGAATTGTGGCATGGAAGAGTGCCATCATACCAATACATGCGAGTGTGGGGGTGTCTTGCAAAGGTTTCAATACCACCTCCTAAAAAGGTGAAAATTGGACCAAAAACTATTGATTGCATATTTATTGGGTATGCTCACAATAGTAGTGCTTATAGGTTTCTTGTGCATGAATCGAAGATTCAAGATATACACAAGAATACTATAATGGAGTCAAGAAATGCTTCTTTCTTTGATTCCATTTTACAAAATCACACTTGGGAATTAGTGGATCTTCCTCCGGGAAGTAAACCACTAGGATATAGGTGGATTTTTAAAAGGAAAATGAAGATGGATGGAACAATTGACAAGTATAAGGCAAGACTTGTAATTAAAGGTTACAAGCAAAAGGAAGGCCTTGATTACTTTGATACATATTCTCCGGTTACGAGAATAACATCCATAATAATTGTACTTGCAATAGTCGCATTGCGGAATCTTGAAGTACATCAAATGGATGTTAAAACAGCCTTTCTAAATGGGGATTTAGAAGAGGAAATTTACATGGAGCAACCGGAAGGATTTTCTGCGCCGGGGCAAGAAAATAAAGTGTGCAAGTTAGTAAAGTCATTGTATGGCTTGAAACAAGCACCAAAACAATGGCATCAAAAGTTTGATCAAGCCATGATGGAAAGTGGATTTAAAATAAATGAATGTGACAAATGTATCTATGTTAGAGACACGGGAAATGGCTACGTCATTTTGTGTCTTTATGTAGATGACATGCTTATCATAGGAAATTGTGATAAAATGATAAAGTCCACTAAAGATATGTTGAACTCAAAGTTTGACATGAAAGATATGGGGTTAGCCGACGTAATCCTTGGTGTGAAAATTTCAAGAATGTCAAATGGACTTGCTTTAAGCCAGTCACATTATGTGGATAAAATTCTTGAGAAATTCAGCAAGGATAACTTAGCTATTGCTAGAACCCCAATAGACATGAGTCAACATCTATCAAAGAATAGAGGTGACACAGTTTCTCAAGTTGAATACTCGAGAATCATTGGAAGTCTAATGTACTTGATGAGTTGTACTAGACCAGATATTGCTTACACGGTTAGCAAACTGAGTCGGTATACAAGTAATCCCGGAGCGGAACATTGGAATGGTATAGTGAGAGTACTAAGGTACTTAAGATATACTCGCGATTATGCTTTACACTATACTAGACATCCAGCGATAATTGAAGGGTATAGCGATGCTAATTGGATATCCGATATAAAAGACTCAAGGTCTACGAGCGGATTTGTATTCACATTAGCAGGAGCAGCTATATCATGGAAATCTTCTAAACAAACGGTTATAGCTAGATCCACGATGGAATCTGAGTTTATAGAGTTAGATAAATGTGGTGAAGAAGCCGAATAGCTACACCAATTTATAGAAGATATTCCAAGATGGACGAAGCCCGTGCCATCAATATGTATACATTGTGATAGCCAATCAGCGATTGGAAGGGCACACAATCATATGTATAATGGTAAGTCTAGACACATTCGTCGAAGACATAATACCATTAGACAACTACTCTCTACTGGCACAATATCCATTGACTATGTTAAGTCAAAGGAAAATTTAGCGGATCCGTTAACCAAAGGGTTAAATAGAGAGTTAGTTGAAAGCTCGACGAGGGAAATGGGACTTAAGCCTCTTAAAAGTTAAACACAGCGGAAAACCCAATCTAGATGACTGGAGATCCCAAGAACTAGATTCAATGGGACAACCTAACTGTTAAAAGACTTGTAGCGTCACTGTGGGGGAATCAACCCCAAGTCCATTCCTATTAGTGGCATCCCGAAAGGACAAGGATAAGCCTATGGCTTTTAATGATTCTTACGCGTCGAAAATTCGAGCGGGGTAATACGGGTTACCTTTAAGAAATCACCTATGTGAGAGAGAAGTGGGGCCGCTTCGAGGAGAATTGTGTGAGGCTCAATTCTTAGACCCTCTCGCAGAACCAGGCGTATGTTCAGGGCCATGATTGAACATAGCTATGAGAATTGAAGTATATTAGGACGATACTTGTGTCAAGCATATGATCGGCTACACAAAAAGCATAACGATTCAAGGACATCGCGTCTAACGATTTGCGAGTAGAGTAAATATGCTTGTACGAGCGAAGATTCAATGGGCATTCCCACATCTTCGTATGCAAGTTTTCGTCTGCCGGGCTTTATCACCAATTCCGCATTATTCCTTCATGTGGGGGATTGTTGGAAAAAATAGTGGTTTTGAAGGAAATAATGATTTATTTTCTTAATTAGTTATTTGTCAAAATGACTAATTGATTGTTGGATTGTGTTCTACTCCATGAGTACATTGAAATCATATATTCATTTGTCCAAAATGGTTGAGAAATGAATGCTCAAAGTTAATGGGTTGGAATGGGTAAAATGTGGTTATCCCACATTGGAAAAAGATGGAAAAGTGGCTTGGTTTAAATACTCCTACACTTTGGTAGGGAGTAAGATTGTGGTACATAGAGGCTCTCTCTCGCGCACAGGTGCGCAGGGGGGGTGCAAATCATGGACCGAAATAGGCTTCGGGCTACCGAACTCATGTGCATGCGCGTCCTGCGGACACGAATGTAGCTCCGAAATTGCCTGTCCACGCGAGCCCACTTTTTGCATTTTTTTAAGAAAACTGACCCAATGAAAACTGGAAGTGAGGCGGGCGCCTCGCCATGGCTGAGGCGGGCGCCTCGAGGACAGAAGCTGCAGCCCCATTGGCGAGACTCGAGGCGGGCGCTGGAGGGTTCGGGCGGGCGCCTCGTTCGCCTTGTTCACTCCCGAAACTGTTTCGGCTCACGTAATCGCGAATTAAATTGCAAATTCATGGATTATTATTGCAATATTCATTGAGGAAATTAAAAACGTGGTTTTAATTTCTTGAGCAGTTTTCCTATGGAGAATTGTATAAATAGAACACAACAACAAAGGGAAAAAAACACAGTTTTTCACAATCTCCACAATCATTTCGCAGCATATTGTTCATCTTCCCTTTGGCCTCCTTGCATTGCATTCGTGGTGATAAAGTTCAAGCATCGACTTCAGTTCGCCGGAGGTCTAATTGTGCAACCACCGTCCGGTTACTCCGTTTCATCCTGGGAGGCAAGCGTTCCGTAACAACTCAAGCACAACGTGGTGAGGGGGTGTAATTTGTCTTAAGGAGAGTGTGATTTCACACGACTCGGACAGCGACAAATCCTTTCTTCTGTTCTTTATCTATTTGTTTTATAGTTTTCTGTATTTCCATTTGAATTATTGTAATAGTTATTCCAACATAGTTTCCGTACAACAGTAATTACAATACAAGATTCTACGGTTAAAAACAATGCACACCTTGACAACAGCTGATTCGGTGGGTGCGGTTGTTCTCAATGCTTCAAAATACGGTGCTTCAAATATTCTTACAGATCTGAGACCTACGACATATGCAAGTATCTTGATCCCATTGTCAGCGGTTGTGACAGCAAGAAGATTTCCAGCTTTGTTAAATCTCAAGCGAGGAAGACTCTGTAACATAGATGAATTAAATTTGAACAAGAAATTGGGGATTTTGAGATGGTGAATTGAGAAATTCTAAATAATTGTACTCAATTTTCTTGGGGAGTAATTAAAATCGCCTAAATGGCTTGGTGGAATTCGTCGGAGGTGGCAGAGGTGTGGTGGGTGAAGAAGGAGGTGGCTGGGTTGAGGGTTTGGAGGAAGAAGATGAGTTGGAGCCTTGGAGGTACGGGGGTTAATTTGTAAATTATTATTTTAACTTTAGCCCTTATAAATTAGTTTGTTCAACCTTTAACTTTTTAATTTTACATTTAAAGCCTTTTCATTTTGATAGTTTTAATTTGAATGAGATTTCCTATTTTACCCTTGAAAATCAAGTCACATGCGATGAACATGCTCGTTTAACTGAAAAAATGAATGTTTTTAGCCCTACGTACCTTTAGACGTGGCCATACGGTTAAAACTGTCGGTTAACGGTTATAACCGGCGGTTAAAAAAACCGTTAAGTCCTAACCGTAACCTAACCGTTAACCGTGTACTAACGGTTACGGTTATACGGTTAATGGTTATATACGGTTATCACGGTTAACACGGTTAAAAATGAACTTTTTTTTCTTCAGATTAGTCCTTTTAACGGAATAGTTAACAGTTTATGTTAACTTTTGTACTGTATATCCCCTTTTTTTTTAATAAAGAATACTATTTGAGATGTTACTTATTAGTGATTTTTTTTTGGAAAAAGTTATAAAAAAAAGTTAAGAATTTTTAAATAAATGAAATTTTAACGGAAAATGAGTTTAACAGATTTTTTTAACAGTTTTTTTTTTTGGTTAAGCAAAGCTATTTGAGAAATATTTCTTTTAAAAACAGTTTTTAACATTTTTTTTTGAAGAAAACAGTTAACTTTTTAACAGATTTTTAACTAGTTCTATAAAAAGTTAACTTTTTTTTTTTAATTTTTTTTGGATAAAGAAGACCATTTTAGACTTTTGTTTACTATATACATTTTTTACAAAAAGATATATAAAAAAGGTTATGAATTTTGAAAGAAATAAAACTTAACTTTTTTAAAAATAAACGAAAGTATATAAAAGAAAAAGGAACGGTTCCCTTAAATTTTATTAATTAAATAAAATTACAAAGAGGGGGACAACCAACCTTACCCTTTTATAATTAAGGGGGGACATTTAGGAGCCTTTACCTCAACCTAACTATTACAATTCAATAAAAATAAACCTAATCTAAAAAATTAAAATTAAAAACTAATCTAATCCTCACTAGTCACTTCCCGTAGAGTCATCCACATCGTATTGATATTTTGGGTCAAGTGTATCCTCTTCATAAGGCATATCTTGTTCTCTCTTTTCCGATCTAACCCAATTCCCAAGTAATAGTTGATTTTCCAAGTTTTCAACCGTTAGTTGGGAACGTCTTTCATCCAAAACATTTCCTCCAATGCTAAATGCGGATTCGACCGCCACCATTAACGCGGGAGAAGCTAAGACTTCTTTTGCAATTATAGAGAGTATATGATAACTCTCGTTCCTTCTTGACCACCACTTTAAAACATCAAAATCATTTGGATTATCACTACTTTGATCTCATTCAAAAGTAGTGTTGAAATATGTGTCTAACTCCAAGGGAATGTTAGAGGAAGAAGTAGTCCCTACTCGAGAACGTTTCTTTTTGCTATACAAATTAGCAAAAAAATGATACGGATCCGCCTCAAGTAAATCACCACCAACATCTTGAGAAGAAGTAGAGTCAACATTTTGAGAAGGATTTCCATGAATTGCATTATATTCGTTATAAAAAGACACCAAATCATTTTTTGTAGTATCAACAATATTCGACGGAGATTCATGATCACCGTCACCTTCGGGGTATAAATTAGTATAATAAAAAGCTAAAATAGTAGCCAACTCATCTAATTTAACACGGGGATCTAATACTTTTGCAACCAAAAATAAAGACGGAATAGTGGCAAAATATTTTATCCACTTTTGTCTCATGGAAAAATGCAATCTTTTAAAACATAGCAATCTTTTAAATTATTAAAACTAGTAACAATTGCAACACATTGCTCAAGAACCAAAATGGAAGTTGGATAATAAACTCCCGATAATGCCAAAGTAGCGGTGTTAAAAATCTTTAGCAATTTACACAAATTGGTGCATGCATTTCATTGATAAACAAATAAAGGTTGATTATTACCAAGTGTAGCAAAAAAATCCATAAGAAGCTCTTTATACTCAAAACCATCTTTTAACATTTTATAGGTGGAATTTCACCTAGTTGAAACATCGGAAGTAAAATATTTGTCTCCAAGATTTTGATTTCTTAAAAACCTAATCCATTTTTTTGTAACACTATTTCTTCTAGAAATATATTCAAGGGCCCCTCTAATTGGGGAAACATGTTGTTCTAATGCATGCAAACCATCTTTAACACATAAATTAATAATATGACATAAACATCTTATATGAAAAAACTTACCACCAAATGACGGTTGACAAACTCTAATCAAATCCGGTAAACTAGCGGTATTAGCACTAGCATTATCAAAAGAAATAGTAAATATTTTATTCGTAATCTTATATTTTAAAAAAAATCCACGCAACTTTGAACAAATTGCTTCGGCGGTATGGGGGGGATCAAAATTTTCATATGCAATTAATCTTTTTTGGATAGTCCAAGAATTATCTATCCAATGGCAAGTAACACCTAAATAACTATTTCTTTGCCAATGATCACTCCAACCATCGGCACAAATTGAAACTTTGTTTGATAAATTTGATAAAACCTTAATTAAAGTTTTTTGATATGTTAACACCACCTTATGAATATCACGTACGAGAGTCGAACGTGGTACTCTTGCGGCGGCGGGATTTAAAGAAAGTCTTATAAATCTTTCATAAAATTCATCATCCGCAAAGTTAAAAGCAAGTCCTTTAACACAAACAAATTTGGCCAATTCTTGCCTATAAATGCCCTTATTAAATTTAAATAGGACGGAAGACGAACCTTGGGTGGTGGTTGGAGCTAATTGAGTTTGATCACTCGAAATGCCAAGTTTATTCGGAAGTACTGTGCGTGTGTGGACGTTAAGTGACCATGCCCTCCACCCTTCGTAAATGGGTAGGATTTTGGACAATAGTTGCAAGTAGCTCGATAATAGCGATCGCATCGGGATCAATTTGCTCTTTTTGAAAATGAATTGTAAAAGTGTCGGACTTAGGGGCACGTGAACGTGGCACCGTTGGCGGTTGTTCTTCTTGTTCTTGTCCCTAAGCACGACCATCTCGAGCTCGGCCTCGACCACGGCCGCCCCTACCCCCCCTTCTACCACTTTCAACAACATTTTCATCCACATCTTGATCTTGCTCATTTTGTGTAAATGGTTCCGCAAAAAATTCGAATTCTTCTACGTTATGATGGGAGGTAGAACCAACAGTTTCCTTGGCTTTTCGAGAAGAAGATATTTTCGTTAGAAAATTGACTTGAATTCGAAAAAAAAGCTAACTTTTGTTAAAAAACTAACTGAAAATCTTTAAAAAATTGATTGGAAATCTTTAAAAAACTGACTGGAATTTAAAAAACTAACTGAAATCTGAAAAACTAACTGAAACCTCAAAAAAACTAACTGAAAACTCTAAAAACTAACCGAAATTTAAAATCTAACCGAAAACTCTAAAAACTAATGAAAACTCTAAAAAACTAACTGAAACCGAAATACTAATTGAAAACTCTAAAAACTGATTGAAAACTCTAAAAAACTAACTGAAATTCTGAAAAACTAACTGAAAAGGTTAAAAAACTAACTGAAAACTCTAAAAAACTAACTGAAATTCCTAAAAACTAACTGAAAATGTTAAAAAACTGACTGAAAACTCTAAAAAACTAACTGAAATTCCTAAAAACTGATTGAAATTCTCAAAATACAAAAAAAAAAAAAAATCGTTAAGAAACTAACTGGAAATTATAAGGAAACTAACTGAAACTGAAAATTGAATATAATGAGAGTATGAGAGAGGCTTAGGATATTTGAGAGTAGAGAGAGAGAGAGTAGAAGTAGATATATAAGGTGAAATTGAAAATGAAATGGTAGGAGGGAGGGAGGTAATATTTATAGTAGGGTGGTTGTTTTTTAAAAGATTTTTTTTTAATTTAATTGAAGAAGCTGGGCTGGGCGCTGGGAATGGGAGCAGCTGGGTCAAACTAGCCGTTGGGGGAGGGGGTGGGGGAAAGTAGCCGTTGAAGCCAAGGTAGCCGTTGGGGGGATTAAATTCAAAATTCAAAACTGGCCGGTTAGGCGGTTATAACCGCCGACTATTTAAACGGTTATAACCGGTTAAATAACCGACGGTTATAACCGCCGGTTGCCAATTTTTGAAAAACCTTAACCATAATCGAGCCGGTTAACCACTGGTTTCGGTTAAGGCGGTTACG
The DNA here is from genome assembly GCA_022495995.1 of Adenophora triphylla var. japonica. Classification (NCBI taxonomy): domain Eukaryota; kingdom Viridiplantae; phylum Streptophyta; class Magnoliopsida; order Asterales; family Campanulaceae; genus Adenophora; species Adenophora triphylla. The sequence goes on from JAFEMH010001374.1 coordinate 390,552, forward strand.
GTTAAGGCGGTTGACGGTTTTGACCGGTTAATAACCTCCGGTTAGCCGGTTTCGGTTAGATTTTGGACACGTCTACGTACCTTAAACGAGCATTCAAAGCATATGAGGTACTGTGGTTGCAACGAAAACTAGTTTAGATATGAAAATCAAACAAACCCTATAGTTGGGGTACTATATTTGCATTTTTTTCCAAAATTAAAAGTTCATATATTTTATAAATATCAAGGGGATCATGTTCAAATGTGTTATCTTATGTGTTACCCAACATTGCTAACAACACATTAGTAGGTGCTACATTTATTTTTTATTTTTTCTTCTTTTTATTTTCAGATTTTTATTAATTAAATTTTGAGTTTTCATAAAGTCTATTTTCATAGATTTAGAGTTTGTGAAATCGAAAGGTTTTTAAAAAAAATTCTTAAATTTTCCCTATCTAAAAGTACTTATGAAATTACTATTATTTTGAAGTTCAATTTGATTTAAACTTGATTTTCAAAAATGAAAATCCAAAATTTTCAAATTTTTCAGTAACTACTTTTAGTTTATTTTTTTTATTAAAAAAAAAAACTGACTGGATTATTTGTTGTGAGAGGTTGGGATATGGATAATTTTTACCTTTTTAATTAGAGTTTGTTACAAATTTTATTTATAAAAGGTTTTTAAATTAAGAGATAAATATGGGTTGTTTTGATTTTGTCAAATCAATTCCTATTTTCTCTCCCTCTACTCCTTAATTGCACCACCTTTCATAATTATCCTCTCTTCACCACTCTCTCTTCTCTTCGTCTCTCTCGCTAAACAAAACCCTCCAACTTCATCTTCCTTCCTTCCAATTTCCACCATAGCCAGTACTTCAAAGAACTCCCAAACTGCTTCACCCATGGACATTTCTCCCTTAGCCCCTTACAGTGTTGCTTCAAGTATTGTCATTCCAATGGAGACATCACCTGCGGCAACACTTTTCGCAACACTATCCGCAACACCAACCCTAGAATTGGTTGGGTCAAATCCTCCTCCCACTCCTGTTACGATGATCATCCCTGAGAATCCACATTCTCTCTGGAGCTCATCTTGGCTCTTCCTAAGGAGACAAAGAAGAGAAAGTTTGTTGATGCCCCTTTTAGGGCTCAATCCTCTCGCCGGTGTCAATCGGAGAGACTCAAGACAATGTCTAGGCCAAGAGGTGCAATTTCGAACATACATGATGATCCAATGGAGATTATAGATGAAGAATCAAGTGTCTCTCTTGAGGTGTCTTCTGAAGAAGGATCGGATGGGAACTACAAAGCAAGCAAAGATAAGTCATCCACTTCTGATGATGAAGCTTGGTTAGAGGATGACTTTGATGAACCACTAGCCAAAGCCCAGCAGAGACTGATCAAAAAGCAAAAGCTCCAACGAAGTGCTGTCTCAAGTGTTGCCACTGCAGAGACAACACCAGCCACAACACAAGCTGCAACATCCACAACACAAGGAACCACATCTACCACCACACCCGTAGCAACACCTGAGGTATCACTTACTCTTTCTCCAAACCCTAGAACTGAACATGAGTCATTCGGTTTTTACGAACTTCCCTTTTTATCTGAGGAGTTTTACAGTGAGTCAAATTTGGACAAATGGGTTCAAGACTAAGAAAAAAGGATTCTTAATGAGAGAAACATTGATGTGATTAAGTTCAAACCTATGGCATATATCAATTTCTTGAGGATAGGCGCTTTTTACCAACAGTGACAAAGGTTTCTAAATATGTTGAGAGTGTGGTGAGGAACTTCTATGCCCATTTACGTGAGGACATAGATGATAGGAATGCCCCCTATTATGGGATTTTTTTTGTGAGAGGAACCATCTTTGATTTTAATCCTTTGGTGATCAATAGAGCCTATGGCCTTTCAAAGGTAGATGATGATAGTGTGGCTATTGAGCCCAGTACTTTGGCCAGCTATCTTACAGGTGGCAGGATCAATGTATGGAGTGATCATTTTAGAGCAACCCACCTTAATTATCTCTTTTGTGTACTTCACAAGCTATGTATAACCAATTAGCTTCAAACCTCCAATGAGAACACAATCACCATAGAGCAAGCTACCTTATTGTATAAGTTGGGAACATAGAGAGAAAACTTTGGGAGAGTGGTTTTCACCCACTTGGCTGCTTGGGTAAAGAAGAAGAAAGCCTCCGCATACGTCTTTCCATCTCTCATATTCAATGTTCTTACCTTTCAATCCCCAGCCTTATGAAATGCTGATTACTATACAGAGAGCCCTGTGTATTACAAGATCAGTAAGCATTTCATTGGGGGAGATAGACACAAAGATCTCCCTTGGGTTTTAGCTATTACCGCCTCTCCTACTGCTGCTCCAGTTCCAAGTGTTGCCCCAAGTGTTGTACGGAGTAAAGGCAACACTCAAGGCAACACTCCACCAATAATGATTGATGCTTCTGTTGTACTAAATTTTTCCACAGGCAGATGAAGCACATTGATTCTCTGATGTAAGGGTGGCTGGAAATGCGAGCAAACATCGAGCAAATGGTATACTTGATTTCTTCCAAAATAGGGGGAGATCAAAGATGTGATGTTTCTACCGATTCTGGTACGAGAGGTGCTAGAGCTGAGGGAAATGAAGGTGGAACATAAGGACTAAGGGTTGATCCTCAATCTGATCCAACCACCAAAGCTTGATGGGTTAATGTTTCTTGGATTTGGTTTTGTAAAACAATTTTTATTTGTTTGGTTTGTTGCTTAAACAATTTATGTTTTTGTTTTGGTTTAAATGGTTGTTTGTTTGATAGTTTTTATCTTGGGGATATATTTTTGGTAAGTTTATAATAATCCTTGGTTTGGTTTGTTTTAAATCTTGGATTAACGGGGAGTAAAATATTAAGGGGGAGATTTATTTTGGAGTTACATATCTAACATTCTTATGAAGGATCATCACTTTGTATTTTGTGAAGAAATTTGTAACTAAGGGGAAGATTGTTAGTGTTAACAACAGTGTTGTCACTGGTGTTGTCTCCTGTGTTGCCTCACAAGCGTTGTCACTGGTGTTACCTCATGTGTTGCCGTTGTGTGCTGACAGTTTAAAATGAGGGTAGTTACTACATGTTTTTCAAAATTACAAAGTGATAGTTAATTGTTTTCATGTCTACTATTAGTTTGTTGAAAACGTGTTTGAACAGGTCATTATGGTTGTTCAAGGCGTGACAAATGTTGGAAAATTTGTGTGTTTTAAAGAAAATTAATGGATTAATTTCTAAAGGGTAATTTTGTCAAATTACTTAATTGGGTTTGTGTTTGTGAAATAAAATATTTAATAGTCCAAAATGGTTTTTGGATGAATTAAATATAAATGCTCAAAGGATGTGGCCCACATTTGGTAATAAAAATTTGATTTGAAAATCAAAAATTGGCTTTGAATATTTCTGATGTGCTCGGCCGAGCATAGCATGGCAGAAAGTCCAAAGTTTCTGGAAAGCCATGCTCGGCCGAGGCATATGCCTTGCTCGGCCGAGCAGATCTGGGCAAAGCCTTGCTCGGCCGAGCAAGGTACATGACTCGGCCGAGCAGATCCTGGGCAGACATTTAACAGCCAAGTATTAAATGTAGAAAACTGAAACGGAAATCATTATGGCTAATGATTTCGGATTAATGGTGTTTAATTTTCGTAATAAAATCGTTTATTACATTTTATTACATAATTAAAACCATTTGATTTTCAGTTTTAATCTTGGTTGATTGAATATGTTTAAATAGTTGTTTGAAAACAACATTTGGAGATTACAACTTCTTGGAAGAACACTCTTGAGAAAAACCCAGCAGAGAAAAACAACTAGTTTCCATATTCCTCCTCCATAGCAATTTGTTGCATATTGTTTATTCTTCCTTTGGCCTCTTAGTTTGCATTATAGAAGAAGAGGTGATATTGTTCAAGCATAGTTCAGCTCGCCGGGAACTTTAGGTGCAAAGTGCCCCCGGTCTGCATGTTCTATCCTGGGAGACAAGCGATCCAAGAAAACTCAAGCACACTCGGTGAGGGATCGAATATGTCTTAAGGAGACAGTGGTTTCATTGGGCTCGTGCAGAAATTTCAACTTCTCCTTTTGTTTTTTCAGTTTTGTTAATTATATTGTATTTATAATTTCTGTAATTGTACACCCTTGTAACAATCATAAGACATATTCCTAATCGAGGGGGTGTCGATTACAGATTTTAAACAAGAAAATACTAACTAAGTTGTTGTGTTTCAGATGGCGACTAATAACAACAACGTGGAGACCCAAATTGGATCCCAAACTGGACCCCAAACTAATCCCCAAACTGGAAACGGAAGTGGCTCGACAATTGTGACAAATGCTCCAACTATCCATATCCCTACCCCTCATGCGGAAAAACCCGAGAAGTTTGTTGGCCACGACTTTAAGCGTTGGCAACAAAAGATGCTTTTCTACCTCACTACCTTGCACTTGGCAAAATATCTGAAAGAGGATATGCCAAAGGTGAGTGAAGGAGAAACCGATGTTACAACCTTGGCTGCGGTTGAAACATGGAAGCATGGGGAATACTTGTGCAGAAATTATATCCTTAATTCGCTTTCAGATTCTCTCTATAACATGTTTAATGAGAAGAAATCTTCAAAGGAATTGTGGGGGTCGTTGGACCACAAATATAAGATTGAGGATGCGGGAACAAAGAAGTTCATTGTTGCCCGTTTCCTTGATTTTAAGATGGTGGAAAACAAGAGTGTGAAATCTCAAGTGGATGGGTTTCAAACGATTTTGCACGAGATTCATGCCGAGGGTACGATCATAAGTGAAAGCTTCCAAGTGGCTGCAATCATTGAAAAATTGCCTCCATCTTGGAATGATTTCAAAAACTACCTTAAGCATAAGCGAAAAGAAATGGATGTGGAAGGAATAATCCTTCGGTTGAGTATTGAAGAGAACAATAGAGTCGCTGAAAACAAGTTTGTTTCTAGTGTGGCTAAGGCCAATGTGGTGGAGCATGGTCAAAGCTCCAAAGGTAAAAGAGTTGGGAAGGGAAAAGGGAAGGTTGTGACAACTTCCAATCGTTCCCACTTGGGACCAAAAGGTGGTGTCTCCAAGAAGAAGTTATTAGGAACTTATTATAATTGTGGCGATGAAGGCCATAAGGCTCATGCTTGCAAGTTGCCAAAGAAGGCTCGTGAGGCAAACATGGTGGAAGGCATTGCTAGAGACGTGTACGAGATGCACCTCGCAGCTGTGGTTTTCGAGGTAAATTTGGTGGGTTCAAACCCAAATCAATGGTGGATTGACACCGGTGCTACTAGACATGTGTGCTCCTATAGAGACATGTTTAGTACTTTTGTTGCTAAGGATGGCGAGAAGCTATTCATGGGGAATTCAGCCACCTCCGAGATCAAAGGAGAAGGAAAAGTGGTTTTGAAGATGACATCCGGGAAGGAGTTGACTCTCAACAACGTGCTTTATGTGCCCGATATCCGGAAGAACTTGGTGTCCGGATCACTTTTGATAAAGCATGGATTTCGTATTGTGTTTGAGTCCAATGTAGTCACTTTTTCTAAGAGTGGAATGTTTGTGGGTAAAGGCTATGTCAATGATGGCCTATTCAAGTTAAGTGTAATGGTTGTTAAAGCTAAAGCTAATGATATGAATATCTCTTTCGTTTACTTGCTTGAGTCTTCTAATTTGTGGCATGGTAGACTTGGTCATGTTAATTTTGATTCTATACGTCGTTTGACAAAAGCAAATTCTATTCCAAAGTTTAAAGTTGATTGTAAACAAAAATGTGAAATTTGTGTAGAAGCAAAATTAACAAGAAAGTCATTCCCTTCAGTTGAAAGACATAGTGAACCACTTGAATTGGTTCACACGGACTTATGTGACTTTAAATCAACACAATCACGGGGCGGAAATAAGTACTTCATGACTTTTATAGATGATGGCACAAAGTATTGCTATGTGTATCTTCTAAAAAGTAAAGATGAAGCTATAGAGAAGTTTACTCTCTATAAAAATGAAGTTGAGAATCAATTAAACCGGAAAATTAAGGTGCTAAAAAGTGATAAAGGGGGTGAATATGAATATCCATTTGAAGCAATATGTGCTCAAAGTGGAATTAAACATATAACATCGGCACCTTATACACCCCAGCAAAACGGTGTTGCCGAAAGGAAAAATCGGACATTGAAAGAAATGATGAATGCCATGTTATTGAGTTCGGGATTACCGGATAACATGTAGGGGGAAAGCCGTGTTGTCGGCTAACTACGTGTTAAACAAAATACCCCGAAAGAAACAAGACAAAACTCCTTATGAACTATGGCATGAAAGAATGCCAAGTTATAAACACTTGAGAGTGTGGGGGTGTCTTGCAAAGGTAGCCATACCTCCTCCTAAAAAGGTGAAAATTGGACCTAAAGCAGTTGATTGCATATTTATTGAATATGCACATAACAGTAGTGCTTATAGATTTCTTGTGTATGAGTCGAAAATTGATGCTATACACAAAAATACTATAATGGAATCTGTGAACGTATCTTTCTTTGAGAATATATTTCCGTGTAAGTCAAGAAATGAGGCAAGCTCATCGACTAGGGTTATAGATTCAATAGAAGAAGAACACGTTCAAGATAAAAGTGAAGAAGAAGAGGTGGAACCTCGACGGAGCAAAAGAGCTAGGATTGAAAAATCCTATGGTCTGGACTTTCTAACCTATATGGTAGAAAGTGAACCACAAAGTTACAAAGAAGCCGTTAGCTCTTCGGAAGGACCTTTGTGGAAGGAAGCATTTAAAAGTGAAATTGATTCCATTTTGCAAAATCACACATGGGAACTAGTGGACCTTCCTCCGGGAAGTAAACCACTAGGATATAGGTGGATTTTCAAAAGGAAAATGAAAGCAGATGGAACAATTGATAAGTATAAGGCCCGACTTGTAATTAAAGGTTACAGACAAAAAGAAGGCCTAGACTATTTTGACACATATTCTCCCGTCACGAGAATAATGTCAATAAGAGTTGTACTTGCAATTGCCGCATTGAGAAATCTTGAAATACATCAAATGGATGTAAAAACAGCCTTTCTAAATGGAGATTTAGAATAGGAAATATACATGGAACAACCCGAGGGGTTTGTTGCGCGTGGACAAGAAAAGAAGGTGTGCAAATTAGTAAAGTCATTATATGGCTTGAAACAAGCATCAAAACAGTGGCATCAAAAATTTGATAAGGCGATGATGCAAAGTGAATTTAAAATAAATGAGTGTGACAAATGTGTCTATACTAAAATCACAGAAAATGGCTATGTCATTTTGTGTCTTTATGTAGACGACATGCTTATCATAGGGAGTTGTGATAAGATGATCAAATTCACGAAAGACATGTTAAATTCGAAGTTTGACATGAAAGATATGAGACTTGCAGATGTAATCCTTAGAGTTAAAATTTCTAGAATATCCAACGGACTTGTGTTAAGTCAATCTCATTATGTGGATAAAATTCTTGAAAAATTTAGCAAGGATGACAATGGAATAGCGAGTACTCCAATTGACCCAAATCTTCATCTCTCATTGAATAGAGATGAACCAGTGTCTCAATTAGAGTATTCGAGAATCATCGGAAGTCTAATGTACTTGATGAGTTGTACTAGGCCAGATATTGCTTATACTGTTAGCAAGTTAAGCCGGTATACAAGTAATCCTGGAACAAATCATTGGAAGGGTATAGTAAGAGTACTAAGGTACTTAAGATATACTCGTGATTTTGGATTACATTACACTAGACATCCAGCTGTGATAGAAGGATATAGTGATGCTAATTGGATATCGGATATCAAAGACTCAAGGTCTACAAGTGGATATTTATTCACATTAGCAGGTGCAGCTATATCATGGAAATCTTCTAAGAAAACTGTTATAGCCAGATCAACCTTGGAATCTGAGTTTATAGCATTAGATAAATGTGGTGAAGAAGCCGAATGGCTACGCCAATTTCTAGAAGATATTTCAAGATGGGAAAAGCCCGTGCCAGCAATTAGTATACATTGCGATAGCCAATCTGCGATTGGTAGGGCACAAAGTCATATGTATAATGGTAAGTCTCGACATATACGTCGAAGACATAATACCATTAAATAACTACTTGCAACTGGCACCATATCTATTGACTATGTAAGGTCAAAAGATAATTTGGCGGATCCGCTAACCAAAGGGTTAAGTAAAGAGATAGTTGCAAGGTTGACATTAGGAATGGGTTTAAAGCCTCTTGAGAAGTTAAACACAGCGGAAAACCTAACCTAGCTGATTGGAGATCCCAAGATCTAGGTTCAAAGGGACACCCTAACTGTTAAAAGACTTGTAGCGTCACTGTGGGGGTCAACCCTATACTCATTCCTTAAAGTGACATCCCAAGATGAATGAGGTTAAGTCTACGGCTTTTAATGATTCTTATGTGAAGTAAAATTGGTTACTTAAAAGAATCACCTATGTGAGAAAGAAGCAGAGTCCGCTTCGAGGAGAATTGTGTGAGGCTCAATTCTTAGACCTTCTCACAGAACCAGGCATTGTGATCCAGGGCCATTAATGGACACAGCTATGAGAGCTGAATTGTGTTAGGGAGATACCTGTGTAAAGTATATGATTGGCTACACAAAAAGCTAGCAGTTCAAGGACATCGTGTCTACTGATTAGCAAGTAGAGTAAATATGCTTTTACAAGAGAAGGTTCAAAGGGCAAACCCCTACCTATCCTATGCAGGTTTTCGACTGCCGGACTTTATCACCTATCCTCATGAATTTCCTTCATGTGGGGGATTGTTGAAAAATTTGTGTGTTTTGAAGGAAATTAATGGATTAATTTCTAAAGGATAATTTTGTCAAGTTACTTAATTGGGTTTGTGTTTGTGAAATAAAATATTTAATAGTCCAAAATAATTTTTGGATGAATTAAATATAAATCCTCAAAGGATGTGGCCCACTTTTGGTAATAAAAATTGATTTGAAAATCAAAAATTGGCTTTGAATATTTCTGATGTGCTCGACCGAGCAGAGTGTTAACTCGGCCAAGCATAGCATGACAGAAAGTCCAAAGTTTCTGAAAAGCCATGCTCGGCCGAACAGATCTGGGCAAAGCCTTGCTCGGCCGAGCAAGGTACATGACTCGGCCGAGCAGATCCTGGGCAGACATTTAACAGCCAAGTATTAAATGTAGAAAACTGAAATGAAAATCATTATGGCTAATGATTTCGGATTAATGGTGTTTAATTTTCGTAATAAAATTGTTTATTACATTTTATTACATAATTAAAACCATTTGATTTTCAGTTTTAATCTTGGTTGATTGAATATGTTTAAATAGTTGTTTGAAAACAACATTTGGAGATTACAACTTCTTGGAAGAACACTCTTGAGAAAAACCCAGCAGAGAAAAACAACTAGTTTCCATATTCCTCCTCCATAGCAATTTGTTGCATATTGTTTATTCTTCCTTTGGCCTCTTAGTTTGCATTATAGAAGAAGAGGTGATATTGTTCAAGCATAGTTCAATTCGCCGGGAACTTTAGGTGCAAAGTGCCCCCGATCCGCACGTTATATCCTGGGAGACAAGCGATCCAAGCAAACTCAAGCACACTCGGTGAGGGATCGAATATGTCTTAAGGAGACAGTGGTTTCATTGGGCTCGTGCAGAAATTCAACAACTTCTCCTTTTGTTTTTTCAGTTTTGTTAATTACTCCCTCCGTCCCACGTGAATAGACACCAAAAATCTTGGCACAATAACTAAGGAAAATGAATATAATAATGAAAATGTGTGGTAGGAAATGAAGAGAGAGAATGAGTGGAGTTGATTGAATAAATTGTGTGGTAGGAAATGAAGAGAGAGAATGAGTGGGTGGGGTAGGATGAATATAAAATAATAAATTCTTTTCCATTTTGGGCAGTGTCTATTCACGTGGGACGTCCCAAAAAGGAAATAAGTGTCTATTCACGTGGGACGGAGGGAGTATATAGTATTTATAATTTCTGTAATTGTACACCCTTGTAACAACAAATATGTTAGAAAAGGAAGTTACACATAAATCCTCGTTTATGAGTAAAAGTGGAGACCAAGTAAGAGTTGTTAGAAGCTTATCTATATAGAGGGACTGAAGATAAAGTTTACAAGGCTGAAGAAGCTTGGAGGTACAAGTGTAGAAGCAAGTGAAGATCTAGTCTCCCTACAAATATGAAAGGTGGAGCTAAAAGTGAAACTTCTCTCTCATGGCTGTTTTTATGGCGAGATTGAGTAGGCTCCAAGTTCTAGGAGCCTATATAAGTGCAAGTATTCGACAGCTCCAAATGACCCAGTCCAGAAGTTGAGATTTGCACAAGTTAGAATACCGCTCCACAGTGTTGTCCCATGTGTTGGCAACACTCTATCTAACACCAATGAGTTATAGTGAATAACTCTCCTTCTTATAGTGTTTCTGTGTGTGAGATAGTGAGTTATTGTAAATAGTGTGTTCTAAAATTGTCGTTCCACTAAGCTATTGATTGAAAATCATTAGGAAATTTTTCGACCTTATAATTATAACGAAAGTTTATTAATAAGAAATGTATTGCCATCCGAGCACCCCTTAATTTATATATATATATATAACTTGAGAAAAATCATTGTTTACTTTTATTTCCGCTGATTTATAAAATCTCAATTATTTTTGTCTTTTTGGATTAGTGTAAACAGTGATATTATTAGTGTTGACAATATTATTGACAACACTCGTTTTGTTTTTCTCCTTTCTTAAGCCATTGACAATTTCATAGATTATAGTGGTTCGATTCAATTAGGTTTGAATATACATATATATAACTTGAGAAAAATCAGTGTTTACTTTTATTTCCGCTGATTTATAAAATCTCAATTATTTTTGTCTTTTTGGATTAGTGTAAACAGTGATATTATTAGTGTTGACAATATTATTGACAACACTGCTTTGTTTTTCTCCTTTCTTAAGGGATTGACCAATGATGCATAGGTTAGGAGTGGAGAAATGATAAAATGGCGAGGAAATCACAAACTTGGATTAGAGTAATTGAAAATGATATGAATTTACTTGGAGTGGATGAAAGTATGGTGTTGAAGTAGGAGTGGAGGCAAAAATCCAAGTGGGGGTTGATTTTTTTTTATTTATTTATTTTATTTTTATTTATTTTATTTTATTTTATATTGTTTTATTTTATTTTATTTTATTTTATTTTATTTTTTTTTTTTTTTATTTTTTTTTATTTTTTTTTATTTTTTTTATTTTTTTTTATTTTTTTTATTTATTTATTTTTTTCACGATAACATATGAGGATTAAGTTAAATTTACCCCAAATTATTTTTAACCAAGAACTTTGTTGTTGTTGTTGTTGTTGTTGTTAAGCCATTGACAATTTCATAGATTATAGTGGTTCGATTCAATTAGGTTTGAAATTTTTATGGCGTAATTCGATCTGCAATTTCTCTAAACTGATGATTAGCAGATTGATCTCTAAATTAACCCCAAACCGAGCTTAACCGAACCTTTACACCGAAAGACTTTCCGATTAGACATCAGAGCAATGCAAACCATTTATTCTTATTTCCCCAAAATGCATCACATTGCATAAGATTATTTAGAATGCAAATATAGAAACTACTTCATTTGGGTTCAAGTTCTTGGAGATGCAATGGCAGAGACAATAGGACTTCTAACAACATGCTTACCATTAACTTCATACCAGCTCAAATACCCGTAATTCCCAAAGTAATCGCTGTCCGGGCTTTCTCCCAGATCAATCTTGACCGTCAGATTGAATTCAGCAGTTCTGTTTTTCCCAGAGAAAAAGATCGTAGCAGGCTCAACATCAACTATCATACCAGAAGCCGGAGTTTTCACTACAGCACGATAAGTGGAGCTTGAGTTGACCACATTAGTCAGAACTCTCTTGAATGTATAGCTGGTGGTATTTGTATTGTTCAAGATGAGTATAAAAGAAGGGTAATTCAGATCAAGGGTTGACTTTTCACATCCAAAGTCAACTCTTCTTGAAATTACCTTAATCTCGTCTTTCGTGTAGTTCATAGCACATAGGTAATTGATATAGTCAACCGCTTGAATATCGTACACAAGACCAGGGTCCATGGCTTTGTTAGGGTTGACTTGACCGGAACCAAAATCAAGAGGAGTACCTGCAACACCAGACGTCATGTCGATGATCACACCGTTCCTGTTATCAACAATGTCGGCCGTTGTCATCATGGCAGATCGGATGGCAGCTGGGGTCCACTCTCGATGGGCAGCCTTTAACAATGCAGCTATCCCTACTATGTGTGGACTCGCCATTGATGTGCCTGAAACTAGCGCATAATCTGTGAGCAAGAAGTTGTCTTTAATGGGTGCACTTCCTCTATTGGGTGCCCATGCTGCTAATACGTCAACTCCGGGAGCCAGTATATCGGGTTTCAGTATCCATGGAGATCTTTCATCGGGCCCTCGTGAAGAAAAGTATGCTGTCTGAGGAGCGGGTCCCGTGCCCAATGAAGTTATCCCGAACTTTACACTCACCGTCGGATTACCTGATTTTATTATATAATCTTTTATCAGCTCCGCGTCTTTCAGGCTGACTACCACAAATGGAAGGTTGAAATCATGAACTTTTATAAACTGTGGGGAGTCTGAAGTGAGGATAGCTCCGGCAGCTCCGGTAGTGTATAATTCATATGCACCTTGGTCCCACGACACTCCATCTTGAAAATCACAGAAAATGAACTTCCCCTGGACATCTTTGGGGTCTAGAGAGTCGTACTCGCAGATTTCCTTGCTTCGGTTTCCTTGTCCAAAGTAGACGGGAACCCTGGAGACCAGAAGAGGTTCAGGATATACAGACTTTCCGGTGACTGAGATGGACCCACCATCTCCAAAAGTCAACTGGGCCATGAACTGACGGTCTATGGTCCCTGCACCAACGGTTGTGATCCATGGAGCACCATTCAGAATGGTATAAGCATGAGGGCCCGCGTTACCAGCTGAACACGATACAAAAATCCCTTTCTCCATTGCTGCAAAAGCTCCAAGAGCAATCGGGTTATCGTAAAATGGTGTCTCGAAGAACCCTAATGATAAGGACATAAGATCCACACCGTCTTCAATGGCTCTATCCATACCAGCCAGTGTATCACTTGCTGCTGCATCGTACTCGTTATTCAAAAACAAAACTTTGTACATAGCAAGTCGAGCTTTTGGGGCCATACCAACAGCTGTTCCCTTAGCATAGCCAAAATAGTCCGCATACGGAACCGGACTACCCGCTGCAGTGGACGATGTGTGGGTCCCGTGACCCTCGTAGTCCCTTGGAGAATCATAATCGTCAGTTGAATTCACTTTCTGCCCTTCTTGCTTCAATCCTTTGCTGAATGAACGTGCCCCGATGAGCTTTTTATTACAATGAGAACTGTTGAATTCGGTTCCGGTTTCACAACTACCACGCCACCGGGAAGGCACCTCTGACATGTCATCATCTCTGAAACTGTCACTTTCCGGCCAAATACCGGTGTCAAGAATACCAATAATCATATCATCACCGAACCCACCAGCTGGCCACAACCCATAGTGCTTCTTTAAGCCGAGAAATTCCGGTGTATGTGTCGTGTGGCGGTGACCAAATTTCTCCTCGTAAGTGGCAAGGTGACCTGGCATTTTCTGCAGCTGTTCAAGGTGGGACCGTGTCATAACTGCACTGAAACCATCCAGTACATGTTTATAGGTGTAGAGATGTGTCGGTGGATCAACATCCTTTGATGAGAGAGACGAAAGTGTCGAAGTATACCAGCTGTGGTGGGTCGTAAAAGGGCTTGGCATTGCTGATTTATCCATGTGGATAATATATGTCTGACGATCATCCAATGTGGATGAAACGGAGGCAATCAAGATGAAGAGAAAGAGAAACAGTAGGACCTGGAAATTAGTGAGCAGTTCCATTGTGAAAGAAAGAACTAATCCTGGAACGTACTTAAAAGATTCAGAGAATCGCTGAGTATATATATGGAAACGGGGAACAACTTATCAGTCCTATTACTCTGAATAAAACCGATAAAACCAATGCAGGGGAATAGGCTGCATCTGCTAAAGTTTCCAGGCATTATAGTCCAAAAGAAATATAATCATTCATATGAGGATTAGATATTAAATAAGAAAATACTAATAAGCCGGCAGAAAGACAGCATCTTTAACAAAATGAGGGTACAAAATTACATGGTGAAGTTCACCAAAGGCGTAAACAAGGCAAACTTTGGATTTTGAAAGCAAGGTAGTATAGAACCAAAGCATCAGCAGAAAAATGGAGCCAGTATAAAATATTCAGGGCCATCAAAATGCTCATGCCTATTCCGGCATTCTTATTTTTTGCAATTAAATAAAAAGAACAATTCACGTATAAGTCAATATATCTTAGAACTAAGATAACTACAATAGGTAGCAATTACCTCGCGCTTTGGCAACTCTGACAGAAGTAACTAATTGAGATTTCATTAGTAAAAAGAAAAACTCTTTTCCTTCCCTACAAAATTCAAATACAACTAATACCACCCAAACACTCCACACCAACAAATCAAAGGCAGAGGGGGAAAACAAAAAGGAAACAAAAATAAGGCAACACCTAATAGATTTTCTATTGGTCCGCCAATTTTTGTCTTAATTAAAACTATCTTAACAATATAGCTACTCTAGGAGGGAGGCTATTGCACTGCAAGGTTGAATGATTGTGCATACCTGAAGAGAGATTCACTGTGTTTCTTGGACTCAAAGGGAAGATATGTTTGAAGGAGATTGTGGAGAGCCTGATTCAAGTAGAAAGCTTCTGCTACAATATGATCTTGAAGTACTGGAAGAAGAAGCCAGATTCCTTCCATCCCAGCTATGCATTTTACCCTTACTTATTCTTCTCCTCCCGTCCGTTCCTCCATATTCTTCATCTTCAACAGCTTCAATAAACTCGTTATGCAAAGGATCTGAACACTTGTACAAAAGTCTAAGGACCTGCTTGATAGAAGGCCGATCAAGCCCTTCTCTCCGAGTACACCATCTTATAACTGTCACAATTGTTTGAAGCTGGTCAAATTCAAAGGAGTTCCCAACGGTGGGGTCCACAAGCTCAGTCAGCCTTGACTCCGTTGTCATGAATACTTGCGACCACTCCACCAGATTCTGGTTTTCATGAACTGCCCTTCTTCCAGTGATTAGCTCTAAAAGTACAACTCCGTAGCTGTACACATCACTCTTCTCAGTCAGTTCTTGAGTGACCACATACTCCGGATCCATATATCCTGAATAGCACAAACATTTAGTCAGTGCCGAAGCCAGAATATATCGTGAAAGGGGTCAATCTGTAAAGGGTGTCAAAATGATATCATAGTACAAATTTTACCAAAAATAGAGGGGGTCAGAATTATATTTATATATATATATATATATATATATATATATATATATATATATATATATATATATATATATATATATATATATATATAGTGCATTTTTCAAAATTTGAAGGTACTAAAATTACATTTCCATAAATAAAGGGGGTCAAGTGACCCCCTATCCTATAAGGTGGCTGGGCCACTGCATTTAGGTATCTTTTGCTCGACTACAAAGGAAAACATTTAATCACAGCAAAAATTTCCTCCTAACCTGGAGTTCCCCTGATATCGGTGTTTACCGGTTGAAAGCAAATGGAACCAACTTCTGAAGCATGTGCCAGGCCAAAGTCTGCAACCTGGACAACAAAAGGACAGACAACATCTCTTAGCAGGGAGGGGTGGGGGCACTTTTTACATTCAGCAATACTTCAGCAGCTAGGCACAGTTGAGCTCATAAATACAGAGGTCAAACACTATTACAGCAAGTTGATACATTACCTTGGCTCCAAAATTCTCATCTAGTAAAATGTTACTGGTTTTGATGTCTCTGTGGCATAGAGGCGGATTACAATAGAAGTGGAGGTACTCCTGGATGAAACAAAAGTCGAATGAAAAAATAGTACTTACAAGACATAATAGGATTGAAATAAATCTATATGCATTATCCGTTAAACTGTTCGAAATAGTCATTTGAATCTGCAGATAATTAACTTACCAGCGCATTAGCTACATCGATGGCAATTTGAACTCTTGTCCTCCAACTCAAAGGTGTTTGTCCAGGAGCTGCACATGAGAAATGCCACACTCATAAAAACATAAAAATAAGTTAATTTGTACCTCCAAAAGAAAAATGAATAATAAGCATACTGTGAAGATGATCCTTCAAGCTTCCGTTTGCCATATATTCGTACATGAGAAACCTGCCATAAAACAGGCAGAAACCATTACATTTTATCAGACTAAAAGTTAATAATCAATCACTCGTGAAAGCATTTAACATCTATGTGTAAATGGATGGATAAATAACCTTTCATGCTTTTGAATGCAAAAGCCTCTTAAAGAAACAAGATGACGGTGATGCAGTCTAGCTAGGAGCTCTATTTCCCTGCAGAAATCATCCGCTGCCTGCTTTGATAATCTGTCCATCCGCTTCACAGCCATTAAACCATCATTGAATTGTGCTTTATACACCGTGCCAAATCCTCCTTGTCCAACAATGGTGCTAAAATTGTTTGTCGCCTTCTTCGTCTCCTTATAGCTGAATTTTCTAAACATCAATGTAGGACCTGAAAGTTTTCAAATTCCCAAACTCGTAAAGTAACAATAAAGTGTGTATATGTGTGTGTGTGTGTGTGTGTGTGTGTGTGAGAGAGAGAGAGAGAGAGAGAGAGAGAGAGAGAGAGAGGAGAGAGATAGGCAGAGTACCCTCTTGAAACTTTTTTAGGGGTTGAGAAAAGGCTTTTGCTGAAGTCTTGTCAGCAATGTCAGAATCTTCAAGTTCTTTGCTTTTCCTCTGAATAAGAAAAACCAAAACTGCAAGCATCATAAGAGCCACAACTGTAACTGCAATTGCAATAACCGGAATTAGGGAGAGGCGATAGGGACGGTGCTTTCCGTTGAATGGTACATTAATGGCTAGTTGACTTGGACTTGCAGCAACGGATGGGCTTGGAGGTCCCTCAGGTGAAAGTAACGGCGGCGATTTATCTGAAACTAGCATAAGGAAATATATAATCCAACAGGAAAAATTTGATTCATGAAATATTCGCTACAAAACTCTCCCTCCATTCCATAGAGATAATCCCACTTTTTTAGTGCTTGATTTGTTGAACTTTGACTAAAGATTTAGGAAAGACTATTTATTCAAATGAAAATCCAAAAATTGTTAGTGGTAAATGGTAATACTTTTAATAATAGATCAGTATCAAGTTTTAGAATTTCACATGGATGATTAATTTTTCTTAAATCATTGATCAAAGTTAAATAAAACTAACCACTAAAAATGGGGGACTATCTATATGGGGCGGAGGGAGTAGTTACATGTATACCTGGAGCAGTGATAAGCCCCTGAACCGCAAAGAAACAGCCTGCGAATTCAATAGTTGACACATAGTCAACTTGGCTGGCAATTGCAGCAAATGTTGCATCCCTGCAAGTGCTCAAAGTCAAATTATCTGCGGGTCCCACTAGGTTGTGAAGATATCGAATGACAGCATTTAAACACGTTTTACAATTGTTTCCCGCCACCAATGGCAGCTTGCAGTTTTGATTTGCGTCTTTAAGTTTTGGAGATTGCAGCATCTGAGTGACAGTTGTTCTACCTTGACACGCATAATTAACAGGAATTTTTGTTCCAAACCCGCAAAAAAGTGTAGCATTTCGGGCCACTCCGTACAGTTCTAAAGTTTCTGATATGCTATGAAGGCATATCTCAGATAATTCTGAAGTAACGCCTAGGTTGGTTGTGGCATTTGCATAGCGAGCAACAGAAACTGCTACGAAGGCATTAATGTACCGGCAACATTTCCCTCTATCTTCTTTATTGGAACAAAGGGAGGCAGTTAGTGTAAAATTGGAGCTACTCAAATCTAAGGGGCAATCTGCACAGAATAAAGAAGAACCAATCAGTAATGAGACAGTTCCACTCTAATAATAATGATTCAAATATAGGAAATTTGCATAAATCAAAGAACTATGACGAAGTCTAATAATAATGTAAAGAAGCACATGGCACATGGCATATCTGGGAGCAGAAAAGTCTTGCTCGAAGGCGGCTCAAGCATATAACAAAATACCCTTACAGATGATTTAGCATAGATCATCTAGGAGGATATACGATGATATATTAAATACGAGAAAGATTTTCTGGGTATTTGCCAAATGCATTATAAATCTAGTACCAGTGAGAGCACCTGTATATTTCTTGGACCTGAACTTACCGCTATCTAGATACCATTGCACCATCAAGTTCCCCGGTGTCTTTTTACCAATATTTAAACATAATGTCTCCTCAACCTAGAAGCGGACTGGTACACAGCAAAAAACCCTCAACAAATGGAACGCTTAACCAAAACGGAGCATTTACCACCTCCCTCCCTCCCTCTCTCTCTCTCTCTCTCTCTCTCTCTCTCTCTCTCTCTCTCTCTCTCTCTCTCTCTCTCCCTCTTTTAATGATGAAATGGAAGGTAGGAACAGAAATGAGCGAGTATAATCTGAAGTTTATAACTAAGCATAATTCAATTGGAGGTCTTAAACAAAAGTTGTGTGTATATACTGTGAGAACCTCTCTTGCATGGGTTGGAACAGATAGGCCTCTGGACTCAATTCACATACTTGTAACAACATGATATTTTAGTTTAGACATAACAGTTGGGTTTGACCCTTGGTTGGTGAAGTGAACCAAAAGAGATGCTCCCTCGGTCCCCAGAAAATAGTTACTCTTTTTCCTATTTATTACGTCCCCAAACACAGTTCATTTCTAAAATAGACAATTTAGAGCAATTCCAAGAAGGCACAAACATGTAAAGCTACATTCTTCAAAAAAAATTGACTTGTCAAATAAGACTATGTTTTCAGAATGTAGGGAGTACTATGTAATATCTCCTCTCATTTATCTTGCTACTTTACAGCAACTTACTCCTCTTCAACCTCACTCAAAGAATACTTTCTTTTATGGGAATTTCCATTGAGAGAGGCTTGTCTAGAACTAGTCAAATACATTTTCACTAGAGAACTATTCATGGTGCTGCAAACCCTTGTCACATGACATCTATATTGGCAGTAAATAGCATATATATATACTCCCTCCGTCCCACCTTAGTGTAGACTAAGGTGGTGGGCACAATAACTAAGAAATATTATTAAGATAATGAAAATGTGTGGTAGAAAATGAAGAGAGAGAATGAGTGGAGTGAATAGTAGGTTGGTTGAATAAATTGTATGGTGAAAAATGAAGAGAGAGAATGAGTGGGTGGGGTAGGGAAAATAAAAAATAATAAAAAACTTTCTAATTTTGGCAGTCTACACTAAGGTGGGACGGACGAAAAAGGAAAGAAGTCTACACTAAGGTGGGACGGAGGGAGTATATGGAAGAACAATCTCTATTCTACCATATATAAAATTCTCCCATTTTCCAAAAGGTTAGTCCTGCTATATATTTCAGTCTGTCCCAGAGGATAAAACAAAAATGTGTAATTTCTACAAGTAACATAGAATTTAACATGCAATGTGATTCCTAATGCTAATAGTTAAAGCAAAACAAGAATCAAATTAAAGGGAAATTAGGAATTCAAATTATCTAAGTTGGCAGTAAAATCCATATATTTGAATGCAAAATAGAATGAAGAAGAAAACCCAAAAGTCACTTAACCCATAGGTTAAATCTTGAAGAGAATACTTGCCTGGAGCAGCCATTGTAATAAGGGGGAAGAGGAGGTGCATTTCAAGAAAAGCCATTGAAACCAGCAAGAATACCATCGAATTCACAGACATTGTCGTCTATAGGGAAGAATTAAAAGTTCACTACAGCAGAAAGTGTGTGTGTGTGTGTGAAAGGAGAGGCAGCAATGTGGGAAAGGGGTGGCAGCTACTAGGCAAAAGAGGGCAAGGGAAGGAAGGAGGGTTTGGTTGGAGTGGGGGCTGCAAATTGAGTGCAACTTTGACCAAGTTTGAAGGAATAATGATGATAACATTTCCACGCTTAAACTAATATTCTAGGGTAAATTATCTGAAGAATCTGCCTGTCATCTTGATTATACTTTTTGGAAGTACTATATTACAGTTTTTCTTATTTTGTTTGGTACTTCCCAAATTAGGGGTACCTCTTTTCTTTTTCAATGAAATGATTATCAAGTCATAAACCTTTGGGGTTAATTCCAATGTCCTAACTTTTATCTTAATTTGTTCAAAAATAAAATATTAAAAAAATTAAATTTATTTTTTATCAAAAGAGATTTTTTTTATCATTCATTTTAGAGTAACTCTTGTGAAAAATTAGTTTTTTTCAAAATATTGTAAAAAACTAGTTTTCAGAAAAGTCCATCACTCTTATTATTTAGACTTAGTGCTTTAAAACTAGTTTTTTTCTTATATTACGAAAAAACTAGTTTTTTGCAAGATTTTGGCTTCATTTTAAACACCGAAATAGTATTTTCTTTACACTTTTGAGGCTAAATTTCAATGTTCACATATAAAATGTGTCATATTTCTTCTTTCTCAAAATAAATAATTAATTCGCCAAATTTCCTTAAAAAACATCTATTTGTCTAATTAAAAAACCACATTTTACACCAACGGTCTCCTGGCCAAGTGGTATCATGGCCGGCTTCCCTACGGGGAGGTCGGGGGTTCGATCTCCCCCGGGGGGATCTTGTGGATTTAATTCTTTCATTGAGTTTCAGGAGCCTTGGAGTCCCCCGATGCACATCAGTGTGGGGAGGGAGCCGGTACCTGGTGGTCCAGGATTGATCCGGCGAAGCTGGGGAACCTGGGTAATCAAAAAAAAAAAAAAAACCACATTTTACCGTATGTCATTAACAAACAGAGTCTGATCCAAATCAAATTCTCATAAAAAAACCATCACACTCATATAACCTGTTCAATAAAAATGTTAATTTCTAAAAATGTCCCCAAAACAAAACCCTAAAAGTACTTAACGTCTTCTCTCCCTTCCCAACCTCTCTCTCTCTCTCTCTCTCTCTCTCTCTCTCTCTCTCTCTAAGAGAATCAACAATGATAAAACTTTATTGATAGTTTTTTTTTATATAATTTTTATATGACACATCATTATTAGACCACTTAGATAGACCGTTATTGATAGTTTTTTTTTATATAATTTTTATATGACACATCATTATTAGACCACTTAGATAGACAGTCCAATAGGTAAATTATTAAAAAAATACTCCCTCCGTCCCAATAATAGCTTCCCATTTTGTCATTTTGGGTGTCCCGTTAATAGCTTCCACTTTCCTTTTTTGGCAAAGGAATCTTCACTATTCCCTCCACTCATTCTCTCTCCTCCATTATTTTAATACTCACAACACCATTATAATTTACTATTCTCTCCACTCATTCTCTCTCCTATTTTCAAATTACACTCACATCATTTTTACTTCCCCCCCAATTCCTTAATTTGCGTGCTGCCCAAAAAATGGGCAGCTCTTATTGGGACGGAGGGAGTATTCAACTACTCTAATATTACGATACATCATCTTCTCTCTCCATCCACTTAATCATTCAACTACTTTCTCAACTACACCCCCCACAATAAGCTAGTTTAGTTTAAAATTCAACTCCTTTCAACTCATCATTTTATACCCCACCACTTTTTATTTTATTTATATTTTCTGTTTTTGAAAAGTGAGTGTTTTTTTTTTTTGTGTCCAAATCAAATGAAACTTATATCAATTTGTAGGGAAAAAAATGATGAATTTTGGTAAAAAAAAATTTTTAAAAATTAATTTAATAGGTGATAATTAAGCTCAAATTGAAAAATGAGTATTTTTTTGTGTCCAAATAAAATGAAACTTATATCAATTTGTAGGGAAAAAATGATGAATTTTGGTGAAAAAAAAATTAAAAAAAAATTAATTTACTAGATGATAAATAAGCTCAAAGAATTGGGATAAAAAAAAAATTCGAAAATTCAATGGACCAATTAGACCGTGACACTTGGCACAACCATAAAAAAAAAAGAGGAAAACTGGTCAAGTAGCACGCGCCTTCCAGGGAGTTGTGGTACACGCGCAGAAAAGAGACCAATAGCAACGTGACACGTGGCAAGGCGGGTCCCACAATTTTTCTTTCAACCGGGTTGGACAAATTCAACCCACTCCCCTCAACTACCCCCATTCAACTACCCTATTAATCCCTCTCAACTAACTTAATCTCTCTCAACCCCCTCATTCAACTATCTATTGGACTTGGTCTTACAATGGGTAGTTGAAAAAAAATTCAACTGTTGAATCCTTGCAATGGCTTGTTAAAAAAATTTCAACTGTTGAAAACTTCCCATTTTGTTGAAAAAATTCAATAGTTGTTAAAGAAAAAATTGGGACCCGCTTTTGCCACGTGTCGCCATCCCATTGGGCCAAAAAAGGCACGTGTAATCCACCTTCTTCCCAGGCGCGTCTTGCGCTGAACTTCTCCTTTTTTTTTCTTTTTTCTGAGACGCCACTTATCATTTGCTGATTGGTCACTTTTTTTTTCAAATTTCATCCAAATTTTCCAAATGCAATTATCTTATATAAAAAATAAATAAAAATAATTTTTTTACACCAAAATTCATAATTTTTTTTCTTTATAAATAGAGTCTTGTTTCATTTGATTTGGACACAGAAAAAAATACTTTTTTTTTTAATATAAATTTCTCAATTATATTGAAAAATAAGAAATAAAAAATAAAATAAAATAAGTATGAAGTATTATTTTAATTATAAATGATTATTATTATTATTATTATTATCATTAATAATAATAATAATAATTTTTTTAATTAATAATAATTATTACTCCCTCCGTCCCACCTCAAGGTTCCATCTTTTCCTTTTGGGCCGTCCCACTTCAAGGTTCCCTTTCTTAAATGGAAAGTTTTCCATATATTTATACCCTTATCATCTCCATATATTTACAAAAAAACCATTCATTATACCCTTATAAAGTTAACATATTTACAAAAAAATCAATCATTAACTTACTATTCCTCCCACTCATTCTCTCTCCTATTAAATATTTTTAACTTTTACATTCTCTCTCATATTCCCTACCACACATTTAACTTTTACATTCTCTCTCCTCAAATTTTCTACCCACTTTAAAAAAAATCTTAAAAAGCGTGTAAACCTCAAGGTGGAACCTTGAGGTGGGACGGAGGGAGTATTATTTTACTAATCATAAAAATAAGAGATTTTTACCAATAAGACCTTGAGATATGATGAAATTTATCAATAAAAACAGTACATTTCGAATTTTACCTTAGGATCAAGATTTGAAATAAAACGACCTCAGAGTCCCTCGCCCTATTCACAATAATTTAAATGACAAAAATGTCCCTAATCATTCTCTTTCTCTCTCTATACTCTATAGCGCAATCTTCTCTTCTCTCTCTATCCGCAATCCGTGCCCAATCCGTTCCATTCCAGCTTCTCCACCACCGGCGATCCGCAATTCCGATCTGCAAGGAGAGGGGAATCAAGGACGGCGATTTATCAAAGCTATTTTCTAAAGCGTTCATACTATTTTCCGTTTGATTCTCGAGAAAGATGGTTGGAAAGGGTGAAGGTCCTGCGATTGGAATTGATTTGGGCACTACTTATTCTTACTTTGGCGTTTGGCAATATGATCGTGTTGAGATCATATCTAATGATCAAAGTAACAGGACGACGCCGTCATACATTGCTTTTACTTACACCGAGCGTTTAATCGGTGATGCTGCTAAGAATCAGGTTCATGAATCCCACCAACACTGTTTTTTGGTAAGTTCATCTTTCCCTTTTGTTATAATTTATCTTTTTTTTTTTTTAAGAAATTTGATGCTTGCCGATATAATTTGGTGTCAGTTTAGGGTTTCTGTTAAATATTCTGAATTGAATTAAGAAAATTAACAAGGAAATATGGTGAAGTTTGGGAATTTTCGAGTTGATGAAAATTGGGGTTCTAGCCTTAGTTACGTAGAAACTTTCTATTCAAAATTTATTGAGCAGTTAAAAGAGAGGGTTTTTCTTTTGCTCTGGACCTTGTAATAGATTTTTTTTGGTAGCAATGGTTATGATCTAACTGGTCAATGTATGGCGATTCTGCAGATGCTAAGCGTTTGATTGGAAGTAGATTCAGTGATCCGTCGGTTCAGAGTGACATGAAGCTATGGCCATTCAAGGTTATTCCTGGACCTGTCGACAAGCCAATGATAGTACTCAATTACAACGGCGAGGAAAAGCAGTTTTCTGCAGAAGAAATCTCTTCCATGGTTCTCAACAAAATGAAAGAGATTGATGAAGCTTTCCTTGGCACAACTGTTAAGAATGCAACTGGTAAATCAGTTAAGCTTCTGGTAATTAAGGAATAATTATCAATTTGGTTGCATCAGATTCTCTAGATTGAAACAGGGATGAGGAAACATAGCGCTGAGCAGCTGTTTCCCTAGTGAAATTGAAGCCAAATTTGCACAGGCTCTGACAATTCTAGCATAAGTTGCTTGGTCCGCCTTGATATTTTCCTCAAGCATCTCTTTGAAAAGTTCAAGAGCCTCATCATGGGACCCTCTTTGAACATAACCTGAGATCATAGTTGTCCATGGGATCGAGCTTGTGTAAGAAAGACTTGCAAATATCATATAGGTTGCATCAAATCTGTTATCATTCACAGTGACAAGTGACGGTTAAGAATGATGCATTTGGTTAAGGCAATTTCTGGATAAATTTTGGTATATTGTCTGTATTTTTTTTTCTGGTTTTGAGAATTAGGTCTGACAGAATGTATACTGGTGTTGAGTGTAGAGATCAGTGGATACTAGTTCAGGTGAAGGATGCCCGAAGAGAGGAACATTTAGCTCAAGTATGTCTCCACGATCAAAGGAGTATATACACCTTTTGTTGATTGATTCTTCTGGGGTAAAAAACTCACATCGTCTTGTATATATGCAGGGTCCAGTTGAGAAAGCACCACCAGCTGCTGCACCAGTTGCAGCTGCCCCTGCAGCTCAACCGACAAAGTGAGCGTTCTTATTGATATGGTATTCAAGTTCGGATATTATTTCTTAGTGAATGTTGTTTTAATGAACTACATTTTTGAACTTTTGCAGAGCATCAAAGAAGTTGAAGAAGTGAGCTCGTAATGATGTGTATGAAGGTTATGTTGATGCCTTTGTTAGCATCAGAGTTTAGTTTTTGGACTTGTATCTTTGATTTTAATCTCAAGTTGGGAACAATATTACTTAGAGCTGAGACTTTAATCTTGATACTAGGCTGTTTTATTCAATTCTTTTTTTGATAATCTTATTGTTCTTGAGTTAGTTCTGAGTAGTAGTTTTGGTGATTTTTATGGACAACCTATATGTGCAGACCTTCTATTCTCTCCTAACTATATTTCCTTTTTCCTGTTGTGATATGTTCGATTTCAATCAAGTCATTATAGTCCTATATAACGGGGCATGATAATCTTTCTAAAACTGAGAGTTCTGTTTTACAGTTATTTATGAATATGAAATGGTTTGGTTTTTAACCTTTCTAAACTGAGAACTGTGAGGTCAATTTCACAATTATTTTGCTACTTAGTATGTGTGGTTTATCCGTTATTTATCTGTTATTCATGCTTGTTTGTGCACAAATGTGATGTCAATTTCTCAGTTATGATTAATGAGATCAATTTCTCAGTTATTGTGCATAACTGTGTGATAGATTTCACTGTTTTTATGTCATTCTTTTATAGAACAACAGTGAGGTCTATTTCACAGTTGTTGGTTGTGATGTGAATAACTGTGAAATATTTTTCACACTTCTAAAATTGTGAGGTCAGTTTCACAGTTATTTATGAATGTGAAATGGTTTAGTTTTTGACCTTTCTAAACTGAGAACTGTGAGGTCAATTTCACAGTTAATTTGGTACTTAGTATGTTTGGTTTACCCGTTATTTATTAATTGTTGATGATTGTTTGTGCACAACTGTGAGGTCAATTTCTCAGTTATAGTTATGAGTGTTATTTTTGTGTCATTCCTTTAGGACAACTGTAGAACAAGTTTCACGGTTGTTGGGTTTGATGTTAAATAACTGTGTAATGATTTTCACAGTTATTGTGCATAACTGTGAATTTCATTTCACAGTTATTTTTATGTCATTCCTTTAGGACAAATGTAGAACAAGTTTCACGGTTGTTGGGTTGATGTAAATAACTGTGTAATGATATTCACGGTTACTGTGCATAGCTGTGTAATGATTTGCACATTTCCAAGATGAGAATTATGTTTGTGCACAACTGTGAGGTCAATTTCTCAGTTATAGTTATGAGTGTTGAGGATACTTTCTCAGTTATTGTGCATAACTGTGTGATTGATTTCACTGTTTTTATGTCATTCTTTTATAGAACAACAGTGAGGTCTATTTCACAGTTGTTGAAAAATAATTTTATTTTATTTATAAAATTTGAAATATATGATGAGTAAACTTGTTTGATTCGTCTTGACGATGGAATTAAAACAGTGGTCTCGGATTATTTTTTCGACTTTTAGATTTTGAAATGTTGTATTTTTTAAATTTAAGAGGAAAAAAGGAAGAGAGAGAAAAGAAGAGAGAAAGATATTGTATTTTTTTTTTAGATATTATGCATAAAAAAAACAGAAAGAGAGATGACTGGAAATGGGAGGATGTGCACGTGAGTGGCGTGAGTGTGGCCGGGGGTATTTTGGTCCAGAAAAATTATAGGAACTTATTGGTATGTTTTGAAAATGTTTGATTTTATTGGTTGTTTTCATTTATCTAAGGGACTTATTGGTCAAAGCCTCTAAAATTAAAGAATATAAAATAAAATAAAAGTGGTGGGAGTATAGGATGATGAGTTGGAAGGGTGTTGAAACCATTGTAGGGTTTAAAAATTGAATGGGGTGTTGAATAATTAGGTGGAAGAGAGAGAAGCTGATGTGTCGTGTTTTAAAGGGTGTTGAAAAAATTAGGGTGTTGAAACGTGTAACATCCGGCTCAATTGCATATCATTTCATGCATTGCATTATTTTTATGATTTATTTGTGTTAGTTTTTAATACTTTAGTGACATATTTGATCTATTAATGATAATAAATTAAATTGAGTTAGTTAATGACCAATTAAAACTAATAGGAGTTAATTAGTTGATTTAGTATTTATTGATATTTAATTAAACATAAAATTTTTGGGGAAACATGTTTCTCCATAAGTTATAAAAAAATTCTGTTTTTAAATATATCGACTTGGTGTTTTAAAGCCTAAACTCACTGTTTTAAGGCCTAGACTTGCTATTTTATTTTCTAGCTTAAACTCACTGTTTTAACGCCTAAACTCACTATTTTATTTTCTAGGTATTTTAAGACCTAAACTCAATGTTTTAAGGTCTAAACTTGATATTTTTAATGATGAAAGTGAACTTTTTATAACTTATGGAGAAACAGGTTTTTTCTAAAACTTACTCTTAATTAAATATATATATGAAAAGTTATAAAGAGCTAAAGTGTCAAAGTTGAATCTTTAGGAATTTAGTTGCAATAGATTAATGTTGGAGGTGCTTATGTGAAACTTTTATAAATATAAATCCTTACCGGCCAAGCCATCTTGTATATTAGGGATGGCCAAAACCGGTTTCGGGCCCGGTTTCGGTTCGGAACCGCTGGTTCCGGTTTGGCAAAATGGTGAACCTTAACCGGCCCTTGCTTACCCCGGATCCGGTTACCACAATCCGGTTCTGGTATGGTTCCGATTCCGGTGCGGTTCCGATCAATAATGAATAAAGAAGCTAAAAATTATTGAAAAATAAGGAATTTCCTTGCCGATTTCGGTTCCGGTCCGGTTCACCATTTATGTGAACCTTAACCGGCCCTTATTCAAAACGGTTCCGGTTATCCCGGTTTCGGTTTTCGTGGTGGTTCATGGCGGTTCCGAGCTTTTCCGATCCGGTTTTTCGATTTCGATCCGGTTCCGGTCCGGTTTGGCCATCCCTATTGTATACCACGAAAGGAAAGGAAAGAAGAAGAAGAGACCAGAAGCCTTCGTCTCCGTATCAGGTTATTAACCCTAGTATTATCACAACTTTCAAACTAAAACTCCCTTCTCCAATCCGACTGCACCATCGCACTGCGGGAGCTTGAAATTACCCGGGGTCCGTGCTCGCGCACGGATTTTTGCCCCCCGGCACAATCTCACATCTTTCGTGCGTTCGCGTTCGAGAAGTCGCCCGGATCCGATAGGCAGCTCGATCGTGCCCCGGCATCTGGCTCGTTCCGTTTTGCGTGTTGGAGGTGTCTCTCTGTGTTTTGCTTGTAGAGTCGCCATGCCGTTTTTATTAAGCCCAAAACATTGAAAAAGGGCATCAGTTTAAAAATAAACTGTTTTTGTGTGATGAGATTTTTGAGTTCGGAGGTCAGATGACTCCTCGGGAAGAGAATATTAGAATATTAGAGCTCACCCGAGTCGCCTCGTAAAAACGAGTCTTTCGGTACCCCTAATATTCTTTAACTGTTGTGTGTGTATGTGCTTTTAAAAATGCATGCTGTATCGGGTGTCTACATTGTACACTGCTTTATTGAAATGTATTGAAATAGTGTAGGAAGGAAGCCTTACCAATGTTGGTTTGTGTCTGTCTTCCACTGGGGAATAGTGTTTGAGGATGGAATAGTGTTTCGGTACGGACCGGGATTACTTCGGGATGAGCCGGTTGTCTGCGGACAGAGTTTCGGCGTGCGTGGGATTGTCAGGTTTGCACTCGGGCAGAGGTTCGGCGTACGTTGGGATCGCAGGGATCACTCGGGCAGAGGCTCGGCGTGCGTTGGGATGGCAAGAGTCACTCGGGCAGAGTTTCGGCGTGGGCCTGGATCGCCGGTTTGACTCGAAAAGAGCCGGGACGCCTCGAGAAAGACCAGGCAAGGCCTCGGAGTACCACGAGGGGCCTCAGAGTACCTCGAGAGTACCTCAGGGCAGAGCGGGAGCGCTCGAAGAGGCTTCGGAGCACCGCGAGAGGGCTCGGAAGTCCTTAGAATGATCCGAAAGGGGCCGAGAGTGCCTCGAGAGGACTTAGAGGGGTGCCAGAAGGCTTGGGGGAGAGGAGAGAAGAGGGAGATGTGTGAAATGAGGGAGGGGGAGCCCTCTATTTATAGTGCCAGATTTTGTGCAAGAAGGTCCGTACGGACCTTCCAGGTAATCCATAATTTTGGTTTTCCTCAATTTGAGGGAATATGTGGACTTTAAGAAGATTCAGCAATGATGGTGTCTGGTTGCAATAAGGTCCGTACGGACCAACCTTGCATGCAATAAGGTTCGTACGGACCAACCATGTAGCTGGGTAATTATTACCTCCGGGATTTGAGGGAATAACTTGGACTTTAAGGGGATTCGGTAATCATTGTGACAAAGAGGTCTGTATGGACCATATTTGCTTTTCCAATTTCTGAAAAATCCCTAAAAAGTCCTTTTGTGCTTCTTTGTCCCAGAAAGGTCCCTCCCTTGATTTGGTTGGGGGGTTTTTGAGGGTTTTGAGTGTCACGGGTCTTCGAGACTGCGTTTGTGTGAGTCTGCGGTGTTTCCCGTGTGTTCGGAAGAGGGTGATCCAGATTGAGGTACTTACAGAAGCCCCTCGACGACGTCACTTACGGAGGAAGTGGGGTCGTCGATAAGATAAGGGTCCTAATCTGGATCGCGTGCTGGGAGAGAAAGTGACCGTGTAGGTCGGTTTGTGAGGACATGGCGGTGTCCTATTGTGTGACCGTTTAGGTCAGTTGGCTGGACCCTGTGATAGGATTCCTACGTATCCCTAGCGGGAATCAAGCCTGATCGTAGTTCGTGTGTGGGGTGAGTGTTGTTGTGTACGAGGACGTGAGATGTCCTCTGACTGGAACTCTGTGGGTGGATGTGATGATATTCTGTGGGTGACCGTATAGGTCGGTGGTAAGGACGTGGAGGCGTCCTGGGTGACCGTATAGGTCGATGGTGTGGAGGCATCCTGGGTGACCGTATAGGTCATTGGTAAGGACGTGGAGGCGTCCTGGGTGACCGTATAGGTCGATGGTAAGGACGTGGAGGCGTCCTGGGTGACCGCATAGGTCGATGGTAAGGACGTGGAGGCATCCTGGGTGACCGTATATGTCGATGGTAAGGACGTGGAGGCGTCCTGGGTGACCGCATAGGTCGATGGTAAGGACGTGGAGGCGTCCTGGGTGACCGCATAGGTCGGTGGTAAGGACGTGGAGGCGTCCGGGGTGACCGTATAGATCGATGGTAAGGACGTGGAGGCGTCCTGGGTGACCGCATAGGTCGGTGATAAGGACGTGGAGGCGTCCTGGGTGACCGCATAGGTCAATGGTAAGGACGTGGAGGCATCATGGGTGACCGCATAGGTCGGTGGTAAGGACGTGGAGGCGTCCTGGGTAACCGTATAGGTCAGTGGTAAGGACGTGGAGGCATCTTGGGTGACCGTATAGGTCGGTGGTAAGGACGTGGAGGCGTCCTGGGTGACCGTATAGGTCGATGGTAAGGACGTGGTGGCGTCCTGGGTGACCGTATAGGTCTGTGGTAAGGACGTGGTGGCGTCCTGGGTGACCGTATAGGTCGATGGTAAGGACGTGGTGGCGTCCTGGGTGACCGTATAGGTCGATGACTGGACCATGTGATAGGATTCCTACGTATCCCTCGCGGGAATCAAGCCTGGTCGTAGTTCAGAGGTCGTGAATTCGTGAGTGCATGCGGGCGTGGTGGTGCCCTAAAGTGTCGTGTGACTGTCGAGGTCGACTGTGAGGACGTGGAGGCGTCCTGGGGTGACCGCATAGGTCGGTGGTAAGGACGTGGTGGCGTCCTGAGATGGAAATTTTACGATTTTCCGAACCGGGTGGTTTAAAGCCTTCCGGGCTGGAGATAGTGATTTGGGAGGTTTATACTTTCTTCCGGACCGAGTGGTTTAAAGCCTTCCGGGCTGGAGGTATGTCATGTATGAGGACTTGATTCGTCTTCTGACTGCGGTTGTGTCATGTATGAGGACTTGATTCGTCTTCTGATTGCGGTTTGCGAAGGCGTGGCTGCCTTGTGCTTTGATTGTGAGAGGTGTGGATGCCTCACGTTTTGTCCGCTGGGGAAAAGGTTGGACTTACGCTGATTGTCAATGTTCATCTGCTGGGGATATGTGGCCTCATAGGGGCTTTGTCCGCTGAGAAGGTGACTTCGGGCTTGCTTTGATGGCCGGTGGTTGATTCAACGTCTCGCGTTTTGGAGGCATTTTGTGCCTTGAGATTTGTGCTTGGAGGTGCTGGCTCCTTCTTGTGCTTGTTTCACCATTTAGTAGGTGAGGTCCGGGCTTACGATGACGGCCGGTGGTTGTGTTGCCGTTTAGTGAGCGAAATCCGGGCTTACGATGACGACCGGTGTTTGCGTTGCCGTTTAGTGGGCGAAATTCGGGCTTACGATGACGCCCGATGTCTGAGTTGCCGTTTAGTGGGCGAAATCCGGGCTTACGATGACGGCCGGTGTCTGAGTTGCCGTTTAGTGGGCGAAATCTGGACTTACGATGACGGCCGGGGTCTGAGTTGCGATGTTATGTACTTGAGTGCCGATGAGTTTGTCTTGTTTGGAGAGGAGTATAGGTCCTTCGTTAGGAGGAAGTTGAGGACGCCACAGGTGTTGGCGAGGGAGAGGGAGGCTGGCCCGCCAGGTCCCCCAGAGGTTCCGGTGCCTGGGCCGGATTTCATATATGTTCGAGGGGATTCATCGAGGCGGAGGGTGTTGGTACCCGTTCCCGAGCAGGCTCCAGCTACCTACCGAGTTGACCCTGATATGCCGGTGAGTGTGCTTACTCTTTTCCGTCTTGGTATCTTTTCTGTATTTTTCTCTTTTGTATGCCTGTATCTCGTTAGCTGAGCGTTCCTTTGGCTGTTTGCTTGTGCAGGTCCCGGGGAGAGCCTTTGACACGCTGACCCACCGTTATGTGGCGATGCGGTCCTTCGCGAAGAAGTTGGTGGGGAAGCTGTCTTACCGGTCTTCGAGGCGTGTGCCTGCGTACGAGCCGATGCCTTCGAGGCATTCTTTGGATGTTCCTCCGCCGAGGGTTGAGCCAGAGCCGCAGCAGGAGGGACCTTCTCGGGGGCGGCATAGCATGGATGTCGGGACTTCTTCGGGAGTCCAAAGGCCGCCGGTCTTTCACCAGTTCTGGCCTTCGCAGGAGGCACCAGGAGAGAGTTCATCAGAGCCTGCCTTCTTTGACCCTTTTGCCGGGTTTGACCCTTCCGAGTATCTTGAGTACCTACCCCAGGAGGGGGTTCAGTATTCTGATGATGAGGGTGTGGATGGCGAGTTTGCCGGGGTGCCCGACTTCTCGCTTGAGGATGTTGGTGATGATGATGATGAAGAGTTAGATTAGGGCTCATTTGCTTTCCCTCTTTCCATATCTTTTTTTTTTGTTTAGCAACAGACATTATGTGTACCTGTAATAAAACATTCGCATTTGCACCGCAAAGTATTTTATTTTAAGATATAATGCCGCATTTTGTGATTCCCGGGAGTTGTCCTAGGAATTGTTGCTATTTTATTATTTGTGCATTGATGGATGTGTATTTACCCATCAAAATGATGCACTTTTAGGCTTTCTTTGTGTTCGATTCCCGAGTTTTATGTATATTTGATATGGTTTGTGAGTATTTAGTGAGTACAGGGTATGAAGAGAAAAGGTGTATTTTATGGCTAAAAAGGGCAAGAAATCAAGTGGAGCGGAGCGGAGCAGTAAAATAGTGAAACAGAGTCGAGCTCCAGAAACTGCCAGCCAGAGCGGCCGCGCTCAACACCTTTGCGGCCGCGCTTAATAAACACAAGTGCCGATCGACCAAATTTCACAAGTGCCGATCGAACCTTTCTCTAAATGGCCGATCGACCCTATCTCAACAGCCAGGGCGACCGCGCTCAATCCAAGGGCGACCGCGCTGGGGAGAAGAATTACGCACATAAGTTTCTGCCAGCTAGAGCGGACGCGCCAACATCCAGAGCGGCCGCGCTCCGCCGATTCCAGCAACGGTTTTGACGTATTAAACAAGGGCAGTCTCGACATTTCTCAGTCTTGGACCATAGTTTTTGCCCTAGTCTCTATTTATTCACAGCATACTTTGAGTGGGGATATCATCATAGGATTGGAGTTTTATGTTTTTCTTGAATAATCAATTGAAGAGAAGAATTCATCAATTCCAGGTTTTATCATTGTAAATTATGAGTAGCTAAATTTCTTAGATTTGTAGATTGGCTTGATCTGCACCGGATTTCTATGCAATAGTATTTTAATTCTTTCAATTTGATTCCTTCTAGTTCATTAATAGATCTTAATTTCTTGTTCTTAGATTTAAGATGTATGTTAATATACGAACTCGTCTTTGAATAATTGGGTATCGAATTCGCCATTAATTTGGGATTTTGATATATAGACTGCTGTTAATTGAATAACTTGGTATGTGCCATAATAGAATCGGATCAACGTTAGGTTCTCGTATTCTTTCATGCTTAATGTATTCTTGGCATATTGTGGTGCCGTAATATAAGTCACAATATTAAAAAGAGTATTTAGGATTGTAATCCGGCCATCTAACCGTGTCGATCCTAGCTAAAGTGAATGAATCCTAGAAGTTGAGTTAATGTTTTATAAATAAAATTCTGCATAGAATGATGGTGAAGTGAAATCCAATTTACGAATCTCTGCTCATAATCTGTTTTCTCGTTTAGTTAGTTTTTGTTATTTATTTTATGCTTTTAGTGTTCAATCAAATCTATAAACTGTGGTTCCGAAATTCAATGCTTTCACTTTATTTGTTTACCAACGAGTCTCTGTGGATTCGACCCCTGCTCGTGCATACTGCTACACCGGTAGTGAGTACACTTGCTCGATTTTTATTACAAGAGGGAGATTTCCTCCATCAAGTTTTTGGCGCCGTTGCTGGGGACTTGTTGCAAGTAAACAAGTAGGTTAGGTAGTGAATGCAAGGTCGTCGTTCTTTGAAACCTACATTGGTGCCATTGAACGACAACATAAACAGACTTAACAAAGCTAAAGACACTAGCTTCTTGAGGAAGTATATGAGGGCAATCCCCTCTTTAATCCCCTTTTCTCAGATTCTGTCATCGAATCAGAACCCTCCACCACCGAGGTAGAGGAAGAGAAAGCCGAGATGGCAGTACCACCGTCACAAACTATGAATGATTTCCTGAGACCTCGGGTAGACACATCTACCTCTTGCATAGTGTTGTCCGATGCAGCCAAAAATCTAGAGGTCAAAGGACAATACTTTTCCATGTTGCCAAGCTTTCACGGATTGCCTGGTGAGGATGCACTCACGTTCCTTAAAGAGTATATTATTGTTATTGCTCAATTTTTGTTAAGACAGGGAGTGACTGAGGAGCAAATTAGACTGAAGTGTTTTCCTTACACTCTTAAGGGAGTGGCTAAAACATGGTTGATGATGCTTGCACCGAGCAGCATCTGTACTTGGGGAGAGTTACAAGATGTGTTCCTTAAAAGATATTATCCACGTCATCTTTTGGCTGGTTTTAGACAGAAATTGATGACATTTTCCCAAGATGTGGGGGAGCCCTTTCATGAGGCATGAGAAAGATTTAATACAATGTTAATACAATGTCCTCAGCATAATTTTACACTACCCTCACTGAACCAAGCCTTTTATGATGGCTTGAATGAAAATGGTCAATCAATAGTTGACAATGCTGCTGGAGGCTCGATAGGAGCCAAGACCCCAGAAGAAACTAAAGCTTTATTTGAGATGTTGAGTGCTAATTCTCAACAAAAGAGTTCGAGGGGTAAAATAAGGGGGGTACTTGAATTGAATGCTAGTGATAATATTTCAAAGCAGATTGCACTTTTAAATAATAAATTTGATAAATTGACTGCTTGTGGCACTTCTGCTGGTGCCAATGTTATTACTGATTATTGTGCAAATTGTGGTTTATCATCTCATGTGACTAATATGTGTCCAAGTGCAGCAATTTCTTGTATAATCCTGAACAGGCACATGCGTTCAATGGATATGTACCAAGACCACCACCCCAAGGCAACCCATATGGTAACTACAATCCATGGGGTGGCCATCATAATCAGCAAGCAAAAACCCTTCATGTGCCACCACCTGGACAACATGATAAAGAGCCTTGGGAGCTGGCAGTCCAGCAATTAAGGATGGAGGTGCAGCAAAGTAATAGAAACACAGAAGCTGCAATTGGAAAGATGGGCACACAAGTAGAGCAACTCGTGAAGGTTGCCCAAGAACTAATGAAAGAGAAACACTCACCTGAGCAAGCAAAGTCAATCATAACAGTGTGGGATGAAAGTGAGGAAATTAAGGAGGTATTTCTATCCTCTCTTGATAATGTTGATTGTTTTGATAATAATGATGATGTTAATGAGAATGAAAAAGTTAATCATGTTCAAAAAGACCCCGGATGCTTCACTATCCCAATCTCTGTAGGGGATCAAAATTTTAAAGGTTTGTTGGATCTTGGGGCAAGTGTCAATGTGGTGCCCTTTCATGTTTTTAGAAGTTTGGGGGTATGTGAGTTGAAACCACCCATGAGAGACTTGCATTTGGTGGATCTCTCAATTAAAAGACCTTTAGGGGTTCTTGAAGGGGTGTTGGTTAAAATTGATAAAATCATTATCCCCATTAATTTTTATGTGATGTGCATGGAGGGATCAAGTGAGGAGCAAGTGAAAACTCCCATTCTACTTGGGAGGCCATTTATGTTTGACACTAAGGCCACCATTGATGTGTGTCAAGGGGTTGTGTCCTTGAGAAGTATGGGGAAGGAATATAAGTTTTGTATGCTTAAAAATGAAAAGAAACCCTCCCCCAAAGATGGTTTTGTAGGAGCCATAACCGATTTTCCAATTGTCAAATATGATGTGAATGGATGTGAGAAAAGTGGGGATAGTGCGGACGTCTATCCCGTGGCTAGTAACATTAAGGCCGACCAATACTCTAGGAGTAACGGGTCGTATCACTCCCCACACGACTCTCATAAAGAGTCGATTCCATCACATCTACCACAAGGGCGCCCAAAACGTAAAGTTAGTGAGGAGAGTTATAGTGATTTATCTAATTCTATATTTTCTACTATTTTTGTTCACGATAACTCTCTTGATCTTGGTTGTGAGGATGGTGTTCTGCAGGTTGAAGAAAAAATTGAGTTTGGGGGTGGGCACCCCAATAAAAAGAAAAGAAAGAGGGGTAAGCACAAGCAAAAAGATTTGAAAATAAATTTGGCTTTACCCCTACTTGTTAACAATGGAGAGCTGAATTGGAAAGAGAAGGGCATTTGTGCCCGTGAGGAAAAGAGATGGTCCAAAGGCCGCAAAGCTAAGGCCAAGTAAGTTTGGGACCATAGTCGGGCTAACGACTTTAACCAAATGCGCTGCTTGGGAGGCAACCCAATGAGGTATGTTTTATTTTTATGTTAATTACTGTTTAGTCGTGTCATGTCTTCCGTTGAGCCCAAGGCACGCTTTTGTTCTCTTTGCTCTGAGGACATAGCATGTTTTGAGTTTGGGGGTAGACATCTCTCCGAGTTTGTGGGTTTATAGGGGAGTGTATATAGTGTCACCCTCCAAAAAAAATAGAAAAATTAAAATTTTTTGTTCTTTTCATAGTTGGGATGTTGGCCAAAGTCTATGATGATTAGAGTGTGCTTTAATTTTAAAATCATATGTGCTATTATTAGTGTGGTGATTGGGATTGCATTGAAACATTTAAATTATGATTGCACCACCTCTCATTTCCGTATCATATTCTTGGTCATTGTCATCAACTTAGGTGCCCTTTATGGGATCACTTTGTGTATTCTCGGGGTTCCTAGAACATGTTTGCATGATTGTCAATAACGCGTCAATAGGTTACTTAATATATATGGCTATTCTTTAAATCCCTTTTTGTGAGCCTTAAACTTTTTCGTCACTTATATAAAATTTTCCGCTAGAACCCCGTTTGAGCTTGAAAAAGAATGGAATCTCTCACAAAGTGGGAGGTTATCTTAGACCACCATTCGCCTTCATTTGTACCCTCATTATCCCACCCTTTTAACTTATACACTATTTTTGCACCTTTTCAAGAAAGTGAAACTAGGGAAAGAATGGGGATATTTTGGGGGATGTCATGAAAATCAAAGGATTGAGTGGAAATTGGTCATGAAAATAAAGAAGTCGGTCATGTTATGTAATAAAAAGAGGGGCTTGAGCAAAATAGTAAATGCACATTCTTTGTGATACATTTGTGCAAAGTAAAAAAAAAAAAGCCTTGTCCTCTCTAATGTTGAAGTGGAAATTATGTTTCAAGGTGACCAAAGAAAGTAATGAAATGTGCTCAATCCCATGTCAATGTATGAAAAAGTTTTAGTTTGTGGGTGGGCACATTGGGAAGTAAGAAGGGTGAGTGGAGAAATTATCATCAAAGTGAGGATGTATTGTTACGAGAAGACTTTCTAGTTTTAATTTCTTATCTTCGTATGTCCTTACCTTCATTTGTAACCATGAACCTAGCCCTCGCGAATTGTCGCACTTAACTTTTAAGCCATATCATTCTTTCAATATTGAGTAACCGGGTTGACAATCGTGTAAATATGCATATAAGTGTCCTTTTTGGGGTTGTACTGTCTATGACATATTGATTTAGAGCATCACTTAGTGAATCCATAAACAATCTTAGGTTGTTGGCAGTGACCTCCCATAATTCATTCATCATTCAGGTCGCGGTGGAAAATTGTGAGTTTTATGCTTCAATGTGATTGTAATCCCATTACTGTGGTGGCACTTGTTGATTATGTGTGTGGTGAGAATCTGAGACTTGTATGGCCAATGACTCATCTGTGATAGAACATCCCAAAAATAATTAGTCTGTTTTAATGTTTTATTATTAGTATTTAGAGTAGTTTTATTTTACTTCTTTTAGTTTTATTTTACTCGGGACGAGCAAAAGGTTAGTTTGTGGGTGTTTGATGGATGTGTATTTACCCATCCAAATGATGCACTTTTAGGCTTTCTTTGTGTTCGATTCCCGAGTTTTATGTATATTTGATATGGTTTGTGAGTATTTAGTGAGTACAGGGTATGAAGAGAAAAGGTGTATTTTATGGCTAAAAAGGGCAAGAAATCAAGTGGAGCGGAGCGGAGCAGTAAAATAGTGAAACAGAGTCGAGCTCCAGAAACTGCCATCCAGAGCGGCCGCGCTCAACACCTTTGCGGCCGCGCTTAATAAACACAAGTGCCGATCGACCAAATTTCACAAGTGCCGATCGAACCTTTCTCTAAATGGCCGATCGACCCTATCTCAACAGCCAGGGCGACCGCGCTCAATCCAAGGGCGACCGCGCTGGGGAGAAGAATTACTCACATTTGTTTCTGCCAGCTAGAGCGGACGCGCCAACATCCAGAGCGGCCGCGCTCCGCCGATTCCAGCAATGGTTTTGACGTATTAAACAAGGGCAGTCTCGACATTTCTCAGTCTTGGACCATAGTTTTTGCCCTAGTCTCTATTTATTCACATCATACTTTGAGTTTTGGGGATATCATCATAGGATTGGAGTTTTATGTTTTTCTTGAATAATCAATTGAAGAGAAGAATTCATCAATTCTAGGTTTTATCATTGTAAATTATGAGTAGCTAAATTTCTTAGATTTGTAGATTGGCTTGATCTGCACCGGATTTCTATGCAATAGTATTTTAATTCTTTCAATTTGATTCCTTCTAGTTCATTAATAGATCTTAATTTCTTGTTCTTAGATTTGAGACGTATGTTCATATACGAACTCGTCTTTGAATAATTGGGTATCGAATTCGCCATTAATTTGGGATTTTGATATATAGACTGCTGTTAATTGAATAACTTGGTCTGTGCCATAATAGAATCGGATCAACGTTAGGTTCTCGTATTCTTTCGTGCTTAATATATTCTTGGCATATTGTGGTGCCGTAATAGAAGTCACAATATTAAAAAGAGTATTTAGGATTGTAATCCGGCCATCTAACCGTGTCGATCCTAGCTAAAGTGAATGAATCCTAGAAGTTGTAGACGTGGCCGGTTGTGAAAACCGCCGGTTAGCCGGTTTTCAACCGGCGGTTTTTAAGCCCCAAAATCCAAACCGGAACCGAACCGCCTAACCGGCTCAACCGGTTACGGTTTAGGCGGTTTACGGTTTTAACGGTTATCCGGTTAACCTCCGGTTTGACGGTTTGGATATGCTCGGCCGAGTCTTTGGTGTTGCTCGGCCGAGCAACCCTTTTAGGGTTTAGGGTTTTGAGGGTTGCTCGGCCGAGTCTTTTGTTCTGCTCGGCCGAGCAACCCTTTTAGGGTTTAGGGGTTGAGGGTTGCTCGGCCGAGTCTTTGGTGTTGCTCGGCCGAGCATATCATTTTTCAGTTAATTTTTTTAACGGTTTTTTGAAAAAAAGTTAACTTTTATTTTTTTTCAATTTTTTTTTGGATAGATAAGACTATTTTAAACTTAAGTTTACTACATACATTTTTTACAAAAAGGTTTATAAAAAAAGTTATGAATTTTTAAAGAAATGAAAGTTAACGGTTTTTTGAAAAAAGTTAAACTTTTAATTTTTTTCAATTTTTTTTTGGATATATAAGACTATTTTAAACTTAAGTTATCTACATACATTTTTTGAAAAAGGTTTATAAAAAAGTTATGAATTTTGAAAGAAATAAAACTTAACTTTTTTAAAAAGAAACGGAAGTATATAAAAGAAAAAAGCGACGGTACCCTTAAATTTTATTAATTAAAATACAATTACAACGAGGGTATTGGTAGGAGTGGTGGTGGTAGGCTGGTAGTAGTGGACCTGGACCTAGTGGTATTGATAGGAGTGGTAGTGGTAGCCGGTAGGAGTGGTAGTAGTAGTGGTGGTAGTAGCGGTAGTGGTAGTGGTGGTAGTAGTAGTAGTGGTAATAGTAGTTGTGGTGGTGGTGAATGGTGATGTTGGTGATGTAGACCGATAGTAGTGGTAGTGGTAGGTAGCGGTAGTAGTGGTGGTGGTAGTAGTAGTAGTGGTAGTAGTAGTGGTGTTGGTGGTGATGGTGGTGGTGTAGACTAGTAGTAGTGGTATTGGTAGGAGTGGTAGAGATAGGAGTGGTAGTGGTAGCGGTAGTAGTGATGGTTGTAGTAGTAGTAGTGGTAGTAGTAGTGGTGGTGGTGGTGATGGTGGTGGTGTAGACTGGTAGTAGTGGTATTGGTAGGAGTGGTAGTAGTAGCGGTAGTAGTAGTGGTGATAGTAGTAGTAGTGGTAGTAGTAGTAGTGGTGGTGGTGGTAGTAGTGACGGTGGTAGTAGTGGTGGTGGTAGTGGTGGTGGTGGTGATGGTGGTGGTGTAGACTAGTAGGAGTGGTAGTACTAGTAGTAGTGGTAGTAGTGGTGGTGGTGGTGGTACTGGTAGTAGTAGTGGTGGTGGTGGTGGTGATGGTGGTGGTGGTGGTGGTGGTGAACATAACGGCTAGTTTGAAAAAGTAGCCGTTGGAATGAGTTCTGGCGTTCTGCTCGGCCGAGCAACTCATATGACTCGGCCGAGCATGACCGTTATTGGAAATTAACACTACTGGAAGGTTATGCTCGGCCGAGCAACTCATATGACTCGGCCGAGCAAGCCAAAAACCGGCGGTTAACCGGCGGTTGGCCGGTTTTTCAAAATTTCAAACCTTAACCGAACCGGCCAATTACCGGTTTCGGTTAGCCGGTTCCGGTTAACCGCCGTTGACCGGTTTTGACCGGTTTTGGCCGGTTTTCAACCTCCCGGTTGGCCGGTTCGGCCATCCAGAGCGGCCGCGCTCAACACCTTTGCGGCCGCGCTTAATAAACACAAGTGCCGATCGACCAAATTTCACAAGTGCCGATCGAACCTTTCTCTAAATGGCCGATCGACCCTATCTCAACAGCCAGGGCGACCGCGCTCAATCCAAGGGCGACCGCGCTGGGGAGAAGAATTACTCACATTTGTTTCTGCCAGCTAGAGCGGACGCGCCAACATCCAGAGCGGCCGCGCTCCGCCGATTCCAGCAATGGTTTTGACGTATTAAACAAGGGCAGTCTCGACATTTCTCAGTCTTGGACCATAGTTTTTGCCCTAGTCTCTATTTATTCACATCATACTTTGAGTTTTGGGGATATCATCATAGGATTGGAGTTTTATGTTTTTCTTGAATAATCAATTGAAGAGAAGAATTCATCAATTCTAGGTTTTATCATTGTAAATTATGAGTAGCTAAATTTCTTAGATTTGTAGATTGGCTTGATCTGCACCGGATTTCTATGCAATAGTATTTTAATTCTTTCAATTTGATTCCTTCTAGTTCATTAATAGATCTTAATTTCTTGTTCTTAGATTTGAGACGTATGTTCATATACGAACTCGTCTTTGAATAATTGGGTATCGAATTCGCCATTAATTTGGGATTTTGATATATAGACTGCTGTTAATTGAATAACTTGGTCTGTGCCATAATAGAATCGGATCAACGTTAGGTTCTCGTATTCTTTCGTGCTTAATATATTCTTGGCATATTGTGGTGCCGTAATAGAAGTCACAATATTAAAAAGAGTATTTAGGATTGTAATCCGGCCATCTAACCGTGTCGATCCTAGCTAAAGTGAATGAATCCTAGAAGTTGAGTTAATGTTTTATAAATAAAATTCTGCATAGAATGATGGTGAAGTGAAATCCAATTTACGAATCTCTGCTCATAATCTGTTTTCTCGTTTAGTTAGTTTTTGTTATTTAATTTATGCTTTTAGTGTTCAATCAAATCTATAAACTGTGGTTTCGAAATTCACTGCTTTCACTTTATTTGTTTACCAACGAGTCTCTGTGGATTCGACCCCTGCTCGTGCATACCGTTGCTCTGCAAGGTAGTGAGTACACTTGCTCGGTTTTTATTACAAGAGGGAGATTTCCTCCATCAAGTTTTTGGCGCCGTTGCCGGGGACTTGTTGCAAGTAAACAAGTAGGTTAGGTAGTGAATGCAAGGTCGTCGTTCTTTGAAACCTACATTGGTGCCATTGAACGACAACATAAACAGACTTAACAAAGCTAAAGACAAAGCTTCTTGAGGAAGTATTTGAGGGCAATCCCCTCTTTAATCCCCTTTTCTCAGATTCTGTCATCGAATCATAACCCTCCACCACCGAGGTAGAGGAAGAGAAAGCCGAGATGGCAGTACCACCGGCACAAACTATTAATGATTTCCTGAGACCTCGGGTAGACACATCTACCTCTTGCATAGTGCTGTCCGATGCAGCCAAAAATCTAGAGGTCAAAGGACAATACTTTGCCATGTTGCCAAGCTTTCACGGATTGCCTGGTGAGGATGCACTCACGTTCCTTAAAGAGTATATTATTGTTGTTGCTCAATTTTTGTTAAGACAGGGAGTGACTGAGGAGCAAATTAGACTGAAGTGTTTTCCTTACACTCTTAAGGGTGTGGCTAAAACATGGTTGATGACCGAGCAGCATCAGTACTTGGGGAGAGTTACAAGATGTGTTCATTAAAAGATATTACCCACGTCATCTTTTGGCTGGTTTTAGACAGAAATTGATGACATTTTCCCAAGATGTGGGGGAGCCCTTTCATGAGGCATGGGAAAGATTTAATACAATGTCCTCAGCATAATTTCACACTACCCTCACTGAACCAAGCCTTTTATGATGGCTTGAATGAAAATGGTCAATCAATAGTTGATAATGCTGCTGGAGGCTCGATAGGAGCCAAGACCCCAGAAGAAACTAAAGCTTTATTTGAGATGTTGAGTGCTAATTCTCAACAAAAGAGTTCGAGAGGTAAAACAAGGGGGGTACTTGAATTGAATGCTAGTGATAATATTTCAAAGCAGATTGCACTTTTAAATAATAAATTTGATAAATTGACTGCTTGTGGCACTTCTGCTGGTGCCAATGTTATTTCTGATTATTGTGCAAATTGTGGTTTATCATCTCATGTGACTAATATGTGTCCAAGTGCAGCAATTTCTTGTATAATCCTGAACAGGCACATGCGTTCAATGGATATGTACCAAGACCACCACCCCAAGGCAACCCATATGGTAACTACAATCCATGGGGTGGCCATCATAATCAGGAAGCAAAACCCCTTCATGTGCCACCACCTGGACAACATGATAAAGAGCCTTGGGAGCCGGGCAAAGAAGCTTAAGGATGGAGGTGCAAAGAAAGTAATAGAAACACAGAAGCTGCAATTGGAAAGATGGGCACACAAGTAGAGCAACTCGTGAAGGTTGCCCAAGAACTAATGAAAGAGAAACACTCACCTGAGCAAGCAAAGTCAATCATAACAGCGTGGGATGAAAGTGAGGAAATTAAGGAGGTATTTCTATCCTCTCTTGATAATATTGATTGTTTTGATAATAATGATGATGTTAATGAGAATGAAAAAGTTAATCATGTTCAAAAAGACCCCGGATGCTTCAATATCCCAATCTCTGTAGGGGGTCAAAATTTTAAAGGTTTGTTGGATCTTGGGGCAAGTGTCAATGTGATGCCCTTTCATGTTTTTAGAAGTTTGGGGGTATGTGAGTTGAAACCAACCATGAGAGACTTGCAATTGGCGGATCTCTCAATTAAAAGACCTTTAGGGGTTCTTGAAGGGGTGTTGGTTAAAATTGATAAAATCATTATCTCCATTGATTTTTATGTGATGTGCATGGAGGGATCAAGTGAGGAGCAAGTGAAAACTCCCATTCTACTTGGGAGGCCATTTATGTTTGACACTAAGGCCACCATTGATGTGTGTCAAGGGGTTGTGTCCTTGAGAAGTATGGGGAAGGAATGTAAGTTTTGTATGCTTAAAAATGAAAAGAAACCCTCCCCGAAAGATGGTTTTGTAGGAGCCATAACCCATTTTCCAATTGTCAAATATGATGTGAATGGATGTGATAAAAGTGGGGATAGTGCGGACGTCTGTCCCGTGGCTAGTAACATTAAGGCCGACCAATACTCTAGGAGTAACGGGTCATATCACTCCCCACACGACTCCCATAAAGAGTCGATTCCATCACATCTACCACAAGGGCCTTCAAAACATAAAGTTAGTGAGGAGAGTTATAGTGATTTATCTGATTCTATATTTGCTACTATTTTTGTTCACGATAACTCTCTTGATCTTGGTTGTGAGGATGGTGTTCTGCAGGTTGAAGAAAAAATTGAGTTTGGGGGTGGACACCCCAATAAAAAGAAAAGAAAGAGGGGTAAGCACAAGCAAAAAGATTTGAAAATAAATTTGGCTTTACCCCTACCTGTTAACAATGGAGAGCTGAATTGGAAAGAGAAGGGCATTTGTGCCCGTGAGGAAAAGAGATGGTCCAAAGGCCGCAAAGCTAAGGCCAAGTAAGTTTGGGACCATAGTCGGGCTAACGACTTTAAACAAATGCGCTGCTTGGGAGGCAACCCAAAGAGGTATGTTTTATTTTTATGTTAATTACTGTTTAGTCG
Source organism: Adenophora triphylla var. japonica (assembly GCA_022495995.1). Classification (NCBI taxonomy): domain Eukaryota; kingdom Viridiplantae; phylum Streptophyta; class Magnoliopsida; order Asterales; family Campanulaceae; genus Adenophora; species Adenophora triphylla. The sequence goes on from JAFEMH010001374.1 coordinate 435,161, forward strand.
TGTCATGTCTTCCGTTGAGCCCAAGGAACGCTTTTGTTCTCTTTGCTCTGAGGACATAGCATGTTTTGAGTTTGGGGGTAGACATCTCTCCGAGTTTGTGGGTTTATAGGGGAGTGTATATAGTGTCACCCTAAAAAAAAAATAGAAAAATTAAAAATTTTTGTTCTTTTCATAGTTGGGATGTTGGCCAAAGTCTATGATGATTAGAGTGTGCTTTAATTTTAAAATCACATGTGCTATTATTAGTGTGGTGATTGGAATTGCATTGAAACATTTAAATTATGATTGCACCACCTCTCATTTTCGTATCATATTCTTGGTCATTGTCATCAACTTAGGTGCCCTTTATGGGATCACTTTGTGTATTCTCGGGGTCCCTAGAACATGTTTGCATGATTGTCAATAACGCGTCAATAGGTTACTTAATATATATGGCTATTCTTTGAATCCCTTTTTGTGAGCCTTAAACTTTCTCGTCACTTATATAAAATTTTCCGTTAGAACCCCGTTTGAGCTTGAAAAATAATGGAATCTCTCACAAAGTGGGAGGTTATCTTAGACCACCATTCGCCTTCATTTGTACCCTCATTATCCCACCCTTTTAACTTATACACTATTTTCGCACCTTTTCAAGAAAGTGAAACTAGGGAAAGAATGGGGATATTTTGGGGGATGTCATGAAAATCAAAGGACTGAGTGGAAATTGGTCATGAAAATAAAGAAGTGGGTCATGTTATGTAATAAAAAGAGGGGCTTGAGCAAAATAGTAAATGCACATTCTTTGTGATACATTTGTGCAAAGTAAAAAAAAAAAAAAAGCCTTGTCCTCTCTAATGTTGAAGTGGAAATTATGTTTCAAGGTGACCAAAGAAAGTAATGAAATGTGATCAATCCCATGTCAATGTATGAAAAAGTTTTAGTTTGTGGGTGGGCACATTGGGAAGTAATAAGGGTGAGTGGAGAAATTATCATCAAAGTGAGGATGTATTGTTACGAGAAGACTTTCTAGTTTCAATTTCTTATCTTTGTATGTCCTTACCTTCATTTGTAACCATGAACCTATCCCTCGCGAATTGTCGCACTTAACTTTTAAGCCATATCATTCTTTCAATATTGAGTAACCGGGTTGACAATCGTATAAATATGCATATAAGTGTCCTTTTTGGGGTTGTACTGTCTATGACATATTGATTTAGAGCATCACTTAGTGAATCCATAAACAATCTTAGGTTGTTGGCAGTGACCTCCCATAATTCATTCATCATTCAGGTCGCGGTGGAAAATTGTGAGTTTTATGCTTCAATGTGATTGTAATCCCATTACTGTGGTGGCACTTGCTGATTATGTGTGTGGTGAGAATCTGAGACTTGTATGGCCAATGACTCATCTGTGATAGAACATCCCAAAAATAATTAGTCTGTTTTAATGTTTTATTATTAGTATTTAGAGTAGTTTTATTTTACTTCTTTTAGTTTTATTTTACTCGGGACGAGCAAAAGGTTAGTTTCTGGGTGTTTGATGGATGTGTATTTATCCATCCAAATCATGCACTTTTAGGCTTTCTTTGTGTTCGATTCCCGAGTTTTATGTATATTTGATATGGTTTGTGAGTATTTAGTGAGTACAGGGTATGAAGAGAAAAGGTGTATTTTATGGCTAAAAAGGGCAAGAAATCAAGTGGAGCGGGAGCGGAGCAAGAAATAGTGAAACATAGTCGAGCTCCGTAAGCGCCGAAACAGCGGCCGCGCTCAACACCTTTGCGGCCGCGCTTAATAAACACAAGTGCCGATCAACCAAATTTCACAAGTGCCGATCGAACCTTTCTCTAAATGGCCGATCGACCCTATCTCAACAGCCAGGGCGACCGCGCTCAATCCAAGGGCGACCGCGCTGGGGAGATGAATTACGCACATAAGTTTCTGCCAGCTAGAGCGGACGCGCCAACATCCAGAGCGGCCGCGCTCCGCCGATTCCAGCAACGGTTTTGACGTATTAAACAAGGGCAGTCTCGACATTTCTCAGTCTTGGACCATAGTTTTTGCCCTAGTCTCTATTTATTCACAGCATACTTTGACTTTTGGGGATATCATCATAGGATTGGAGTTTTATGTTTTTCTTGAATAATCAATTGAAGAGAAGAATTCATCAATTCTAGGTTTTATCATTGTAAATTATGAGTAGCTAAATTTCTTAGATTTGTAGATTGGCTTGATCTGCACCAGATTTCTATGCAATAGTATTTTAATTCTTTCAATTTGATTCTTTCTAGTTCATTAATAGATCTTAATTTCTTGTTCTTAGATTTGAGACGTATGTTAATATACGAACTCGTCTTTGAATAATTGGGTATCGAATTCGCCATTAATTTGGGATTTTGATATATAGACTGCTATTAATTGAATAACTTGGTCTGTGCCATAATAGAATCGGATCAACGTTAGGTTCTTGTATTCTTTCGTGCTTAATGTATTCTTGGCATATTGTGGTGCCGTAATAGAAGTCACAATATTAAAAAGAGTATTTAGGATTGTAATTCGGCCATCTAACCGTGTCGATCCTAGCTAAAGTGAATGAATCCTAGAAGTTGAGTTAATGTTTTATAAATAAAATTCTGCATAGAATGATGGTGAAGTGAAATCCAATTTACGAATCTCTGCTCATAATCTGTTTTCTCGTTTAGTTAGTTTTTGTTATTTATTTTATGCTTTTAGTGTTCAATCAAATCTATAAACTGTGGTTCCGAAATTCACTGCTTTCACTTTATTTGTTTACCAACGAGTCTCTGTGGATTCGACCCCTGCTCGTGCATACTGCTACACCGGTAGTGAGTACACTTGCTCGGTTTTTATTACAAGAGGGAGATTTCCTCCATCAAGTTTTTGTCGCCGTTGCCGGAGACTTGTTGCAAGTAAACAAGTAGGTTAGGTAGTGAATGCAAGGTCGTCGTTCTTTGAAATCTACATTGGTGCCATTGAACGACAACATAAACAGACTTAACAAAGCTAAAGACACTAAGAGGGTGTTTGGTTCGGCGGAATTGGCCATTCCGGGGCGGAATGGAATGGTCAATTCCATTGACTTCATTCCTTCGGCCTGTTTGGTTCGTTGGAATGATTTTTTTTTCCATTCCCTACGGAATGAAAATTCATTCCTTGGAATGAAAATTCATTCCTTCCAATATTGGAAGGAATGAGGAATTCCCTTGGTGATGGAAAAAAAATATTTTGGACCAAAATACCCCCAAACCCAAACCACCCCTACTCCCTACCCACCCCCAATCAGCCCCTTCCCTACCCCACCCCACCCCCACCCCCACAATTTTTTTTCCTGCCTACCCCCCCTTCCAGCCCTACCCTACCCCCACCCCCCCCACAAATTTTTTTTTCTGCCTACCCCCCCCGTCCAGCCCTGCCCTACCCCCACCCACACCCCCTCACAAATTTTTTTTTTCGCTCTACCCCCTTCCAGCCGCTTCCCGCCCACCCCCCCACAAATTTTTTTTCTCGCCTACCCCCTTCCAAACTCGCCCTACCCCCACCCCCACCCATCCACCCCTTACCCCTACCCACCCACCCCCCACCCCTCACCCCCCCCCCCCCTACCCCCACCCACCCAACCCCCACCCCACCCCCCTCCCCCACCCCCCCACCCACCCCCCACCCCACCCCCCACGAAAAAAATATTTTTTACTCATTTTGCATACCCCCTACCTAACCCCCACCCCCACGAATTTTTTTTAAAGGGTAAATTAGTCATTTTATATGTTTTCATTCCATTCCTATAATTTGTATTTTCAAACCAAACATGATTTGTCAAGGAATTGAATGACAATTCCATTCCATTCCGTGCCAACCAAACGGAGGGGTTTGACCAGTTTTTTTCCATTCCAATTCCTTCAGGAATTCCATTCCATTGACCATTCCATTCCTTCACTTTTTTTCCACCGAACCAAACGGCCCCTAAGCTTCTTGAGGAAGTATTTGAGGGCAATCCCCTCTTTAATCCCCTTTTCTCAGATTCTGTCATCGAATCAGAACCCTCCACCACCGAGGTAGAGGAAGAGAAAGCCGAGATGGCAGTACCACCGACACAAACTATTAATGATTTCCTGAGACCTCGGGTAGACACATCTACCTCTTGCATAGTGATGTCCGATGCAGCCAAAAATCTAGAGGTCAAAGGACAATACTTTGCCATTATGCCAAGCTTTCACGGATTGCCTGGTGAGGATGCACTCACGTTCCTTAAAGAGTATATTATTGTTGTTGCTCAATTTTTGTTAAGACAGGGAGTGACTGAGGAGCAAATTAGACTGAAGTGTTTTCCTTACACTCTTAAGGGTGTGGCTAAAACATGGTTGATGATGCTTGCACCGAGCAGCATCAGTACTTGGGGAGAGTTACAAGATGTGTTCATTAAAAGATATTACCCACGTCATCTTTTGGCTGGTTTTAGACATAAATTGATGACATTTTCCCAAGATGTGGGGGAGCCCTTTCATGAGGCATGAGAAAGATTTAATACAATGTTAATACAATGTCCTCAGCATAATTTCACACTACCCTCACTGAACCAAGTCTTTTATGATGGCTTGAATGAAAATGGTCAATCAATAGTTGATAATGCTGCTGGAGGCTCGATAGGAGCCAAGACCCCAGAAGAAACTAAAGCTTTATTTGAGATGTTGAGTGCTAATTCTCAACAAAAGAGTTCGAGGGGTAAAACAAGGCGGGTACTTGAATTGAATGCTAGTGATAATATTTCAAAGCAGATTGCACTTTTAAATAATAAATTTGATAAATTGACTGCTTGTGGCACTTCTGCTGGTGCCAATGTTATTACTGATTATTGTGCAAATTGTGGTTTATCATCTCATGTGACTAATATGTGTCCAAGTGCAGCAATTTCTTGTATAATCCTGAACAGGCACATGCGTTCAATGGATATGTACCAAGACCACCACCCCAAGGCAACCCATGTGGTAACTACAATCCATGGGGTGGCCATCATAATCAGCAAGCAAAACCCCTTCATGTGCCACCACCTGGACAACATGATAAAGAGCCTTGGGAGCTGGCAGTCCAGCAGTTAAGGATGGAGGTGCAGCAAAGTAATAGAAACACAGAAGCTGCAATTGGAAAGATGGGCACACAAGTAGAGCAACTCGTGAAGGTTGACCAAGAACTAATGAAAGAGAAACACTCACCTGAGCAAGCAAAGTCAATCATAACAGCGTGGGATGAAAGTGAGGAAATTAAGGAGGTATTTCTATCCTCTCTTGATAATATTGATTGTTTTGATAATAATGATGATGTTAATGAGAATGAAAAAGTTAATCATGTTCAAAAAGACCCCGAATGCTTCAATATCCCAATCTCTGTAGGGGGTCAAAATTTTAAAGGTTTGTTGGATCTTGGGGCAAGTGTCAATGTGATGCCCTTTCATGTTTTTAGAAGTTTGGGGGTATGTGAGTTGAAACCACCCATGAGAGACTTGCAATTGGCGGATCTCTCAATTAAAAGACCTTTAGGGGTTCTTGAAGGGTGTTGGTTAAAATTGATAAAATCATTATCCCCATTGATTTTTATATGATGTGCATGGAGGGATCAAGTGAGGAGCAAGTGAAAACTCCCATTCTACTTGGGAGGCCATTTATGTTTGACACTAAGGCCACCATTGATGTGTGTCAAGGGGTTGTGTCCTTGAGAAGTATGGGGAAGGAATGTAAGTTTTGTATGCTTAAAAATTAAAAGAAACCCTCCCCGAAAGATGGTTTTGTAGGAGCCATAATCCATTTTCCAATTGTCAAATATGATGTGAATGGATGTGAGAAAAGTGGGGATAGTGCGGACGTCTGTCCCGTGGCTAGTAACATTAAGGCCGACCAATACTCTAGGAGTAACGGGTCGTATCACTCCCCACACGACTCCCATAAAGAGTCGATTCCATCACATCTACCACAAGGGCCTTCAAAACGTAAAGTTAGTGAGGAGAGTTATAGTGATTTATCTGATTCTATATTTGTTACTATTTTTTTTCACGATAACTCTCTTGATCTTGGTTGTGAGGATGGTGTTCTGCAGGTTGAAGAAAAAATTGAGTTTGGGGGTGGACGCCCCAATAAAAAGAAAAGAAAGAGGGGTAAGCACAAGCAAAAAGATTTGAAAATAAATTTGGCTTTACCCCTACTTGTTAACAATGGAGAGCTGAATTGGAAAGAGAAGGGCATTTGTGCCCGTGAGGAAAAGAGATGGTCCAAAGGCCGCAAAGCTAAGGCCAAGTAAGTTTGGGACCATAGTCGGGCTAACGACTTTAAACAAATGCGCTGCTTGGGAGGCAACCCAATGAGGTATGTTTTATTTTTATGTTAATTACTGTTTAGTCGTGTCATGTCTTCCGTTGAGCCCAAGGCACGCTTTTGTTCTCTTTGCTCTGAGGACATAGCATGATTTGAGTTTGGGGGTAGACATCTCTCCGAGTTTGTGGGTTTATAGGGGAGTGTATATAGTGTCACCCTCCAAAAAAAAATAGAAAAATTAAAAATTTTTGTTCTTTTCATAGTTGGGATGTTGGCCAAAGTCTATGATGATTAGAGTATGCTTTAATTTTAAAATCACATGTGCTATTATTAGTGTGGTGATTGGAATTGCATTGAAACATTTAAATTATGATTGCACCACCTCTCATTTCCGTATCATATTCTTGGTCATTGTCATCAACTTAGGTGCCCTTTATGGGATCACTTTGTGTATTCTCGGGGTCCCTAGAACATGTTTGCATGATTGTCAATAACGCGTCAATAGGTTACTTAATATATATGGTTATTCTTTGAATCCCTTTTTGTGAGCCTTAAACTTTCTCGTCACTTATATAAAATTTTCCGTTAGAACCCCGTTTGAGCTTGAAAAATAATGGAATCTCTCACAAGGTGGGAGGTTATCTTAGACCACCATTCGCCTTCATTTGTACCCTTATTATCCCACCCTTTTAACTTATACACTATTTTCGCACCTTTTCAAGAAAGTGAAACTAGGGAAAGAATGGGGATATTTTGGGGGATGTCATGAAAATCAAAGGACTGAGTGGAAATTGGTCATGAAAATAAAGAAGTGGGTCATGTTATGTAATAAAAAGAGGGGCTTGAGCAAAATAGTAAATGCACATTCTTTGTGATACATTTGTGCAAAGTAAAAAAAAAAAGCCTTGTCCTCTCTAATGTTGAAGTGGAAATTATGTTTCAAGGTGACCAAAGAAAGTAATGGAATGTGTTCAATCCCATGTCAATGTATGAAAAATTTTAGTTTGTGGGTGGGCACATTGGGAAGTAATAAGGGTGAGTGGAGAGATTATCATCAAAGTGAGGATGTATTGTTACGAGAAGACTTTCTAGTTTCAATTTCTTATCTTCTTATGTCCTTACCTTCATTTGTAACCATGAACCTAGCCCTCGCGAATTGTCGCACTTAACTTTTAAGCCATATCATTCTTTCAATATTGAGTAACCGGGTTGACAATCGTGTAAATATCCGGCGGCGCAGGCTTCATATTCGGCGGCATTGTTGGTTACCTCGAAATTGAGCTTTATGGCGATCGGGGTGTGCTCGTCCTTGGGATCGACCAAGAGCATACCGATGCCGTTTCCTTTTTTGTTGGCTGCTCCATCGAAGAACAGTTGCCATCGATTTTCGCCTTCGAGTGCGAAGATTCCTTCGTCTGGAAATTGTGGTTCGGGGCCTCGAGCCTCGTCGGTTGGGAAGTCAGCCAGCTGTTCGGCCATTGCCCGTCCCTTGATTGACTTTTGGTTCACGTACTTGATGTCAAATTCCGCTAGGAAGAAAGACCATTTGGCGAGCCTCATTGACAGAGATGGTTTGTCGAAGAGGTACTTGACTGGGTCCATTTTGGAAACCAAGTGCACCGTGTGCGACTGCATGTAGTGTCGTAATTTTCCGACGACCCATACTAGAGCTGCGCAGGTTTTCTCGAGGGCTGAGTAGTTGAGTTCGCTGCCTTGAAACTTTCGACTGACGAAGTAGATGGCGTTCTCGACTCGTGACTCTTTCTTTTCTTGACAGAGCATGGCTCCAACTGCGGTGTCGGTCACAGTTAGGTATAGCAACAGTGGCTTCTCCTCATGGGGAGGACAGAGAATCGGAGGACTCACAAGGTACGCCTTTATTTCTTCAAAGGCATCTTGGCATTCTGAGTTCCATTCGACGTCGGCATTCTTCTTCATTAGTTTGAAGATTGGCTCGCACATGGAGGTCAACTGATTGACGAAGCGGCTGATATACTGCAGGCGGCCCATGAAGCTTTTCACCTCTGTTTGAGTTTGCGGTGGTCTCATTTCGATGATGGCCTTGATCTTTTGAGGATCAACCTCGATGCCTCGCTCGGTGACCATGTATCCCAAGACTTTGCCTCGGCTGACCCCAAATGTGCATTTGGCAGGGTTTAACCTCATCGAGTGTTTCCGGAGGCGGTCGAAGAACTTTCTCAGGTCCGTGAGGTGTTATCCATCTGATCCTTTTGAGTGGACGATCATGTCATCAACGTACACTTCGATCTCTTTGTGGATCGTGTCGTGGAAGAGGGCGGTTGCTGCCCGTTGGTAGGTAGCCCCAGCGTTCTTTAGTCCGAACGGCATCACTGTGTAACAGTAGGTTCCCTAGGGGGTTGTGAAGGCTGTTTTTTCTTGATCTTCTTCGGCCATCTTGATTTGATTGTAGCCGGCAAACCCGTCTACGAAGGACTTGACCTCGAAATTGGCTGTAGTGTCTACCAACATGTCGATGTTGGGTAGTGGAAAATCGTCCTTAGGACTTACTTTGTTGAGATCTCGGAAGTCCACGCAGCAGCGCACTTTTCCATTTGCCTTGGTGACCGTGACTATGTTGGAGAGCCATGTAGGGTACTCGATCACCCTGATGAAGCCGACGCGAAGCATCTTCTCGATCTCTTCTTTGACTTGTAAAGACCATTCTAGCTTGATTCAGCGTAGCTTTTGCTTGATGGGCTTAGCCTCGGGATTCAAGGGGATCCGATGTTCTACAATGTTTGGATCTAATCCGGGCATGTCTCGGTAAGACCAAGCGAACACGTCTACGAACTCTTTGAGCAGTGCAGTCAATGTGTCTTGCTTTGTGCCGGTGAAGAAACTTCCGATTTGCGTCTCTTTTGTCTCTTCAGCAGTTCCCAAATTCACTTTGGTTAAAACCTCCTCGGCAGCTTGGGCCCGGTTTTTCTCTCGTTTGACAACATGCTTAAAGATGTGCTTAATGTATTGTTCGCTTAATGTGTTTGCTTCTTTATCAAGTGAATCGTTATTAACTGTTTGTATGTTAGTTAATTTATCAGTTGTTAAAGATGCAATGTGTTAGGTCCCAAATGGTAGGAATCAGGCTAGAGGGGGGGGTGAATAGCCTGTTTAAAACTTTTTGCTAAAACTTGTTTTGAAAAACTCTAGCTCACCGGTAAGTGATTTTGCACAGCGGAAATTAAGTTTTCAGTTTAGAGAAAAGGCAAACCGGTAAGACAAAATATCATGCAAGTCAAGACAAAAATTATTTCCAAGTAAGACAAACAAAATGAGCAGTAAGTGAAGTCAATAGGTTGTGACCAGTTGAGAGATTATCAACTGATTACAACTACACAACAGAAAACAAACAAAGCAATAAATGACACATTGTTTGAAGAGGTTCACAGTGTTAAATAACTGCTACGTCCTCTACCAAGTTTGGTCAGAACTTGGATTTGTGAAGGTGCACTACTTTATTAATGGAATCTGCCTATTACAAGTTGCAAGCCAATGATTGAAAGGCTGCTAAACTAGAGGTGACCACTAATGGGTCGTGCTACAATAAAGACCTGGTGTTTTCTAGAGATGTGCTCACAAGCTGAGCTGATTTCTCTAGGGTGTAGTGTGTGAATCAATCAATGTGTTCCATAAGTAGTCTAATGGAGGAACACTACAGAATTGATTGAGGTGCCAGTGTATAAGTCCTAACAGAGATGTCTAGAGAATAAAGGGACTTGCTTTGAATGCTTTGAACTAGAGAATGTGCAGGTTGGTAGTTCAAAGCAGCTCACTCTCAAGAATCATAAATGCACCCCCCTTCTTCAATGCTCCAGGAAAGCTATTTATAGTGAACTTTGAAAAGGAGCCGTTGTCTTTGAAGAGGTTGCAATGATGACTTGGACTGGCAGGCATTAAATGGGAAGATCCTTGCATTAAATGCCTGAGATTGGATAGAGAGGATTTCCAGAGATAAATGGGGCTCTGTGAGTACTGGTTACTTGACATTCTCAAAGAAGGTACTGATTTGTTGCAGAGATGTCATGTCAGAATGCTTGCTTTACCAACTTTAGCTAAAGTTGATGGCTGGGTGGTTGGGAGCAATTAATGCACCGGCAAGCTGCTAACAATCTTGAGGAGTAAGCTATAACCGATTACATAAAAGGTAAAGGATGGACCGGTAACTCAACCGGTAAGATAGGTTAACCGGTAAAGGAGCTTTGACCGGTAAATGACTTCAACCGGTAACTCACACATTGCTGATGGAAATTCTCTGGTCTTCAAGTCATCAAATCTTGAGAAAAATACATAGCAAAAACACTGGGCACTAGCACTAAGGGATCCTATGGTACATAGAAAAATTCTATTTTGATCTAACTAAATTAGGGGTCCTCATTAATGCTTGTTATGATTGGGATTAAGCAATTCTAAGCCTAAGCAAATATTTGACTAACAATCTCCTCCTAATTGCTTAAGTCCAATCACCCTAGGTTAGCATCTTCTTGACTTAGAAAAAGAAATGATGAAGAGTTTGTCTATATAATATATCATTCCCCAAGTCAAGAGACAACTTGATGCTACCTAAGTAAGCTTACAGAAGTGAAAAATAAAAGATTGAAAAAGGGGGAAATATTTTGAATGAGACCTGCAAGATATATCGGTTAGAAGCAGTTGGAATATTAAAAGTAAAGGAAATTCAAACAAAACACAAAGTTTAAGGATAAGAGATTCTCATTATGTTGTAGACCGGTGAATGAGGGAAAGAAAGACAAAAACATCATCGGTTACATTCTCAGAGCTGCACCGGTAAGAGGCTTGGATCTTGATCGGTTAAGGAGCAGCAGTATCTGAAGGAGGATCTGAGGCTTTAGACTTCTTGGATGATTCCTTTGCTTTCTTCTTCTCTTTCTCATCCCTTTTTCTTTTCTTCCTTTCTTCTCTAACCACCAGGATCACTTCATTTTTTGCTTTCACTCTGGCTAATTCCATCTCAAGCTCACGGTTCCTTTCTTGACAATTACTAAGGGCTTCAGCTGTCCTTTTGAGTTCTTCAATGGATCGGTTCAGAATGTCTTTGCCGGAAAGTTGTTGCTCACAAAGGATTTTGTTGGTTTGCCGAGCCTCATCAAGTTGTAACTGAAGATCTCTGATGACGTTGTCTCTAGCTTTTATATCGGTCAAGAAATTGCCAAGAGACAGAGCAATACCAGTCTTCAATAAATCAAATCTTCTCTCATCCTCCTCCTGATTGGACTTAATAAAAGAACGAGCTAACTCAATATTGACTTCAACAAAACCATCAAGCAAGGCTCTATGAAGATCCACAATCAAGCAAGAAGTGGCCTATTCAAATCATCGGTAGGAGGGGTCGGTAAAGGAATGGATTGAGAGACCGGTTGGCTAGCCGGTAAATGAGCACCGGTAACAGGGGGCAATTGATCGGCAACTTGGCTATCGGTAATAGGAGAAGATGGATCAGTAAGAGAGGTTGCTGGAGTCTGATCGGTCCGAGACACTTCATCGGTAGGGGAGATCTCAATCTCCTCATCCAATAATTCCAAGGGAGAGACAGGAGGAGCAATCGGTAAAGGAGAAGCAGGATTAAGAGGTTCAAGGGATTCCAAACTCATCATCTCAGCAAAAGAAAGTTCCAAGAGCTCAGCTGCAGTAGAGGCTAACGGTAAGATGGCTTGCCGACGCCTTAGAATGTGAACTACTCTAAGAGCCAGTAGAAGTAACGAAGCTTCTCGAATGTTGCTCCAAGGTATAGGCTTGCCTTTCTTTATCACAGAGAGTCTGGTCACATTTGGCAATAAGCCAACCATTTTAGTAACATAACTGCACCAATTTAAAAGCCTCAACTCCAGAATTTGAGTGATACGCCCATTGATAGACATATACCGGATAAAGAAGTCATCGGTCGAAAGGGTGCTTTCAACCGATCTGGGGGCAAAAGTTGCATACTGGCCTTGAATCCTGATAAACCGATTGTGTTGCTGAAGAGAGGAAGGATATTTCTTGTTTGGTTTTGGAGAAGGGAAATCGGTAACCAGTTGTTGCTCATCCTTTCCAGGCATGATTTCTTTGCCTTTGGGAGGAATTGGACGCTTCTTAAGCTTCAACACCTTAATCTTCTGATACCGGCGACTTGTCTCACCGGGCCCAAGAGTTTTGGTATATCTAGGAGGGGTATCTTTCAGAGCGCACCAACCTTCATGTCTGTCACAACATCAATGAAGGTGGACATTCTATCTTCTCTCCTTTGCCTCTGAAATTGATCGGCAATAGATGGAGGCATTGGAGTGGGCTCAGAAACTGCCTTGCTAAGGATCTTCTCATGAACCTCAAATAGAGGTATTCCATCGGCAGATCGAGGAATAGAAGCTTTGGAGGTATAGAAATTGAGAGTAGACATGAGGTCCTTCTGACGCATACCAGGATCATCATAAACAGGAGGAATTGCTGGATCATTCTCATCAAAATCAACATCTTCTTCTTCTTCATAGAAATCAGAGAGAGAGTCTTCATCAAAAATGGGATCAATATCCTCCTCCTGAACCGGTGAATTGGCTCTAGAAGAGGAAGGAAGAATGACTTGGCTTATCGATTGACTAACCGGTAGAAGAGATGCTTGAATGGCTTTCTGAGTAGCTAACTCTTCAATGGTTGCTCTTTGACTCTCCTTGAGCTTCTCAGTTTGCTCGGTAAATAAGCTAGCTGCCAAGGCTTGCTGGAGAAGGATATCATCAACATTAATTGCCTTAACCGGTTCAGCAGATGCAACGGTAAGGGGCTCAGAAGCCGGTAAATCTTCTCTAACCGATTGAGGTAACTCACCGGTAAGAGGCATCGGTTGAATAACCGGTAAAGGACTTGAGCCATGAATTTCTCCTCCTCCTGTAGCAAGAACGGTAACTGGAGATGTCTCAGTACTGCCTCCTCCTACATGTTGCATCGGTAAAGGAGTTGTAAAGTCAGTACTTATCTTCTCAGATCGATCAATCTCAAAGAAAGATCTTGGTCATCGGCATCCGAATTACTAGAGTCGGCAGAGTTGGAGCTTGTGGATCGATCGCTCTGCCCTATCAATGGCTTGAACATCAGAGCCATTAATGTCCTTGAACATTTCTTCAATTTCTTCATCAGGAACAGTAGCCCATTTGTTTTTGTTGGACTGAATAGAGTTGAAGAAGGCAGAAAGAGAGATATCACCCATACTCTGAAAGTCTCTGTTCAAATCCACCAGATTTTGCACCACATCCATTACATTCTTCACGAATTGCCATCTTCTAGGGCCTAAGTTGACAATCTCAGGATCAAAGGAGGGAAGATCATCTCCCGGTAACTCATATCTTCCAAGCTGATAGGGATCAGATTCCTTGAGGGTATCCTGAGCATTGTAGAGAATGGCAAAATCAAACCATACTGCTTGAATCATCATGTCTTGCCGGAGCCTGTCCTGAGCCAAGTAGATGGCATTCCACATAGGAGGCAGCAACTCGAAATACCGATTGTAAATCTTGAGTAGACTATCTCTGGACAATGAGATATCATAGTCACTCAACAAACATGGCTTGGTATAATAGAGACCTTTATCTTCATGGATGTTGTCAAAATCCACATAATCAGATATGTCACCGACTGGGACTGAGTCTTTGTTGATCTCATGGAATTGCAAAAGCTTTCGAAGGAAAGGAGGCAAGTGCTCAATAGGATATACCCAAGTGGGAGATGGTTCAAAGGTAGGATTGACTAGCCAGGGATTGTAATGGTAAATGTGAAAGGTTGGATTTCTGATCGGTTTGCAGTGACTTACCGGTCGGGTTGATGATTGACCGGTAAATGGGATTTTGTCGTTAAGAAAGTTGTGATCAAAAAGTCTTTTGGGAATGAAAGGTATGAAGGTTCCCAAGTCTGTTTCAATTCTCCTTCTTCTCTCAGCATTTTCTTTGGCAATTTGTTGGGAAGATTTTGGAATAGGTTTGGATCTCTTGGAAGGGGGAGGAGCTGATTTTCTGGCTGTGGCTTTTTGCTTTCTGGTAGGGGAAAGAATGATAGAGATAGGCTTATCATCATCATCATCATCAGAAGACTCAAGTAGTTTTCTCTTTACTGGCAAAGAAGGTTTGGGAGAAGGAGGAGCACCGGCAAATTGAGCAACCATTGGTCGGCTAGAGAGTTTCTTCTTTTGAGCTGGTTTGCCGGTTGGTTTACCGACTGGTTTACTGGTAGCAGGTTCAGCAGACTTACCGGTTGGATTACCGGTGGAAGGTTCAGTCGGCTTACCGGTTGGTTTACCGGTAGATTCTTTGATGGCTCTAACCATGTCAAACTTGTCAAAAGCTTTGCGTAAAGACCGAGGATACTTGGGTTGATTCTCGAAGCTTGAAGAACCGCAGGATGGATCTCGAGAGCACGGCTAATCATCGATAATGACAAGGTTTGGCTTTGTTGGTCTTGGTAGATGGCCTTTCCTTCTGAAATTTCTTAAAAGCAATTAAAACAATCCGGTAAAGGAAAGCACACCGCCTGAATTCTCCTCCAATAATGATGGCAAAGCAATGGCTTCCCATTGTATCATGGTGATACAATGATGAGAGCCGACCGGCAAATGAAGCATCGGTCTACGACATCGGCAACAGAGAAAACAAAGATCAAAACCAAATTTTCTTGTTAGCTTCACCGGTAACGAAGGGGTCAGATCCTCGAACCTTTGCCCAAGCATCAATCATATCTTTCATGGAGATAGAAGATGGACCGGAAGAAGAGAGATTGGGGAAGGCAGCAGCAATAGTAGCTGGGCTAAAAGTAACAGGAACACCAAAGATAGCTGAAATAATATTCTCATTCTCATCCACCACACCATTGTCAAACAATTCATTAACCATCTCATAATAAATGTCTTCATTTCCTTCAGGCATCACGAAAGGAATAACTCCGGCAGCAATGAATAGAGCTTCAATGGCACGGCCTATGTCGGAGTCGAAAAAGCTGGAGAGAATGTAACCTCCATAGATGTCTTTATTAATGGCCATCTGTGAATCAAATAATCATTCAAACAAAATAAGTTAGAATCAAAGAGATTTCTACAAATAATTTTAAGAGTTTAGATGATTCTAGAATTATAAGAAATCTAGGAGTCTTTAGAGTTTCAAAATCATACCAGAAATCTCAAGAAGTGAAGAACACAGATGGAGAAGGAGAAGATGAAGTATGAGAGTAAATTGCCGGTTGCCTATAGTTCTTTTAGAGAGAGAGAATCCAGAAATTTTAAAATGTGTTTTTGAAATCCTTATATAGGGGACAAAAGAGCGGGAAGATGAAGAGGTGTGTTGGTTAAAACAAAAAGGAGCTTAAACGTTTTTAACTGACATGCACAATAATTGACAGTTTTATTTCACGAAATAAAATATGTGACATTAAAATAGGAACGTGTGTGCAGCAGTTATATCAAAATGTAATAAAGTACAAAAAGATAACCTTTTTTGATAAAAATGAATGATACAGATATTACCTTTTTGATCAATTATTAAAAACTGATCTACTTCTTTTGTATAGGAGCATGGGGAACAGGTAAGGGAAAGTACGGTAGGTTGCAGACTGTCGCGGCGAAGGGATTGATGTGACTTGATAGGCAATGATGACAAACGAGCCGGTTAAATACGGATTGCAAATTTGGATCCGGCCGCAGTTCGTCGGTAAAGGGCAATCGGTAAGGTAGCTAACCGGTCAGGTATCTTGACCGGTAAGAGAGACTTTCATCGGTAAAGAACCATCGGATAGAGACACCATTTACCGATCAGGTATGTCGGTAAGAGGACCGGTAAAGGGAGTTTTGCCTTACCGATGGGGATACCGGTAAACGAGCACTAGCAAGCATCGGTAAACGAGTGAGGTCACCTATGATCTTTGTTGATAGCTTACACAGATAACAAAGTTAGCACATAATGTTTATCGAATATCAATCATGCCTAGTTCTCCTCTAAGGAATTCAAATCTTTTAATGTCCAATGGTTTTGTTAAGATATCGCCTAATTGATAATCGGTATGGACTTTTAAAAGAACAATGTTACCCTTTTCAACATGATCCTTGAGGAAGTGGTATTTGATGTCTATGTGCTTAGTCTTTGAATGCATCACAGGATTGTTGGAGACTGAGATAGCTGAGGTGTTATCACAATAGATAGGACATACTTCTTGAGGAATTTCATAGTCTACTAGTTGTTGCTTCAGCCATAGAATTTGTGAACAACAACTCCCAGCAGCTATGTACTCGGCTTCGCCGTAGAAGTGGAAATTGATGCTTGTTTCTTGCATGACCGAAACCAAACGGTTACCCGTAAATTGACAAGTTCCACTAGTACTTTTCCTGGTAACCCTACAAGCCGCAAAATCGGCATCCGAATATCCAATAAGTGTAAATGAAGAATCTTTTGGATACCACAAACCTAAGTTAGCGGTTCCCAAAAGATATCTTATAATTCTTTTAACAAACTTGCAAATGAGATTCTCTAGGGTCGCTTGAAATCTAGCACATACACATACGACAAACATGATATCTCGGCCTATCGGCGGTTAAGTAAAGTAGAGAGCCTATCATACCTCGGTAGAGTGTCATATCTACTTTCTTACCGGATTCATCTTTGTCAAGGTGTACATTGGTGGCCATAGGAGTGCTTTGAGGATGAGCAGAGTCAAGACCAAATTTCTTGATTAGATCATTGGTGTATTTGGCTTGATTTATAAAAATACCTTCTTGGGTTTGCTTGACTTGAAGTCTAAGGAAAAATGTAAGCTCACCCATCATGCTCATCTCAAATTTGCTCTGCATAAGTTTCTCAAATCTCTCGTTCAAACTTCTCACTAAGTAGGAATTTGGAGAGAGTTTCATACCATGCTCGAGGTGCTTGCTTGAGGCCGTACAAAGCTTTATTCAATTTGTATACGTGATTAGGCTTCTTGGAATCTTCAAAACCAGGAGGTTGATCTACATAAACAAGTTCTTGAAGTTCCCCATTGAGAAAGGCACTTTTCACATCCATTTGATATAGCTTAAACTCTTTGTAGGCTGCATAGGCAAGGAATAACCTAATGGCTTCTAATCTAGCTACGGGAGCAAAAGTCTCATCATAGTCTATGCCTTCTTCCTGCCTATATCCTTTCGCCACTAGTCTAGCCTTGTTCCTTATAATTTTTCCAGTCTCATCCAATTTATTCATATAAACCCATTTCGTTCCAATCACTGTTTGATCACTAGGTCTAGGCACTAAATCCCAAACTTTATATCTATCAAACTGATTAAGCTCTTCTTGCATAGCTTCTACCCAGCTGGGATCATCTAGTGCTTCCTCAGTCTTCTTTGGTTCAATATTTGAGACCATAGCAGAGGAAAATAATCCATGTTGATCCTCCATGCTTCTTAATTGGCCTCTAGTCATTCTAGGACCAAAGACATCACCTATCACATTTTCTAAAGGGTGATCTCTCACTGTTCTCACTTCCCTAGGGAGGTCTTGCCTGACCGATTCTTGTCTAAGGTTTTCTAATGGAGGAGTAGAATCGGTAAAGGGAGATGTGACCGGTAAAGGAGATCGGTTTGGAGAAGGTGATGGAGACTGGTGATCGGTAAGTGGGAAAGGAAACGGTAAATTGTTTGAAATAGGTTCAGCTTCAGGAGGTGAATTAGGAAAATTAATATGAGGACTGGTTGGTAATAAATCGGTTAGCTGGGGTTGTCTATTGGATTGCCTAACCGATTGGGGAAAGAAGGAGTCATCAACTAAGTCTCTACAAGTTACACCACTTGAGGCTGAAGGCTGAACTGGAGATTGATTTGCATTAGAACTGGTGGAATGATTGGAGTTTTGATTGCTGGTTTCACCTGTCTCAAACACACCAGAATTATCAGTACTATTTGGAGGTTTGAAAATAAATAATTATATAAAGTCGGATCGAAATAGGATATTCATTTAGTGACACTCGATTTAAACCATATTAAAAATATTAATTTAAATTTTGAGAGTCGCCACGCCACTTTGATATAGCCCAAAGCTTTGAAAAAAGGCTAAACAGTTAATTGGGTTCGGGGGTCAAGTTACAACAGAAGAAACGTTATCACTCCTATTGCCCGACGAATCGGTCTTTCTAGCATGTGGGGTGTTGGTTGTGTGCGGTGTTTACGGGAATAGATAGAAGAAGCGGGATCATGCATAAGGAGGAGGGGAGAGAAAGAATTAATTGATGATCACACCCTAGAACCTTTGAGTTAGGCCCTCGGAAGGTGCACTAATCAACGTTCATCCTTGGGGGATTGTTGATCATTGGACAATTATTACTAAGGTGGAAAGAAAGAAATAGTTCCTAAATCCATTGGGTTTCTTGGCGAAACCCTAGATCATTCTCGGCTATTGCATATTTAAATATATTAAAACAACCCTAAATCTAGCATATATGACATAAGCAAGAAATAAAGTAATTAAAATACTAAGCATGCAAATAATAAATCTAGCATAAAAACAATAATAATAAAGACAGAAAAAATAAACAGAAGACTTACCTAATGATGGCAAGGCTTTTGGATCGAATCTATGAAGATTCGAAGAACGTGCTTGATAAAATATTTAGACTTAGAAAACTCGAGTTTAGTCTCAAGTTTTCTATGGAGGAAACCTCAAGTTTTGTCTTGAGTTTTCCGTAGAATAATTCTTGAGACTAAACTCGAGTTTTCTAAGTCTAAATATTTTATCAAGCACGTTCTTCGAATCTTCATAGATTCGATCCAAAAGCCTTGCCATCATTAGGTAAGTCTTCTGTTTATTTTTTCTGTCTTTATTATTATTGTTTTTATGCTAGATTTATTATTTGCATGCTTAGTATTTTAATTACTTTATTTCTTGCTTATGTCATATATGCTAGATTTAGGGTTGTTTTAATATATTTAAATATGCAATAGCCGAGGATGATCTAGGGTTTCGCCAAGAAACCCAATGGATTTAGGAACTATTTCTTTCTTTCCACCTTAGTAATAATTGTCCCATGATCAACAATCCCCCAAGGATGAACGTTGATTAGTGCACCTTCCGAGGGCCTAACTCAAAGGTTCTAGGGTGTGATCATCAATTAATTCTTTCTCTCCCCTCCTCCTTATACATGATCCCGCTTCTTCTATCTATTCCCGTAAACACCGCACACAACCAACACCCCACATGCTAGAAAGACCGATTCGTCGGGCAATAGGAGTGATAACGTTTCTTCTTCTGTTGTAACTTGACCCCCGAACCCAATTAACTGTTTAGCCTTTTTTCAAAGCTTTGGGCTATATCAAAGTGGCGTGGCGACTCTCAAAATTTAAATTAATATTTTTAATATGGTTTAAATCGAGTGTCACTAAATGAATATCCTATTTCGATCCGACTTTATATAATTATTTATTTTCAAACCTCCGAATGCGCGTTGCATCGGGACGGGGTATTCACAGTGGCGACTCTGCTGGGGACTGTTTTGAAATCTTTTCAAACTAAGTGGGTCAGACTTTCGTTTTTCTTAGTGGTGTTGTATTTTGCTTTCTTTTTATTTTCTTTACTCTTAACTGTTGCATTGCATGCATGCATTTCATGTAAATAAAAATCTTTCTCTTTTTTCTTTAAAAAGAATTAGACTTCTTTACCTCACACTACCACTAGAGTCCGTGTCACACTGCACAGACACCCTTTTACCCTTCGGAGAAGCCAAAGTGCGGGAAGTGTGGTGATCATGTCGCCTCCCTTCCGAGTCTCACTTGGCCATCCACTCATCAGTGCGCTTCGGCTGCACGGTGGGAGCCTAAAACCTAACCCTTGCGTCACCCACTTTTCTAGAAATACACTCCATACGACCGGTTGATTTGACTAGCTTTTTTATGTAGACAATTAATAAGGTCTTTATGTTAGGTCACTACGAATCAATGATAAGTCAAGATCTATAGAGAGAATAAAGGGCACTAAAAATTGATTTCCTATTAAAGGACGTGCCATGTAAAGTTGAATGCTTGATCTTGTCCTATCATGGGTCTGTAGTACTCTCCATAAATATCATATTAAATGTCTATATGAGACGGTTAATCGTTAGGATCCACCACTTTAGGACCTTTAGTTAGTTGCGAAAAAGGGGTATCCCTTCCAACCAAGAGTAGGTTCTATAAAATAGAGGGCTTTTTTGTAAATAAAGTGCTTAACTATCCCCCATTTTTAGGACCTTCCGAGGTCCACTCCTCATTTTTAGGACCTTCCGAGGTCCACTAGTTTTAGGACCTTCCGAGGTCCACTCTTCATTTTTAGGACCTTCCGAGGTCCACTCCTCCTTTCTAGGACCTTCCGAGGTCCACTCTTCATTTTTAGGACCTTTCGAGGTCCACTCCTCATTTTTAGGACCTTCCGAGGTCCACTAGTTTTAGGACCTTCCGAGGTCCACTCTTCATTTTTAGGACCTTCCGAGGTCCACTCCTCCTTTCTAGGACCTTCCGAGGTCCACTCTTCATTTTTAGGACCTTTCGAGGTCCACTCCTCATTTTTAGGACCCTCCGAGGTCCACTACTTCTAGGACCCTCCGAGGTCCGCTCTTCATTTCTAGGACCTTCCGAGGTCCACTCTTCATTTTTTAGGACCTTCCGAGGTCCACTCCTCCTTTCTAGGACCTTCCGAGGTCCACTCTTCATTTTTAGGACCTTTCGAGGTCCGCTCCTCATTTCTAGGACCCTCCGAGGTCCGCTCTTCATTTTTAGGACCCTCCGAGGTCCGCTCTTCATTTTTAGGACCTTCCGAGGTCCGCTCTTCATTTCTAGGACCTTCCGAGGTCCGCTCTTCATTTCTAGGACCTTCCGAGGTCCGCTCTTCATTTCTAGGACCTTCCGAGGTCCGCTCTTCATTTCTAAGACCTTCCGAGGTCCGCTCTTCATTTCTAGGACCTTCCGAGGTCCGCTCTTCATTTCTAGGACCCTTCGAGGTCCGCTCTTCATTTCTAGGACCCTTCGAGGTCCACTCTTCATTTCTAGGACCCTCCGAGGTCCGCTCCTCATTTCTAGGACCCTCCGAGGTCCGCTCCTCATTTCTAGGACCCTCCGAGGTCCGCTCTTCATTTCTAGGACCCTCCGAGGTCCGCTCTTCATTTCTAGGACCTTCCGAGGTCCGCTCTTCATTTCTAGGACCCTTCGAGGTCCGCTCTTCATTTCTAGGACCCTTCGAGGTCCGCTCTTCATTTCTAGGACCCTCCGAGGTCCGCTCTTCATTTCTAGGACCCTCCGAGGTCCGCTCTTCATTTCTAGGACCCTCCGAGGTCCGCTCTTCATTTCTAGGACCTTCCGAGGTCCGCTCTTCTAGGACCTTCCGAGGTCCGCTCTTCATTTCTAGGACCTTCCGAGGTCCGCTCTTCATTTCTAGGACCCTCCGAGGTCCGCTCTTCATTTCTAGGACCCTCCGAGGTCCACTCCTCATTTCTAGGACCCTCCGAGGTCCACTCCTCATTTCTAGGACCCTTTCGAGGTCCGCTCTTCATTTCTAGGACCTTCCGAGGTCCGCTCTTCATTTCTAGGACCCTTCAAGGTCCACTCCTTGACCCTTCGTGGTGCTCTTCCTATACTATGTCCACTCTCCCAATCTTGGACCATTCAAGGTCCACTTCTCATATCTTGGACCGTTCAAGGTCCACTCCTCATATCTTGGACCCTTCAAGGTTCACTCCTCTTCTCTTGGACCCTTTAAGGTCCACTCCTCTTCTCTTGGACCCTTCAAGGTTCACTCCTCTTCTCTTGGACCCTTTAAGGTTCACTCCTCTTCTCTTGGACCCTTTAAGGTCCACTCCTCTTCTCTTGGACCCTTTAAGGTCCACTCCTCTTCTCTTGGACCCTTTAAGGTCCACTCCTCTTCTCTTGGACCCTTCAAGGTTCACTCCTCTTCTCTTGGACCCTTTAAGGTCCACTCCTCTTCTCTTGGACCCTTTAAGGTCCACTCCTCTTCTCTTGGACCCTTTAAGGTCCACTCCTCTTCTTTTGTACCATTCAAGGTCCACTCCTCTTCTTTTAAGGTCCACTCCTCTTCTCTTGAACCCTTTAAGGTCCACTCCTCTTCTCTTGGACCCTTTAAGGTCCACTCCTCTTCTCTTGGACCCTTTAAGGTCCACTCCTCTTCTCTAGGACCATTAAAGGTCCACCCTTCCACCTGAGACTCTTCGAGGTCCACCCTCGTCTCTTGGACCATCCATGGTCCACTCCTCTACCTTAGACCCCCATTGGTCTACAAGTTAGGACCCTTCAAAGTTCTACCTCTTATCTCTTGAACCATCCGTAGTCTGCTCCCTTAGTCTTAAAACCATCCATAGTTTAGATCCTTTATCTCTAGCACCCTTCGGCCAAAGACCCACCTATGTCAAGCCTCCCTCGACCAAACCACCATCTAGGATCATCTAAGCCAAACCAAGACCAATTCTCATCCAAGTCCGATTAGCTCGTCTAGATCACCCTCACTTGTATTTGACCAAGGATCGAGTCATCTTCCTCTCCCTTTTTCACCAAATGGACTCTTTTACATTCATCCTCTCTTTTTCTCTAAACTTAACCCTGGTTGTATCATCAATCGGGGCCCCCTCGAACTACGGTGACCTGAGACTCATACCTTAAATGGTAAGGGTTACGTAGGCAACTTGACAGGTCAAACTCAAAATTGTGGAGGTCAAATATTTTCTCAAGGATGCCTTAAGATTAATTATGAATCTAATTCAACTCATTGGCTTGACTCCGCCATATGTTCTTACAGAATTCCACATCATGTCTCCGGAGAAAAGCATTGAATCCCTCAAAGAAGTCTCAAACATGAGGTTGGGAGTGATCAACCTCCTCAAAGACATGCATGAAATTGAGCAGCACCATTTGTCTTACATTCAGGAATACTTGAGAAGAGTTCCTCCCCCTATTCAATTCCGGGGTCCCTATCATCCACATGCTTATGGTTCCCCTTATGGTCCTACACATCAGAATTTCTCATTCAGGATGCCTGCTGTGGCTACCAACCAACTACAGGCATCAATACCCGAGAAGAAGATCAACAAGGAACATTTTGATGACTTAGGAATGCCCGTGGGTGAGTTCTTCGACATTTTGGTGGGAAAGAATTTGATCGAGCCGCTCGAGAACTACAAGCCTATTAACCCAAAGGAAGACTTAGATACATCCAAGTTTTGCAGATACCACAAGTACGCTGGGCATACCACTGACAAATGTGTGCAACTGAAACGCTCAATTCAAAGATTGATCAACCAAGGGAAGACCCAAGGCCTCATGGATGAAGAAGCCCTCGTACTTCAAGGAAGGATTTAGATTCATTCAGTCTTGTAGGTTCTAGTGTGTCTTTGGGCATTGACATGTAATGTCCACTTTAGATTAGTTGCTTCAATAATAAAAGAGTCTTTCTTTCTTTTCTCTCTAGACTTGAGACATAATCTCGCATTACTTTCAAGAAGAATTGTTTTATTTATAATTATCACTTGGTTGCTAATCTCACTGATAAACTCACCGGCTAATAAAGTAAACAATGAATGAATGCTTTGATTGGAGTAAACAACTCACCGTTCCTTCTTCATATACACCATCTCTATACACCATCTCTATACACCATCTCCATACACCATCTCTATACACCATCTCTATACACCATCTCTATACACCATCTCCATACACCATCTCCATACACTCTCTCCATACTCCACCATACACTTTTCATACACTCTCCCCCACTTGACCTCCTTTCCATATGGTCAAGACAAGCACAAAGACCGTTGTTGCTCATCATCAGAAAATAGCTGCTCACGCCACTGCAATTTAAAGAAAATGCAAGGAGTTGTTCCTATCCTTCACAAGTGCTGCATGAATATCAACTTGGGGCTCACCAACCCCCCAATCTCGCGTCTCCTCTGATTTTCCATTCGATCGATAAGCTTTCATTGAATATGCTCACATATCTTTCTCATGGTCCGAATACATTCTGCCTTACTTAAGTCGGTTAATTGAGTTTGCATTTATTTTAAATACTCTTTTGAGAATGCTATCCAGTAGCGATTGAAGTTTAAACCTCTCACCATAGGAAGCCATAACCTTATCCTCACTAAATAATACCCTTTCATTTCAAGATCGACAAGTTTTGAGACCCTAAGGAAGAAGCCCATACTAGGGGCTCCCTCGAATGGACCACCTCCAAGCCCAAGAGGGAAAAGGTAAAACCATCCTAAAGCATACACTAGGGGCTATCGCGAGCAAACAAATCCGAAGGCTTTTCTCGATAAGAGGGTGTTAAAAAAAAAAAAAAAAAAAAAAAAAAAAAAAACTTCATCACCCCGAAGTGAACCTCCCATCTCAAGGAAAATGAGACATCGAGTGAAGGTACTATCGTGATCAAGTTACCTGCTGAAACCACAACAAACTCGCGAGAAGAAGCAACAAAAATTCCCTCTTGGACAAATCCCGTAAACCAATTCCAAAGTCCATCCTCTCACTTTTAGAGGATTCCATCACCACCCTTGACCTTGCCAAAATAAAAGTTAACCTCACTCTTAGAGGTCCTGAAGAGGCAACAACAAGAAAATCCCTTCACCTTAGAAATCCCAAACACTCAGCAAAAGGCCCAGCCGACCTCTCACTTTAAGAGGTCATGTTAATCATCACCTAATGATCGATCGCAATCCAAAGCCCAGCTACAACCGCTACCGGATGGCATTCTCAAAAGATTATTTAAAAGAAATGCATATTCAGATTTTTGAGTCACTTGTTATCCTACGTGAGCATATTACATATTCTCTCAAAAGTTTGGGAACTCGTCCTATTCTTGAAATTCGCTCATTCGACTCCTCAAACACCGCCACGCAAAAGTCTCACTGGGGCTCCGCATCCGTGCCTCTCAGCGGCACTCCGGTAAAAGCAAGGAGACACGCGCCAGGGACTACTCCCCTCGGATTGCGAGAACAAAGGAACAGAGAATCTTCACTTGAAGGAATGAAAAAATCTTTGGGTTATAATCAGTCAATTCCCACCTTTTCTTCCACCCCAATCTTTTTCTATTTTTCATTCTTTCCCATGAAGGAGATCAATGCAACGGCAGCCCGCACCACAATTACCACCGAACAGAGCAGCAAGCAACAACGGAACATCCTACTCCTTCTAAAGACAAGCCCAATTCCAGCTTCTAATCAAAACAGTCATTATTTATTTTCAAACTTCCGAATGCGCGTTGCATCGGGACGGGGTATTCACAGTAACATGAACAGATTCAACAATTTTCAACAACCGTTTATTAAAAACTCTAAATGCCTTACTGTGCTTGGCGTATCCTACAAAGATACCTTCATCAGCTTTTTCATCAAATTTACCTCGGCGCTCTTTACCGATGTAAAGTACATAGCATTTGCAGCCGAAGATCTTGAAGAAGCCAATGTTAGGAATTCTGCCACGCCATAGCTCATAAGGGGTCTTGTTGTGAAACTTGTTGACCAAGGATCTATTCTGGGTGAAGCAGGCAGTATGGATAGCTTCAGCCCAAAAATACTTGGGAAGCCTAGCTTCGGATATCATTGTTTTTCCAGCTTCGATCAAGGTCCTGTTCTTTCTCTCAACTACACCATTTTGTTGCGGTGTACCAGCAGCTGAGAAATTATGATCTATTCCATGATCATCACGATCGAGCAATTCCAAGATTTTTGAATTCGGTTCCATTATCTGATCTCATACTGATGATGTCACACTCTTTTTGGGTTTGCAATAGACGGAATAATCTGGTGGCTACTTCATATGTATCATCTTTTGAAGCAAACATCTCCACCCAGGTATATCTTGAGAAGTCGTCTACAACAACCAAAGCATATCTGCTACCCCCTAAACTGGCAGTAGTTGTGGGGCCAAACAGATCCATATGTAGCAACTGGAGGCATCTAGAGGTGGACAAACAGGGCTTGCTGTGGAAAGATTCTTTATGCTGTTTTCCTAGCTGGCAAGCTCTGCATTTCCTATCATGATTAGCAGACACTTGAGGCAAGCCGACAACTAGATTTTTATTTGCTAGCTTGGATAGATATTTGAAATTCAAGTGACTGAGTCTCTTATTCCATAGCCAGGAGTTCTCACTGATGTTCTTAGCTACAAAACAAACATTAGTAACATTCGAAACATTGTTTAAATCAATAGCATATACGTTACCTTTTCTATATCCAGTGAGAAGTGTTTCACCTGTAGCAATGTTTTTCACATAGCAATTGGAAGAATTGAAGACACAATGCATACCTTTATCACAGAATTGTGATATGGAGAGAAGGTTATGTTTCAGACCATCCACCAAAGATACCTTCTGTACAATAACTGTACCTCTTTTGATGGATCCACGACCGATAATTTTACCCTTTGCGTTGTCACCAAAGACAACTGGAGGACCAAATGCTTCTTCCAGATCGGTGAGGAGATCAGCATGTCCAGTCATATGCCTAGAGCATCCACTGTCCATAATCCAAACATCCTTACCGACATCGGTTGAGGCCATTAAGCATTCCTGAAATGAAACAGTAAGCTTATGGTCCCCCTTATTCTTTTGGGTCCAAAGAGTTAGTTCCTCTTTGGCAGCCATACCTGGCCACCACCTGAGCTTTTAGACTCAGTGGGTCCAGATAGGTGCTTCAAGAGGCATTCATAAGCCTTGTGACCAATAAAACCACAATTTATACATTTGTTAGATGATGGCTGAGGGGGCTTAGATGATTGGATGTTCAATATAGCCTTTGCTTCAGAAGAGTTCACTGATTGAGCGAAAATGCATCCTTTGGGGACGAAGGTAATGGATTTAGCTTTGTTGACCGGTTGCATTGGTTTGGAAGGTCTATTACCGGTTGGGGAGCCCTCACCGGGTTGGTTGACCGGTGATATGTCTCGACCGGTTGGTCCCTTACCGATGATGGCTTCCTTACCGGTTGTAGTTTCCTTACCTGCAACCTGGTTAGCAATTTTAATTCCACCTTTGCTTTGTTACCATCACCGAGTGGAACATATTGTCCTAGCTCAGATCGCCTACCTCGGTCCATTGGGATTTGTTTTTGCCCAAATAAGCTTTCATCCTGTTCCCTTCCCTTGGGATAGGTGTGTGGAACGACTTTGAAAGGTTTAGTTAACTCTCTTTTAATCAATTTGGATTGAGCATCATCAAATTTACCCATCAAGTTCTCGAGAGGAGACTTGGTAGCGGTTTGTCATTCTTTGTCTTTTTCCTTACTGCGGAGATAAAACTTATTCCGGTTGTAACATCTCGGTTAGGAGATATCGATCTTGTATGATAGTCTCCATAGCAGCTCGGGATTTTGTGAAAGTGTCAATAGTTTTAGAAAGAGAATTATTTCTTGACACAAGATCAGCAATTTGACAAACAGAAATGTTCAGTCTCTCAGTGAGTTCTTGATTATCCTTTTTTAACTGAACTGACTCTAGCTTGCTTTCTTTCAAATCTTTTATTTCAGCTTTCAAAGAGTCATTTTCAGTAGAGATTATTTTGAAATTATCAGCCATAATTTTGTGAGCTTCATTTAATTTTTCAAAATCGGAGAAAAGCTCATTCATCACCTCTGACATTTCGGACTTTGACATATTGGGCATAGGGTCAACGGTAGAGGCCGAGGGGAAGAGGATGATGGTTCAAAATTGGGATCAAAATTTGGTAGTGATGATATCGGTTCAGGGTTAGGCTCGGTTAGAGGCTTTAAGTGAATCGGTCGGTTCTCAAGCATCGGTTGATAAGAGGCGATCGGTAAGGCTTGAGCTTGAAAGGTCGATTGAATTGGTTGCATCCGGTCCGAGAGTGGGCATAGTTTTAGACTGACCATAAAGGGAGCCACCTATGTTTTGAATTTTGAAATTATATGGATTTCCTGCATCTACCTTTGGAATAGGAATGGGATCATCAAAGTATGTCACGGGAGATCTCATAGGTGGAGTCTGGTCAACATAGGATGATTGTTCATTGGAGTTGGGGTGTCTAAAGATAGGAGTTTGTAGGGAGATGGGTTTATCATAAGTTCCATCCATAGCAACAAAAGCGACATCAACATCTTCATCCGAGTCGGCATAGTCGGCTTCCTCATTCTCAGAGTCGGTCTCAAACCAAACAGGTAAAGCCTTTTCAGTTGCATCCTCCGCTACTAAACTCTTAGATCTAGGAAATTTCTTGAACGGTTTCTTCCTCAGAAATTCATATTTCGGTTGAGGGCATTTGGAGGCAAAATGGCCGGGTTTTCTACAGTTGTAACACACAAGCTCACCTTGGGCATTTTTTCCGTCGGTTGAGGTTGAAGTTTGGCCTTTTCTTTGATAGTTCCCAGATCTATGGAATGATGAGGATTTGGGTTGGAATGATTTGCTGTGGGATTTCTTAAAATCCTTAATCTTTTTGTAATTTTTAGCAAATGCAGTAAATTCATCCTCTACCTCAAGAGGTGTGCTAGATGAGGTATTGGCTTGAGTTGGTTGAGGCTGAGATATTGAGGGAGAGTCAATGGTAGTAGTTTGGCTGGTAAGCATCGAAGAATCGGGGAAGATCTCGATGCAGTGGTAGAGATAAATTTTTAAATTGTTTTTGCACTCCACTCAGCCGGTTGAGCTCTTCCTCATATAAGAACAAAGTAGACACAATGTTCTGGATATGAGTAACGTTCAAGTCACGGCACTCTTTCAAAATAGCGACCTTCACATGCCACAAGTCTCCAAGAGAATTGAGGAATCTCATGTTTAGGTCTTTCATGGTATAGACTCTACCTAAAGATGCACAAGAGTTACTCACCTCGCAGAATCGGTCGTATGTTTCCTTCATTGTTTCATTTGGATTCTTCTTGAAGGACTCAAACTCAGCAACACTTTTGTAGAGTCTGTTGTCCTTGGCCACTTGATCTCCTTCAAAATATCTGAGTAGACTCTGCCACACTTGTTGAGCGGTCTCATAGCATTGTACTTGTTTGTACGATCTGTCATCAAGTCCCGAGGTTATGATGTGCAAAGCTTTTACGTCCCAGGAGTCACACGGTTTGTCATCCTCGATCCATTCTTCTCATGGTTTTGGCACATAAGTTTCATAAACCTCAAAATCTTGTTCGAGACTCTCTATCTCGCATGATCCATGAGAGGAGTTTTGGGTGCTCTAGTTGCAAGATTGATTTTCGGGGTGTCATGGGACCATCTCGACTACGGTGAGTTAACCTATCATCTATTGAGTCCAAGTACCGCATGATTCTCGTTTTCCATACTGAAATTCGCTATCGTTCAACATGGGAACGGATGTCAAGTTGTATGTTTGCATGATTTTTCCTGCCATTTTGGAATTGGCAATTCAAGCGGTTAAGCTTGGAAAAATGATTTTCGAAAATTGTAAGCTCTGATACCAATTGTTAGGTCCCAAATGGTAGGAATCAGGCTAGAGGGGGGGGTGAATAGCCTGTTTAAAACTTTTTGCTAAAACTTGTTTTGAAAAACTCTAGCTCACCGGTAAGTGATTTTGCACAGCGGAAATTAAGTTTTCAGTTTAGAGAAAAGGCAAACCGGTAAGACAAAATATCATGCAAGTCAAGACAAAAATTATTTCCAAGTAAGACAAACAAAATGAGCAGTAAGTGAAGTCAATAGGTTGTGACCAGTTGAGAGATTATCAACTGATTACAACTACACAACAGAAAACAAACAAAGCAATAAATGACACATTGTTTGAAGAGGTTCACAGTGTTAAATAATCAAGCTCGTCCTCTACCAAGTTTGGTCAGAACTTGGATTTGTGAAGGTGCACTACTTTATTAATGGAATCTGCCTATTACAAGTTGCAAGCCAATGATTGAAAGGCTGCTAAACTAGAGGTGACCACTAATGGGTCGTGCTACAATAAAGACCTGGTGTTTTCTAGAGATGTGCTCACAAGCTGAGCTGATTTCTCTAGGGTGTAGTGTGTGAATCAATCAATGTGTTCCATAAGTAGTCTAATGGAGGAACACTACAGAATTGATTGAGGTGCCATTGTATAAGTCCTAACAGAGATGTCTAGAGAATAAAGGGACTTGCTTTGAATGCTTTGTACTAGAGAATGTGCAGGTTGGTAGTTCAAAGCAGCTCACTCTCAAGAATCATACATGCACCCCCCTTCTTCAATGCTCCAAGAAAGCTATTTATAGTGAACTTTGAAAAGGAGCCGTTGTCTTTGAAGAGGTTGCAATGATGACTTGGACTGGCAGGCATTAAATGGGAAGATCCTTGCATTAAATGCCTGAGATTGGATAGAGAGGATTTCCAGAGATAAATGGGGCTCTGTGAGTACTGGTTACTTGACATTCTCAAAGAAGGTACTGATTTGTTGCAGAGATGTCATGTCAGAATGCTTGCTTTACCAACTTTAGCTAAAGTTGATGACTGGGTGGTTGGGAGCAATTAATGCACCGGCAAGCTGCTAACAATCTTGAGGAGTAAGCTATAACCGGTTACATAAAAGGTAAAGGATGGACCGGTAACTCAACCGGTAAGATAGGTTAACCGGTAAAGGAGCTTTGACCGGTAAATGACTTCAACCGGTAACTCACACATTGCTGATGGAAATTCTCTGGTCTTCAAGTCATCAAATCTTGAGAAAAATACATAGCAAAAACACTGGGCACTAGCACTAAGGGATCCTATGGTACATAGAAAAATTCTATTTTGATCTAACTAAATTAGGGGTCCTCATTAATGCTTGTTATGATTGGGATTAAGCAATTCTAAGCCTAAGCAAATATTTGACTAACACAATGAGAGGATACTCGGAAAGATCGAAGCATTCATTAAGAGCATACGGGAATACATTATTGGCAATGAGTTCGTAATCTTCCGGCGTGAGGCCATCAGATGACTCGAGGGACTCAAATTCAAAGAGAATGGACTCAGGATGGGTTTTGACACTGGATTCTAGGACTCGAGGGGTCAGACCAAGTCGTTCGATCATGTCCTTTTTGATGGCGGTGGTGTGATGATGTGTATCCGAAAATTTTCCCATTTTTTGTTTA
This sequence comes from Adenophora triphylla var. japonica, assembly GCA_022495995.1. Classification (NCBI taxonomy): domain Eukaryota; kingdom Viridiplantae; phylum Streptophyta; class Magnoliopsida; order Asterales; family Campanulaceae; genus Adenophora; species Adenophora triphylla. The sequence continues at coordinate 466,515 of JAFEMH010001374.1, forward strand.
AAAGAAAATCAACGAAAACGGAGTCGCCACGCCATTTTAATTTTGAGGGCCAAAACTTTGAAAAAAGCCCGAGATCAGAGATTTAGGTTCGGAGGTCATGTTACGCGTCGGGAAGGGCGTTAGTGTGCACCCGACGCGCCTCGTAAAACGAGTCTTCCAAGCTGAAAATCATTTGTGTGTGTGTGTGTGTGTTTTGGCCAAAATAAGTTGAAACTCAGAAAAGTAAAAATTGGGATATCTTTTTAAGACTTTAAACTGATCCCATGATTTTTTGGAAGATTTTTGGATTGAGATTTGGTACTCAAAAGACCTTTTGAAGTTGAGAGCCATTTCTGCCAGAATGAAAAAGGCAGTGGACCTTTGATTTTGAAATGGATTCAAGGGTCTTAAAACTTCATAATCTGGATAAACTTAGAGAATGAAAGTTGTTCTAGACACATTAAATAAAGTTTATGAGAAGGAATTTTCCATTTTGGAGAAGATTTGAGGGGTCAAAACCTTCTGGAAACCTCAGATATGAGATCTGGATTCCCAGAAGCTGATGAACTAGCCTCTGAAAGAAAATTTGAAAAGAGGATTTTTACTCACCCAAAAAATAAAGTAAAAATATGTCTGGAAAGCTCTGGATGTTGGCTACAAAAAGTGTTTTGTAGTCAACACCAAATTCCAAGTTCATCTGTGTCCAAAAATTAAGACCATGGACTGAGGTCTGAGAAAATTGCTACTGGACAGCAATTTCTCAAGAAAGAAAATATGATTTTAAGGGGGGTTTTGCATCCATGCTTGTCCCTATTTCCCTAGGTTTTGGTTAGTGATCACTAGACATTTTAGTGGTGAATCAACTATACCAAACCATCCTTGGGGTACATTAGGACTAAGCATTTCATTTGCTTGGGAAGGGGATTTTTATCCTTTGAAAATGAGATTTTATGCTTGAAAATGGTTTTTAGGGTTTTGAAAATGAGTTTTCTTTGCAAGAAAGTAAGAGAACTTGAAAATAATGTTGATCTTTGTAGAAGATCATCCATGGAGATGGTCTTCCATGGTGATCTTCTTAGATCTAGAGCAAGAAGATGAAAGAACTACATTTTGTAGTTTGAAGATGCATGCATGGTTGAGATTTAGGGTTAGGAAGAGGAGGGTTTACCAATCTTCCTTGTGTTCTTGAGTGTTTGGCTTGAGTGTATGAGTGTTTAGGGCTTTAATATGAGAGTGAGTGGATGAGTATGAGTTGGGAAAGATTGGAGAGAAAATGGTGACAATTCAAGTGAATTCTCACTGTTTTCTCTCTATATTTCGCCAGAGGTTCGGTGCAAAATGTGTTGTTCCTCCTTATTTTTGTGACTGGAGGGCTCAATTTATAGCCCTCTGGAAATTGCAATCATGTCCGCGCGGATGGGATCCCTCAGCGTGCACTGTTCATTAAATGCAGCTCCAGCTTTGGACAAGGGGAATATTTCTTTTCAAAATTCAAATTGACCAGCCAGATTATGTTTCCAGCATTTCTATTTGTGGTTTTATTCTTTTGTTTTTCTTTTTTAAGATTCTTTTTAAGGTTTAACCTTAAATAACAATGCCCATTTTACCCTCACTTTGTTAGAAAAGTTAGGATTGTTAGGAATTGTTAGAAATGTTATAACTTTCGTTAATTTTCTAACGAAAATTCTAACAAGCTCAAATTGGAGCACTTACAGTAGCCCCTCGGCGACGGCGCTTTCGAAGGAAGCGGGGTCGTCGATAAGAGTAAGGCTCCATATTTGGCGGGATGATCGAGTGATCGGGTGGTGAACCTAGCGATAGGCTACCTACGTATCCCGAATGGGAATCAAGCCGATCGTAGTTCGGGTCTTTGACCACCTGAGATGATGGCGTTTTAGGTGCCTCGAACCCGATGAGCGAGTTCTAGCAATTCTTTGAGAGAAACTCGCTTGGGATAAGAGATGACCATTTTGGTCGGATGGCTGAAATTGTATATCCGCTCTGCTGGGGATAGGAATGACTATTTTCGGTCTCTGGGGATGATTGCGATTTATCGCTTTCTAGTGATAGCGTCTTAGGTGCCTCAAACCTTGGAGATGGCGTTTTAGGTGCCTCGAACCTTGGAGATGGCGTTTTAGGTGCCTCGAACCTTGATGATGATGGCGTTTAGGTGCCTCGAACCTTGGAGATGGCGTTTTAGGTGCCTCGGACCTTAATTTTGAAATGGCCTTTCGGTGGACTTCGTCTGCTCGAAGGAGAGGGTGGACCGTTTTGGTCGAGGCTGGACCTAATGATAGGCTACCTACGTATCCCTAGTGGGAATCAAGCCCTTTCGTAGTTCGAGATCTTCTCGAGATTCCGTTGGCTTTTGGGATTCCGTTAACTTTGGCTTGAGGAAAATCGCATATATTCGTCTGGGAAATCGGTCTTACGTTTGCTGGAAGATTTTGATGAAAGATACGGGATCTCGTTATCTTTCTCGGGAAATCGGTCTTACGTTTCTTGTCGGGAAGGATTTTGATGAAAGATACGGGATTTCGTTATCTTTCTCTAGGGCACCTTGGTCTTACGTTTCTGCCGGGAATGATTTTGATGAAAGATACGGGATCCGTTATCTTTCTCGGGCACTCGGTCTTACGTTTGACCGCCGGGGATGATTTTGATGAAAGATACGGGATCTCGTTATCTTTCTCGTGGCACTCGGTCTTACGTTTGTTCACTGGGATGATTTTGATGAAAGATACGGGATCTCGTTATCTTTCTCGGGGCACCGGTCTTACGTTTGGCTAGTTGAATGATTTTGATGAAAGATACGGGATCTCGTTATCTTTCTCGGGGCACTCGGTCTTACGTTTTTACCGGCCGGGAATGATTTTGATGAAAGATACGGATCCGTTATCTTTCTCGGGGCACTCGGTCTTACGTTTTACTGCCGGGAATGATTTTGATGAAAGATACGGGATCCGTTATCTTTCTCAGGGCACTCGGTCTTACGTTTGACTGCCGGGGATGATTTTGATGAAAGATACGGGATTTCGTTATCTTTCTCGGGGCACTCGATCTTACGTTTGACTGCCGGGGGTGATTTTGATGAAAGATACGGGATCCGTTATCTTTCTCGGGCACTCGGTCTTACGTTTGTCAGGGTATGATTTTGATGAAAGATACGGGATCCGTTATCTTTCTCGGGCACTCGGTCTTACGTTTACCGAGGGGTGATTTTGATGAAAGATACGAGATTTCGTTATCTTTCTCGGGGCACTCGGTCTTACGTTTTACTGCCGAGGATGATTTTTGATGAAAGATACGAGATCTCGTTATCTTTCTCGGGGAGATCGGTCTTACGTTTTACTGCCGGGGAAGATTTTGATGAAAGATACGGGATCTCGTTATCTTTCTCGGGGCACTCGGTCTTACGTTTTACTGCCGAGGATGATTTTGATGAAAGATACGAGATCTCGTTATCTTTCTCGGGGAGATCGGTCTTACGTTTTACTGCCGGGGAAGATTTTGATGAAAGATACGGGATCTCGTTATCTTTCTCGGGGCACTCGGTCTTACGTTTTACTGCCGGGGAAGATTTTGATGAAAGATACGGGATCCCGTTATCTTTCTCGGGGCACTCGGTCTTACGTTTGACTGCCGAGGGTAATTTTGATGAAAGATACGGGATCTCGTTATCTTTCTCAGGGCACTCGGTCTTACGTTTGACTGCCGGGGAAGATTTTGATGAAAGATACGGGATCTCGTTATCTTTCTCGAGGCACTCGGTCTTACGTTTGACTGCCGGAGGTGATTTTGATGAAAGATACGGGATCTCGTTATCTTTCTCGGGGCACTCGGTCTTACGTTTGACTGCCGGGGAAGATTTTGATGAAAGATACGGGATCTCGTTATCTTTCTCGGGGCACTCGGTCTTACGTTTGACTGCCGGGGAAGATTTTCTTGACAAGGGGTTGACTTTGGTTAACTTTGGTTAACTCTGTCAAGTTGGGGACTGAATTGCAGAGTCCTGAAATTTTAAGGGGCAAAAGGGTCATTTTGACCCTTGCAATCCTGTCCGCGCGGAGAGGGTTGAAAAGTCAGGGGTATTAATTAGGGCCAACGCCCTTCTCCTTCCCCATTCAGTTTTTTGAAATTGTCGAGAGCAGAGAGAGAGAAGTCGAGGAGAACCGCCATTGTTGCTCAAAAAGCTTCAAAAATCTTCCGTTTTTCTTCGATTTTCAAGCAATGAAACACGGGGAAGGCGCTTTTCAAGGCCAAGGACGTGGCCCGGTAGCGGAGAGGCGATTGGAGCTCGTCCGGATGAGGAGGCATTACAATCTTTCGCAATCGATTGCGGAGGAGCCCTACCCCGATGCTTGGCAACATTGGGCTTCGGATTCGAATCTCCGAACGGTATACTTTGAAACCCTTTGATCCCTTTGTTGATTTCTTGTTTGAAATTTGAATTTTGGGTGATTTTTGAAATTTTTTTTTTTGAAATTGAATATTGATGTTGATGAATGATGCAATGCATGCATTTTGTTTGGAAAGAATGGGCATTTTGCCAATATGAGATGTATGTATGTTTAGGATTTTTTATTTTTGAAAAGTGGGACGGATTTTTCCTCCCGTTGCATGTAAGATGGATGATATGCATGTATGCATTTTTTTTTAGATGATGGATGGTATGCATGTTATTTTATGAAAATGGGACGGAGTTTTTACTTCCGTAGGAACGCATGCATTGGAATTTGCTGAAAACTGTTTTCTTTTATGCGAGAAAAATGGGGCTATGCTCATTGTATGCTGTTATGCTGTCGAAATTTTTTTTTAATGCATGTGTATGCCTTTTTTTTTGTGTAAATGCAAATGCACTTTTTTTTTTGACATTTTCTTTCTCTTTTTTTTTGCAGGGCGGAAACCGTTTTGTGACGGAGCAGCTGAACAAAATGAAAACTCGAGGATCGGTGGAGTCCGTGATTGACTTGTGGGACCGGCTTCCGAATGCGGGCCGAGGAGCTTTGCCGAGTCCGAGACAGATCGTTGTCGAGACGGGGCTTTGGGAGTTTGTCGAGTGCTTGAGGGGACTGGTCAAGTTCCCTAAGAGCAAGGGCTTGATGTTTGCTCTGGCGCAGCATTGGTGGGACGCGACCCACACCTTCCACTTCTTCTGGGGCGAGGCTACGGTTATGCCCTCCGACTATGCTGCGATCACGGGTTTGTCCTTTATGGACGCAGCATTGAGTGGCGGGATGGCTACAGCGATGCTGATCTGCAGGCTCTTCTGGGATTTTCCCCTATTCCCAAAAAGGGGATGGGGATGGAGTATGCCGTGGTCTACGGCAAGATTGTGGAGACCATAGCGAGTTATGAGGCTGGGGAGGAGAGGATAGGCGCCGATCAGATTGCCAGGGCCTTCTTGTGGTTTGCTTTTTCGAGCACGCTCTTTGGACATGCTGAGGGGACGGCAGTCTTTGCCTTGTTGAGGTCCTTGGAGGACATGGAGACGGCCGGAGATGTCTCGTGGGGATAGGCCGGGCTGGCAGAGCTTTATTTTGCTCTTGATAGGTACAGCCGGAAGGCTGTGAGCTCCTTGTACTGCTTTGAGTTTGCCCTGGAGATATAAGCTCTCTTTTTGCTTTCCCTCCTTTTTTTTTTTGAGCACGCACTTTTCTTTTGCACTGGATTGATTGGATTTTTACCTTCGCAGTAATGGGCGTTGGAGTTTTTCCACGTCACGATGTGGCGGCACCGGCGGAGTACGTCGGGCGTATCCGGCCATGCGGCCTTGGTCCAAGCATGCCCGGGAGAAGATAAGCTCCAGGGGGCGTACGACTCTCGTGTACGCGGATTGCCTTCCTTTGACGGAGGCCGAGACAGATGAGGGGATGATATTCTTCCCCCGGGATCGCTTCGAGGTGGCGCACTGAAGGGCGCCGAGATTTGGACTGTGCAATGGAGGATTCGAGGGGTCCGACTGCGATGCATATTATCTCGGGAGAGAGGGTGACGCGCCGATGGCGTGAATTCGCCTTTGAGGACACCGGTGGAGCCTCCCGTCGATATGATGCACTCCGAGTGATCGGTCCGTGACTGGGATGATTACCGAGCCGGCCAAGCACTTCTCGGATTTCGTGGCGATTGAGCCATATGCAACATTCGTCTTGAGGAGGCTGAGGATGCCTCATGTTCTGGATAGGGAGGGGCTTGGGATCCCGCGGTACCCTCGGACGGATTTTTCCTATATCCAGGATGGGGTCCGATTGAGGGTGCAGATCCCTCACCCGAGCGACTTCCACGAGCTTTCCGGCCTCGTCCTGTATGAAGGTATGGCTTCACCTTTTCCCCTTCTTTTCTTTCTTTTGTTTCATCATCTTTAGCATCACCTCTTTTTTTGACGCTTTTGCTTTTGTGCGCTTTTCGGAGGTGGTCGTCGAGAAGCCGACGAAGCAAGTGATCGGGGCCAAGAGATTCATCAGAGGATGGTCGCTTGCGGGGCTCCTCGAGGCTAGAGCGAGGCGACCACGGCCGGCGCCCGCCGACGGGAGGCTTCCCTATTCGCTCGTAGACTTCTTCAGAGACTCCTTTGTCTCCTTTCCTTGATCCCCGTGCGGTGTTGCCTTCGGATCACGTCATTCTCGGGGATCCACACGGGCAGGGACACGTATGGCAGCATGGCGGGTCGTCTTCGTACGTGCAGGAGTCCGACGTCTTCACCTTCGGATACGACTTTTTCGCAGATCTCGGCTTGCCCTATCGTAGCGTACCGATTGGTCCCGATGAGCCTCTTTCTCGGGAGACGAGGACGATTCTGAGCCCGAGATTTTCGGGGCTCCCGAGGAGGCGGGCCCGAGTCGCAAGAGGGGCCGGGGAGACATCGGGCGCCTGGAGACTCCGATTGATTTTTTTTGAGATTTGAGATTGAGATTTAGATTTGTACAAGCCTTATGCACTTTTTTTTCTTTTTTTTTTTTGGATGTAATAATTTAGGATTTTATTTATGTTTGCTTGTTTTTTTTTTTTTGCACACTCTTTTTTTTTGGAATGTAATAATTTAGGATTTTATTTTATGAATGCAATGCAGTATGAATGCAGTGTTGCATGAGCCTTGTTTTTTTTTTGCAAGGGTGTTTGGTATATGGACTCGTTTGGGGAAGTTTTTTTTTTTGCACAGGTTTCGAGCAACCGGGACGGAATATTCCTCTTTTGATGTAGCACTTGACCGTTGCAGAATTTTTTTTGTGACAATCATGTCCGCGCGGATAGGGGACCTTCTCGACATTGTCCTTCAATTTTGGTTCGCACTGGTCTTGCTTTATTTCAAATTCAAATATCCTCTTCAACCTCCAGTCCAAACAGCCATTTTCGGGGAGAAAGAGAGAAAAACCATGGAAAACTTTAGAAAAGCTCCATCAAAATTGTCCCAAGAATCCCAAATGTCATTCTTCAACAAGTTCAAGGATTGGTCCCGGGAGATTATGCATGAGAGGAGGTCCTTCTTTGAAGAAAGATACAAGGTGAAGTGCTTATGGTCTCTCAAGGAATTGATTCCGGATTATGAGCTTTTGAGAGCTTCTTCATCATTTTGGGATACTAGAAGGCATGTCTTTTGCCTTTCCTTCAATGAGATTGTTCCGACTGTGGAAGAATTTCGGGCCTTGCTTGGAGGTCCGGAGGTGGAAGAGATAGCGGTTCCCTTGCCCGGAGGGGCTTCTTTTGTTGACAAACTGTGCGTCCTCCTTCATCTTTCCCCGGAGGAAGCGCAAGGTATGATCCGCGGTCCCGATCATTTCGATATTTCCGGTCTTCCCGACAGATTTAGGGGCCTAGGCTTGGTGGATGATGCCTATTGGGATGCCTTTGCACTTTGCATGTTTGGCACCCTGTTCATGGTCTATTCCTTTGGGATCTGTCATCGGTCCTTGCTGGATATTGTCGTTCACTGTCGCCTGGGCAGAGATGTCGTTCCTTTGATTCTGGGGGAGACTTTTCATGCTCTTGATAGGCTGGCTACAGGAAGACGGTATATGCACGGGGGCAGCCCGTTCCTCTTGACCCTGTGGCTGATGGAGCGTTTGGGGGTTCTTCGGGAAACTCCCGATATGATCAGGCCTTGGACTTTTGCCAGGAGGGGAGTTGATGTAGATTTTGATGATCAGGGCTCGTGGGAGCGTTGGATGGCGGGTCGCCAGACTGAAGATATCAGATGGTCGGTGCCTTGTTGGCGGGTGGAGACTCGCAGAGTGCTTCAGGATGGGTCTCATGTGGTCATGCTTCCGGGGCTTTCTCAGTCTAGCTTCTATATTCCGGCTTTAGTTCTGAGACAGTTTGGCCTGGAGCAGGTTCCTTTGGAGGGCTTTGATGATATAGCCACTAGGGTGGTGGCTCCTGCTTCTATGGATGATCCCTCAGTGTTTCCGTTTCTTTCCCAAGCATGGAGGTATGATGCCTTTCCTTCTCGGGTCATTCTCAGGCGTCCAAGACCGGTGTTCCTGACCACTTGGTACCTGGATTGGTATGAGAGGCATCGGGGAGAGACTCAGGTGGCTATTTTGAGATGGCGTGAGGCCATTGTGGGTGCAGAGGACCAGATCAAGCTTCGAGAGGAGGAGGGCCGAGGCGAGGGCCAACCCTCATGGCAGGAGCGGAGACGCCGTGACCGATTATGAGGCTTACGTCAAGAGACAGGAGAGGAGGGCTCCTATGTTACCAGCTAGGTTACAGGAGATGAGGGATGACGCTAGGGCTACTAAGGCCCTGACAGAGGCTGGTTTGATAGATCCTGTTCCTATACCAGAGCTTGGTAGGAGGAAGACCGATATTTTTCCTGCTCGTAAGAAGAAGACTCGAAGGGGAAGAAGAGGGAGAGGCCAAGACGAGTGGCTTGGAGTGACTCGAGGTTTCCGAGTATCCCTTTCTTGTCATGGCAGACACATTAGTTTGATTATGTATCTTAGTTTTCTTTTAGAAGGTTGCCATTGTAGGAATGAATCGGGCTTAGACTCATCAAAGAGCTTTTAATTTGTAATGAATATTTGAATTGCTTTAGAGTTTTTCGAGACGCTTTCATGGTCTCGATCGATTGTATTGATGCCAAAGTATGGCTTTTATTTGTGTTTTAGACCGAACCGTTTCCGCCGCCTACGTTCCCCTCATTTTGAGGAGCTCAGGTCTTCGTAGTTCAACCTCGATCTTTTTTTGTTTTTTTGTTTTTTTTTTTTGTTTTTTTTTTTTTTTTTTTTTTGTTTTTTTTGGTGCAACCACTGTTTTTACCTAGGCCGCCCTTCTTGGGTTTTCAACCTAGTTGGGTATTACTCTTTTAGCACTCTTTTTTTTTTTTTTTTTTTTTTTTTTTGTTTTACGCGTAGTATCTGCGCGGCTTGTCACCATTCACTTGGGTGTACAAAGGGATTTCCGTCGAGGTCCGCAAGTTGCATGGCTCCTCCGGAGAAGATCTTACGGACGACATATGGCCCGACCCATACGGGCTCCCATTTGCCGAGGGGGTTGATACGGACTGGGGGCTTTTTTTTCAAAACGAGATCACCTTCTCGGATCTCCCGATGCTTTACTTTCTTGTCGAAGGCTCCGGCCATTCTTCCCTGGTAGGCTCGGATGTGTTCCATGGCCTTCGGTCAGGCGTTCGTCTAGTAGGGCCAATTCATCATGGCGACTCTGGAGCCATTCGACCTCGTTGATCGGCTTTCCGGCGGTATACGGAGCGAGGGTATTTCCGGCTCGATTGGGAGTACGGCTTCCATTCCGTATGTGAGGGCAAAAGGTGTTTCCCCGGTTGCCGTTCGGCGTGTTACGTAGCCCCGCAGTGCCGGGTGTAACTTCTCTGGCCAATCTACGCCTTGGACGGCCATTTTCCGAATGATATTTTCCCGTGAGTCTTGTTTCTTTGCTTCGACGGCTCCGTTGGTTTGGGGCCTGTAGGGAGATGACTTGTGACGGGTTATTCGAATTCCGCCGGCGATTTTCACATTCCCCTTGAAGTGGGATCCATTATACGAGATGATTTGGTGGCAACCCGTATCTGCACATGATGTTTTCTTTGATGAAGAGGGCAACTTTCTTTGAATTGAGGATTTTGTAGGACTTTGCAGAGCATCCTTTTCGATTCCTTCGAAGAAATCGCCAATCTGCGTCTTTTAGGCTCTTCCGCAGTTCCCAAATTCACACTCGTCAAAATCTCTTCGGCAGCTTGGGCTCGATTTTCCTCTTTCCGGACAACCTGCTTAAAGATTTTTTTTTGTTGTTTGATTTTTTTTTGTTTAATGTGTCTGCTTCTTTATCTAATGAATTATTATTAAAAAATTTTTTATTCATCATTAGTTAAAGTGGCAATCAAGGGATACTCAGAAAGGTTCGTCATTTCATTGAAAACGAAAGGGGATACAGTGCTTGCTACAGACTCGTAGTCTTCAGGCGTAAGGCCATCGGACGACCCTAGAGACTCGATCTTAACAAAGAGAGACTGGGAGGACTTGTCCTAGATTGACACAAAGGGACGGGGGACCAATCCAAGCTTGGTGATCATTTCTCCCTTGGTCGCGGACGGGCCTGAGAGGTTTTCCCAATTTTTTAGCGGCTTTGCTATTGGTGGCCTCATGACTCGGGAAGCTGTCTTTGTTTTTGTTTTCCTTTCTCAATTGCTTTGCTTATCGTCTCTTGGACCGAGCCGAGATCAATCGGAGTCGCACTGGACTTCTTCTTCGAACAATTGCTTTGCATAACCGAGACCATCCCAATCATCGAGGGAGATTCCGTGGCCTTAGCTTTTGGCTGTCGGTTCGAATTCAGGTTTCGGATCTTCTGGGCGGTAGGAATAGTGGTTGTGAGCTTCTCGAATTGTTCCACTGTGTCGGCACGCCTCTGAAGGTATACTCGCTCTTCATGGTAGTGGTAGCCCCGGGTATCTTGGGTAGGTCCACGAACATTCTACGGACCGGGTTAGCCTTGGTTCCTCTAAACTTGTTGAGGCTATCCTGTAGCTTTAGCCATCCTGCCGTAGGAGTGGGCTCGTGTGATGTTTCCTGGTTGTGTGGGACCCTTTACAAAGTAGTCACCAAATTAGGGTGAAGGGGAGAGATTTAGGGTTGTCGGCCAGGGACCTTTCTGTGGCGGCTTCAAATCTTTTTCCTTTTGCAAAGTGTCACCGAGGAGGCCTCATATCCCGAGCGTGGCGAGTATTCTGTCCTTTCACCTCGATGAGTTTGTGAGTTCCTTGTTGGTGCTTCCCGCCGAGGCCGTAGATAGCTCATTTTTCTCATCATTTTCAAGACCGGTGGGATTTTATCCCGAGTGATCGTCGGATCTATGTTGCACACTTGGGCCTTGGGAGGCTCGGCCGTGAAGCCCGTTAGCATGTGACCTTCCTCGTCATGTTTGATTTCCCAGAATAGGTATTCCGCTCCGTATCTGTGCCCTCTAAAGTGACTAAATCTCCGTAAATGGTCGTCGAGATCCCCATTCGAGGCGAATTTCACACACTTTGGTGGAGGCTTGAGGCGACCCCTTTGACTTGGTGCGACCAAGGTCTTCCCAGACGGGGCATTGAAAGTAATCGGGATGTCGATAACCTGAATTCCACAGGTATCAATTTCTCGTCCAAACCGAGAGGTCTAAAGTGGCGACTCGAAGGATTTGCTCGAGATGTTGAGTCGTAAGCTTTGATCAAGTGAGGAAGAAGGCTTCAAGTCTAGTCTTGATATCAAGCAAGCTCATGATCTTTGCCGGAAGAATGTTCATTCCGACCCATTGTCCACCGGGACCCGAGGGAGGCGTCGTTCATCCAGTGGGGTGATGAAGAGAGGCTCATTATGATCGGCCCCAAATTGAGGGAGGTCGAGATCCGCGAAAGTGATTATATTCCCGTAATGGATGTTTCCAATTAGTTGTACCACATCATCGGGAGTAGCATCAATAGGCACGAGAGTGCGAGCGGGCTTTCTTCCGGCTTCGGCTTATGGGGATAGGACGAGGTGAGTAGAGACCGTAGAGGGAAATGTTGGCTGTGTTTGCTTCAACCTGGGTGAGCACGGGATCCTCTTTTTCGTGGTCCGGAGTTTCAAATTTGTCTTAGCATAGGGAGGCGATCTTCTTTTGGTGCTTGATACGTGGCCTTCTTATACGCCTTGGGATTTCCTTGGAAGATACGCCGGATCGGGTCAACAGATTAACTTCCTCATCGATCGTCTCTTGGTGGATTTCTTCATCTTTGCTAGGGTCAATGGGAGCCCTTTTAGCTATTGGCCATTGGTTGACGGAGTCTAGTGACGATGAGGGGTATCTTGGCTCCTTCCTGGGCGGCCCTTATAAGCGCTTCCCAAGTCACGAGCTTTCGGGTTTGGGGTTGTGTTGTTGCCCCTTGGATGGCCCACAGAGCTAGGGCGTCCTCCGATTCACTCTCACGGCCGGCCTTGCTCATGGTTATCATGCAACAAGAGTCGCTATTGTCGGGACTCGGCGGCTTTTCGATCTCATCCCCGGTATAGTGCAGCCATTCGATTCCCTTACAGTAATACTCGGAGTTGGGAGATGATTATAGCGTTACGCGTGGGAGGCGCATCCGGTATCATGCCGAGTTTCTAGGACTTCTCTGAAAGGCCGACATACATTCGGGAAAGGTGACCTCTTCTTGGGTAACCACGACAAGGAGTGTTACTTTGTTCGGGGGTGGATTTGATCTAACCATGGTTATTTTCTCATTTGGGCGGATGGGAGTTAATTTTCCTCTTTCGATCGAGATCTTCGACTATCGGCTGGATCGGACACCTGAAAATCCTTTCCCCAAAGCATGGTAGGCGGTGTTGAATTCTAAGACATCCACGTGCTCGGATCCATGAAACTTCATGGCCTTCGTGTCCCTCGGTCTCATATTCGTCTTCCGAAGCTTCTTCATCGTCGCTTGGCGATAACCAACCATTGTGCTGGCTCCCATGGGCTCATTTCTCGCATGATTGTTCCGCATCGTTTCCGGATCGGGGCCTCGGCTGACTCTTCACTCTCATCATCATTGTCATCATCGCTGCCGTCGAATCATCTTCCCATACTACCGGGATTTCGCGGAGAGGAGAACGCAGTCAAACCCGTTGGGGGAATATGGGTGCGTGCAACCGCAGAATTGTCATATGTTCCCATTCCCTAAGTGGCAATTGTGACTCCGCCTTCTCCTCCCGTAAATTGCGGGGGAAGAGTGAGAGGGGGTGGCACGTATTTGACACCTGGTAGGATATAGAAGGAATCCTCCTCTTCCGATTCTTTACTGTTCTCGGGATCATATTCGGGCTCTCCCAAAGACAATTTGCAGAAGTGTACTAGCTCCCGCATGCTCTTCGGCCTCTTTGCCGATAAGCCCCAAGACAGCGCCCGCCCGGAAGCTTTCTTTCGATTCTTCTTGATTGTTCTAACCATCTTGTGTAAATGGTCCTCTCATATTTTGAAGCGGACGGCCCCGGTTCTTCGGTATCGGCCTTCCCTTCATCCGAGAAATAGCGGGTCTCGTATTCTTGCAAGGAGTCTCCGACATGAGACCAAGATGGGTTGATTCGTTCAATATCCTCAAGGCCGAGGGAATCCAGACTTACGGATCCTCGACAAGGTTGGCCACGGTATTTGGGGACCTTCATCGCATCTTCCCCGGGCGTCATGCGAAGATTCTCCGCATTCAATCATATTCACTTGATTATGGTTCCTCGCAATGGGATTTTTGATCGTGTTAGGCCCCTTCGGGCCTTCCAACTTTCCTTGCTCTATTAGCCCCCGGATTGCCTTTTTCAGAGTAAAGCGGTACTGTCGCTCGGATGTCCGTGAGCTTCGATGAAAAGCACAATACTTTGTAGTATCCACGGGAGCATTCGGATTTCGGGTTGGAAATTCTCTAAAGGCCGCAGCAGCCTTCTTTCACCACCCCCTAAAGATGTCATTCAGGCATTCCAAAGTTTTCGAGATTCATGACCCGCGATCCGGGCTCTACCTGTTTCCCGGGAGCAAAAGGAGTCGTGTTATTACATTCCCGTCCCGCATAGTTAATCATTTCTTTGCCTTTAGCAGAGCAGTGGGCGGTGTTTGGAGGAGGGACCCGATATCCGTAGTGCGGCAGTGCAGCTGGTTGCGATTGATCAGGCCTTTCAAACTTAGCCGCAGAGTTAACCATGGCCCGTAAGTCTCGAGTATGGGAAGTGACCGAGGGAGGCTCTCGAATGTGGTTTCAAGCATGACCGGAAAATGTCCAGTTGTTCCTCTTCGGAAGGGGGATGGCCATTTCACCGAGTTTCGCATTCCACCGCTTGTAGAAGTCCCCAACATTCTCATCAGACGCCGCACCGCTGTTTGTAGGTCAAACTCTATTTGTTTCCCATTCCAAGTTGGCCTTATATTTTTCTCGTGAAGGCATTGGTAACTGGGTCCCATGTAGCCCCGGCTTCGTGTTTCAAACTAAGAACCACTTTAAGGCACCGGACTTCAAGGATAGATCAAATAAATCACCAACCGCCGATTGGTACATCCTTTCGCTTTCATCGCCAAGGTATATGTGTCCAAATGGGTTTTCGGGCATGCGGTCCCATCAAAGAGATCCAGTTAGGCATCACGAATTTGTGGGGCAGAGGAACAATGGAGTCCGGTCTCAGAGGCCGGAAGGCGTACTTTCGCGCCGATCACAACATCCGCGCTTTCATTTCCTTGTGTTGTTCCATGAACCATGCCGATGAGGGTCTTGTGGCGGAACCGGGTGGCATTCAAGCTAGTGGCCGAGCTAGAGAGAGGAGCTACCACCGGAGGCAGATCGTGGAGGGAACGGCCGATCCGGGGACGTAGGTGAAAACCCGTCCCGGGGCCGAGTTACCCTGGGAGCATGAGTAGGAGCCCGAGCAAAAGGGTAGAACCTGCGGCTTGCCGTTGATTTTCAACCGGCAAAGTAGGTGGGGCCCCGATGTAGCCGGATAACTTGGATTTCCAGAAAGTGGGGCCCGTAAGTAGGCTTCGAGTGCGGGCCGCCGTCCCGATTGTTGAATTGCATGGCCGCTCGTGGTGAAGGTGTGTAACCCGGGGTCATGCGGTCCGGTGATTCGGATGACACCTGATGGAGGCTTGTAACCCATAGAAGTCTCGAGTGAGGAATGGATTTGTGTGAGGAGCAACAACTAGTACTGCTTCGAGGAGGGGCTCCCGATCGTGGCCCCGGTAACCAAGTTGCGGCGGCATTCCGAACCGTGGCCGTTGCTTTGTGAAAGGTCCGGGATTGATCGGCTCCGAACCGAGGAGGGATCCCGATTAGCCGTGGCATTCCGAGATAGCCCCAACCACGAGAAGACATTCCGTACCGATTTTGCCCCCACCGATTCGTGCCGCTCTGCCGCATGGATCCGGTGGTCTCGTGGTCGGGAGTCGGCCGACCCGAAAACCGAGGAGCATGGGTTCTCAAAGTAGTGGCACCATAGGAGGTGGGTGGCGGCATCCTGGTGTAATCGTGGCGACCGAGAGTGGGGTTGGCATCCTCGTCTTCTTCCACTATGAAGGTGCCATCTCGGATTGAGGCCGGGCGGCCGGACCGTGACTCTTAATAGCCTCCATAAGGCTATTTAGCCGTGCTTCCTGTCGTAACCTCATCTCGTTCGCTAACCGATTCCACTTTTGCTCGTCATTCGAGGGGTCCCGGGAGGCGGAGTGACGTTATCCCCATCATTACCGCCGATGCACATTCTCAAACCCTGAGTCTAACAAACGGCGAAGCCGACGACGCGCTTGACTCTTCCCAACCTGGATCAAACGGTGACCAGGTTCCCGAAACCAAGCTTTGTGCGGAGTCATGGGGAAAGGACATGAAGGTTCGATGTCCTGGGAATGGAAGGAGGGTAGGTGTTTCGGGCTTTAGGCTCATGCAACATGCGCTTATTTGTTCACGTTTACTTAAAACATGTGCTTTATTAACCTAATCGGTTGGAAAAGATTGCTCTTCTTTTTCGCAAGAACTACTTCTGATTCTCCTGGATCGCCGGGCCCCCGTCACTCACGTCTATAAGCCCCTCGTATTCCAAACCCGTGATTTCGACCTCCCTGTGGTGGACAGCCCCGGCGAGGGTCCTATAGGTGTAGCAAGCGGGTCCCAATCTCTGACCGAAAGAAAATTCAGATCCTAAAAGTCCGGCGGGCGGTGAATCGAGCTCTTAACGAGCATTCGATGTAAATTACGGACAAAGCTTCGATCAGTCAAAAGTCAAGAGATCATGAGTCCGAGGGCTCGACGAAAAGCTGCCTGCATGATTTGACCGATAAATGTCCATACACCGATCTTGACTTGTCGCGTCGCTTGGCTTCGTAATTAGGCATGGAATATTCATTAATCCTTGATGACTCAAAGTTGTCACCATGCCGGGAGTCAAGGTGTATAATTTGTGCCCAAATGTAATCCCGAAGTCAAGGCGCCAATAATATCTTGTCTGTCAAAGTCTCATGGCTGCGGAAAACCTAAGCGTACACTTCTCGACCGATAAGTGGTCCCCGAGAGATATTGAGTCGGTATGCCGACAAAGGCTTGAAAGGGAAAGGTCTATGGCCATCTGACAGTGGTAACATGACACACTGCACTTAATTAAAACCAACCGGGTCTCTTGTGGACAAAGTGTGTCACTGACAAGTGCATGGTCGACTGACGAGGCTCCATGGGATGTCTCGGGTAGTCCCAAGTATGCCTCATCCGAGAGGCGTATTAAGACCAAACTGACCGCTGACAAGGACTTTCCTGTGTAGGGACGTGAGTGTGTGCAAAAGCAGTACGGTCACGTGCGCGTAGTGTGCAAGCAAGCCATATTCTTTTTTTCTTTTCGAGTAAAATAGAGATTTTTTTTTTTATGTGTCTTAAAAAATATGATGCATGATTTTTTTTTATTTTTTTGAGAATTTTTCTTCTTCTCTTCTTTTTTTTTTGAAAATCTTTTTTTTTTGAAAATGATTTTTTTTTGAAATTTTTAATGAGCACATAAGCACGTAAGCACGAAAATTCCGACAGTTTAGGGGACATTATTCTCTGATAAACTCAAAATTTTTGACTTTCTCCTGAGGCGGCCAAAACAACATGAAAACCAGGCAAAAATCAACACACACACACAAAAAATGATTTTCAAAGCTTCTCTGGACGGAAGCTTGACCTCAAAAAGCTTTTTTTTTTTTTGAAAACGGTGATACCGGGTGACGTGGGGATTGTTAGAACCACAATTTATCCCCGACTCGTGTTAGGAGGCGATAACGGGAAATTTTAGTGGTTTCCACTAATATACCAAATACCATTTTTTTTTTAAAAAAGCTTAGTCCTCAGCCTGGAGTCGCCACCGTGGATGAATGTGTATCCGAAAATTTTCCCATTTTTTTGTTTAAAAGAAAATCAACGAAAACGGAGTTTCGCTTACGCCATTTTAATTTTCGAGGGCCAAAAACTTTGAAAAAGCCCGAGATCAGAGATTTAGGTTCGGGAGGTCATGTTACGCGTCGGGAAGGACGTTAGTGTGCACTACCCGACGCGCCGTAAAACGAGTCTTCCAAGCTGAAAATCATTTGTGTGTGTGTGTGTGTTTTGGCCAAAATAAGTTGAAACTCAGAAAAGTAAAAATTGGGATATCTTTTAAGACTTTAAACTGATCCCATGATTTTTTGGAAGATTTTTGGATTGAGATTTGGTACTCAAAAGACCTTTTGAAGTTGAGAGCCATTTCTGCCAGAATGAAAAAGGCAGTGGACCTTTGATTTTGAAAATGGATTCAAG